>JARHVA010000830.1:3222500-3775000 GCA_037957365.1 Torreya grandis
GGATGAAATATCACTTTAGTTGAAGGTCAATTATTATCATATGGCTAGGTGTCTAACTAAAATCTTAAAATTTGTCTAATGCAATGTCATTAGGCAGTTAGGATTGGTTGAGAAGTTTAGTAAGGATATTCTTATGGATAGTAGATGTATGAAACAAATCTAAAATCTATATTTGTGTAAATGTATTTTTGAGTTGTTCCACAATATCTTATGTTTATTCCTTAATAGTAGTAATTGTTTTACTCCTAGCTAGTGTAATGGGTTAGATGGGCTCATTGGTAGGTGTTGTGAGCCTAGCATGGTGACTTTAGACCATTGAGTTGTGATTACACAATTTAGATTGATTACAAGACCAACATAACTAAAAGATAATGGAAATGAGCCAAAAAGGGTAATTCTTGATTATCAATGTGTTTGGCTATGATCACAGGTCAATGAATAGTTACCAGTATAGGGCCCTGATCTGGTAATCCTTGGTTGATATTGCACTTGGATATGGTCATAAGTTAAGGAAAGATTACTAACATTGGTAGACTGATGGTTACTATTAGGTGGTCTTGGTATATTGGTATTTAGCTTTGAATTGATTGTAATAATATATATATGACCACTTGTAATATGACCTATAACTTTATTATAGTCATGTACAACTACATGATAGGTCTATTAGTTATTGATTTCATTATATCCTTGGTTTTGTCCATTTTATGGTTGAAATTGTTTTTTTTTACTACTATTTATATTGATGTGGCTATGGAAAATGATTTTAGTAGATACCCAAGTTTTGATTGGAAATAGACACTCTATTATCCAACTAGATCTCTCCATTTTCCAACATATTCTTAATGAGATGCTTCAGCTACACATAATAGTGTATAAAATTTCCATGAACATGATGGTATTCATAAAAATCATGCTCTTTATACCAATATAGATAAGGTACTCATTCAAAAAGGTGTTTTATAATTGGCTAACTAACCATATTGGTCATAGCTAATTTGCAAAACATTAATTCTATAGGATCACCAAGATCACTAAAAACTCTAGCAATAGGTATTTTTCTTGGAGGAGGGGTTTACAAAGGTGGTGGTTGTATAATTTGAGGAGTTGGTTTTTGTTTAGGCATAGATTATAGTTACTGGATAGGCTAGATCTGAGGAGTAAGTTACCTTTATAGGAGAGGCTGAGTGAATGGTGTTTGCAGTGTTTGAACATGATGCAACTTGGTGAATCTACTACCAATAACATTATTGTTGTAATTTTATGACTTAGGTTTTTTATAGTTATTAGCCTAAGTAAATTCCAATACTTATATTTATACTAAGTTAAGGCTCTGACTTGGGCCTAAGTTTTAGTTTTGATCTGAATAAGACAACTTAATAACCCCTTTATTAATGAGGTATTTTTTAGTATGTATACCTTTATCAATGATCTAATTTAATGTGTGAGCACACTAAAGCTTCAAGTGATAAGTTATTTCATTATGTAAATTTTTGGTAAACACAGTTTCCAATTATTTATCTAGTAAATTATGGGTGAAGCAACTAGCAAGCACTCTCCATCACTATAAGTAACTCATAAAACTCTCACCAAATTTTTGCTTGGCCTAATTCAAATCAAATACCACAATATTTTGCTAAATATTAAAGGATAAATTTTATACAAAATTATCTATAATATCATCAAATTTAGATATCAAGTTCTTTAGTAATTTAAAAAGCCATTCCAAGGCCTATTTAGCTAAAATTCAAGGTAAAAGGAGTAGGTAGATGTCACTATAGGACACTAGTTGGAAAGTGAAAAAAATATTTTTTAAATTATCCCTAGGGTCTCCTTTACCCTTATATTTATCAAATTTTGGTGGCTTATACTTGGAGGAAATGGTATTTAGATATACTCTATGTTAAATGGATATGAGCACACATCATCCAATTTGAACTTCTTAGTCTACTTTCCCATATAAATGGATGCAATTTTATCCTTCATCTATTGTATCTCTATCTCTTGGTATAATAAACTTGATGGCATAAATGGCTTTGGTTTTGGTTGAGTGATCAAAGGTGGATTACCTTGATTCGATACAATGGGTAAATGGAGTATTATGGAATGTTCTTTTGATAGACCAATCAACTCAAAATATGCATCCATGTATTGGGATTAGGCTATTGATATTTCATGTGTTGTTGGTGAATATTCTAGTTTGGATTCAGAATATGGATTTAATTTAGAGGGAATTGGGTTGTGATGGAAGTATGTGTCCTTGTGGAAGGTATTGTGCCTACTGAGTTTGAGTAGGAACTTGTTGCCAACTAGTCAAACCTAGATATATAAATAACACTTAATATTGATTAAATCCTTGTATTTGAATATGTGGAATATGTTGGGTAAAAGTAAACTATTAACTAATAGGTATTTGTGCTACATTGGTACCACTTTGTTAAATAAACACCTATGGTTAATTAGACACTTGTTAGGTGTTTGGTATTTTTGGTTGACCAATAAGAACATGTTGCTGCTTAGACAACATCTACAAGGAACCCACCATGTGTTGTGCTAGTATGTTGGTCTTTTTATATGGTCATAAAATATTACCCATTACCTATTGAGTCAAGGTAAAATTCACCACTCGTTGGAGTAAAACATTGGGTAGGATCTAGATATGTATCCCCTATTATTGTGTGCTTAAAGAGGCAACTAGTTGAGGAGTAAGAATAACTTGATGTGGTTGGGAACTAGGCATTCCTACACCTTGTTAGTGAGAACCACTTGTAGTGTTATCAAGAAAAACTTATTGTTATAAATTACTTTGTGGTGCATTTAACCCACCTTGGTCTAAACTTGGATACACTTGTGTGATGTCCATTACATTTGGGACATGGTCTTGAGTAGAAGCCACAATCACTTCCTCAGTGACTAGTACATTTAACATGTCACCTACTAAATTACTTTGGGAAAAAGGGTCCACACTTGGATTAGGATGGCCAATGAATCAACTGGCACTCCTATTGATGGAGTTAACTCTATAAGTTGGGTATTCGATATGACCATAGCATTGAAATTATGTGCAAGATTAAGATAAGTCTAATATGCTTGTTTCATTTACATGAATTGGTCTACCATAGGGCCCTTTCCCTTTGCAAGAACATTTTCATCTTAGTTTGTCATTGGCATGAGTGTCTAATGATAACTAGTGGAGGCCTATTCTATAGGTTTAACATGAGGTGCATTACTAGGCACTCTAACTAGACTAGGTAGACTTTCATGGGTGAATTTTTCTAGAAACATGGTTCCCACATCTATATCCCTAACCAAAATCTCATTCTTTTTCTCAAAAAAGTGACAATTGAATAAGTATGGGTCATATCTTATTAGCATTGTAATATAGTAAGGCTACTATTGGATTTATTTGATAATAGATGACACATTATCAAGGTACTAAGTTGTTTATTCTTACTCCTCACCTGGATAAAGAGGTGTTATTACTAGGTATAATGCTAATAGATCTTTCCCTTATTCCACATATTAAATTAGTGTAAGGGGGATATGGATCCATCTCACAAACTATGTCATCCCCATATGGGTCTTAAATAAAGGGATCATTCATGACTAAGCTTTCATAATCTAGATTATACATGGCCCCACTAAATGTGTAGTGAGGCATATATGAATCCACAACTAACATCTCATGAATAAAAGGTATAAATCTCACAAAACACTTGAAACATGGTCTAAAAAAAGATTGGTTGATGATTATAAACATATTGAAGCTTTGTCTAGGTGGAAAATTTGGTCTATTGTTGTAAATGGTTTAAAATTGTCCTAGAATGGATCTCTTCTTAAAAAGTATTAATGGAAATTTGGTCTCAAATATCTCTACTACTCTAACGTCTTTCAAATAAATGGTAAAATAGAAGGAAAATTTGAATCATGGTCTTGGTAAAGTGGTTTGAATAAATCTAATCTAGGTCTAAAATAAAAAGTGTTGGGTCTTTACTAAAAAGTCATAAATCTAGACTTAAAAAGGCATGAATTATATTTAAAAACTTTAAGGAAATGTCAGGTCTTTGGTAAAAATGTATAAAGATAGACTTTTAAATAAACTAGCTCGAGGTAAAAACTTACAATTAATATAACTCTAAGACAAACAGTTCAAAACACTTGACTCAATCTTGGCACATGGATTTTAAAACAAACTTGACCTTCGTATAAAGCATTCACTCTAGGCACATCCCAAAAACCAATTACGAAAGTCAATCTTAAGTAATCAAAATAAGAGCAATGAGTAAAGCATTCAAGCCCAAGTGATAATCAAGGCTCCATTGTAAACTAACTATGCTTAGATTTATACTTAAAAAGTGAGTTTTGACCTTAGTTTAAGGAAACAAATTGACTTAAGGCACATATAAAAATAAACCACTTCCTAGACCTAGGCAAAAGGGTCTTTAAATTGAGCAAGGAATCAATCCAAGTTACACAAACCAAAGGTAATAGGTAAACACCCAAGCCAAAATTAAGCAAGGCCTAAGTGTAGACTAATAAATTTTGAATTTGAACATTGCAAGAAAAATTTTGAACTTGGTTTAAAAAGACTTGGATTTTTCAAATGGAGAACATCCTAGACCAAAATGGATAGAAAACAACACCATTTTTAGACCCAAGCTACATGTGATTTTGAACTTGGTTTGAAACAAGGCAATGTTTTTGGAAAAAAATGAGTAGCGTAACAATGTTCCCTCAATAATATGGTATGCCAATGGTTTTGGACTCAAAAAAACAAGGCAAAATTTTGAGATGAAATAGCTGGCATAACCATGCCTCATTTAAACAAGTGACACACAAACATTTTGGGATAAAAAACTCTAAGTTAAAAAGTGTGACATCAAACGGGTAGAGTAACACTTATTAGGCTAAAGTGTAATGAAAACACGTGATGGTTATGACTCATTTTGACTTTAAACAAACAAATAATTTTAGTTTTAAAATAAACATGTAAATTAGAGAAAATAGAAATAACACTAATGGCTTATCATATCCCTAAAACTAACACTAGCGTGTGTATCTTCTACCAAAATTTCCATTGATAAACCAATACTTATGTGCAGATAGAGTTTTTATGCCCCCTCTGTCTGTCAAGCATTGGTACATAGTATGAAATTAGAGTGATAAGCACTCAGCATTTGGCAATAATTTTTATGTTAAGTGGGATTGACTTTATATATATATACATATATATATATATATATATATATATATATAATTTCAAAATTCACTATATGGTCGCAAATATGGATAACACAAGGGCAAAATCACTTTAATTGGGTTCATTCCTACTAATTTACTATGTAAAGGTATATTCCTTTACACAGCAACTCCAGCCATGTACTTCTTAGTGGATTCCAATGTTTAACAAGACCTAACCCAATTTTTTTTTAGGATTAGAGAGGCTATCCACTTAGCCCATATCAATCTTATATCATGTTCCCTAATTTATATACCCAACCATGGAGTGGGGTTGGTACGATGCTAAGATATGAAACCTCATGTCAACTCACTCCTAAAGAACTTGTGAGGCAAGGAACTCCCACCCACAATCTAAATGCAATAAAATAAATAAATGAAAAATGGAAAGAATTTAGAGATTGATTCTAGGTCACCCAAGTCACTCAAATATTGGGGATAGCATAGGCAACATTCTTTTAGACAAGACCTAACAAATAAGTCAATAAACTAATCACTTTGTATCACCTGAGTTACCTACGGTGATGGGGTAGAGCATACATGAAATAGATTTTGTTTGCCAAAATAAAGAATATAATCCATATAATTTAAAACTAGCTAAAGAACAAAAAAAAATTAAAAAATCCCTTAAGAGCTCTAACTAAACTATATGGTCTTTTTAGTAACACCAAATTTAAATGTGATTTAAATTTTTCCTTTACAAAATCAAAATTTTCATAAAAAAAGTTAAAATTCATCCACATTTGGTTTAGATGCTTAAAAATCAATTAACAAATTTTTCTTTTAGCATTTTAATGTTTTTACAAGTGCATTTATAATCATCTCAAATCGTCTGGAAGTGACCCATCACTACAAACAATTAAAGAAACTCCTTTTTCAGTCACCCCTCACACTTAGATTCCAAAAAGGCTTCAATTTCTCATAAATATACATAAAATGGGGTTAATGACATGTATCAAGGAAATTCATGGCCTTAGAGGCATCAAGCACACCTTAAAAGTAGCTTACTTGAAGTTTTCACCCTTCTCACTATCATGTTCACTATGTCAGTTTTGATTGGCTAAGATGAGATCTCTTTTTGAGTCACCTAGGAGTTGTTATAAAGCATGAAATGGACATGGGGAGTTATCTTAAGTCTCAATATTTCCTCCCATATGATTTTCATATTTAGACTCTTCCTATAACCTATAAAGACACAAAAATTGTTAAGAAAACCTTGTTTTGTACTCCTTTTATACAATTTGATACAATCCAAAAGTATAGGGAGTATCTTTAGAGAGTACCCTACAACTTCCATCAACTTTCATGGTCATTCTGGTCCATTTGAATAGCTCACCATCTTCATTTTCTTCATCAGATCATTTTCAAGGGTTTTGAGTCATTTAAGCTATCAAGCTTTATTCATAGAGATGAAATGTTATAACTACAAATAAATTGCACATGATCAATGTTTAAGACCCCTATCAACCTCTCCAAACTTATTTGATTTCCATGCACAACCTTAAGGAAGATGTGAGCATCTAAATTTGCCTTATCAAGCTTGTTTTCTCATTGGCACAAGCCTGAGTTGTCCTAAAGTCCAAAAATGAATTTTTCATGGATTCCCCTACATCCCAATAGCTTATACATGTCTAAATTCATTTTATAATTGAAGTTGAGCCTTAATTTGGATTTTAGGTTTAACCATGCCTAATAAGCCTATATGCAACCTTGAGAGTCTAGACCACCCCATTGGGATTCATCTTTCTATACAAGGTTCCTTATGTTTTCCTAGGTGTAATTCAATTTTATACACATATATGCAATTTCTAATCTAATTTTGGTCCACCCTTTCATTCCCACTCTCAAAAAGTGTAGAGTTTGCACATAAAAGGAGTGCCCTCTATCTAAGATAAAATAGAGGGAACTCCCCTTATTTTCTTAGGCACACTAAATATTTAGGTGGATTATCAAAGATATAAGGATGTCTTGTGATAAATTTCAACCCTTGGTCATATTATTTGATCCTTTAAAATCACTAAAACCTAAGGCAGACCTATGGGGAGTGGACTATGTGTAGGGTTGTTATATGAACTATGGATTAATTATTGGAAGTCCCATGCTTTTGTTTTATACTATGAGGGTCTATAATGATGGTTATCATCATCATCTATATGTCTAATATTCCTACAGACCTTCTTACAACCTCAACCTCCATCCTACCCAACTAGGTCTATATGACAAACTAATTACCCCTTATATATCTCTCCTTTAATGGTGACCCCTGTAGGTGATTTTGCATAATTTGACCTTAAATTTAGTGTTACAATACCTTATTTTGGTGTTATTTTCCATCTATCATTAAATTTTTGTATTCACATCATGTACCTACATTTCAAAACTTCAAGAACACCAAATTTTGCTCATTGTCTTACTACAGCTACAACTGACTGTGTTTTACTTCATAATAGGGATCCACCTATAGATGAAACTTTGTCTTTAGAAATTGTATCTATACTTTATAATTCCTCTATATATTTGATCTCATTTCATATTATCTTTAAATCAATTCAATGTAATTATAGGCATGTTAATGTCTAACTCACTTGTCTCCTCTCACTGTCACACCACAGTCAAACTGTAGGTGACTACTTGGTGACCAAATGGATCTTATAGGTAATAGTCTCTACCTTGTATTGAATGTGAACACATTTTTTTTTCCTAGGAAGATCATCATGTCTTTTGTATTCATCAATATCCCCCCTATCCAATAACTAAGATTTAATTACATTTCAACACATTGAAGAACTATTTGAACATGCCACACTATAGAGAATACTTCATATTCTACAGTACAAGAATATATGAAATAGGTAACTTATATCAACATGATATTCTAACCAAATAATATTTTGTCAAGTCAAACCACTAATTTTTTACTTGTATTGCAACATGGAAATCTTAGACTAGTCAACACTTCAAAAATACTTCATCATGGAAAAGTCATAAGAATGGCTAGGCCTCTATTCGAATAGATTAAGGTAATTAGTCTCTAAACTCTCTTATATATGTGAATCATGAATCACCAATCCCTTATACAACTCAATAGCTTCCCCATGAAAAAATATAGAATTCCTCAAACCCTATAGACCTTGAGAAAGATTTAATGAAACTCTCAAAATGATATTTCAACCTTGCTCAGTATCTGTCATGCCACCTGTAGGTGGTTATTTGCAGATGGGTTTATAAGGATATGGCATGATATATCTCCTATAATAAATTAGTTTCATAATTGACATCATACCTCTATAACTTATGTTATGTATCTTCTCCATATCTCCAAATAATGGTGAAGCTCATAAACCAGTTCAAACTTTCACCTTTCCATCTATAGACCTCTATGAATGCATATGAAAATATAGCATAGACAGTGAGAGTGAGATTTGGTAGTGTGCATGTGAATTAACTCATAATCCATCCTAAACCCTTTTAAAGTTCTCAAATGGATTATTTTAAACTTAAATGACCTCAACCCAGTCCTAAACCTCCTTCCCATGTGTTTGTTCATCTATGGTTCTTGTAGATACACTTGTAATGTTGTAGACCTGGTAATGAAGGGAAAACATGGGTAGATGCATGATTATAGCTACATAACCAGTCCTAAAACTTTTAAAGGTCTCAAATTAGTTATTATAACCTTGAATAACCTCTCAACAAGATCAAATACCTTTATTTCATGGGGTTATATCTTATAGATATACCTCAACACTGAGCAAGCAGAACTATGGGGTTGTGTAGGAGCATTAGTCATCACAATCTGATCTTGTATGATTTGGATATGTTTATTTTAATTGATAATGATTTAATAATATTTAAAACATATTATGGACTTCTCAGACACCCACAAAATATGTTTTCACACCTCAGAGCACCATGGTTACAGTCAGTAATAAGTGGAAAGTTGACTATGTTTCCATATGTGACTATGTATTCTTCATGATGTTGATGGCTGGTAAGATTTTAAATAAGGAGGTGTTCATGAGATGAAATACATTAATCACATCATATTACAATCATATCAATCCCTTTCATATAAATAAGCATTCTATATATGGTAACTTGATTGTCATTCTACCTAGACATTAACTTGGAAACTGAACTAATTAGCCCATGAGATCTTTTCCAAACATGAAACTATGCATGTAAATCATGAAAGGAGAGGCACAACATCATCCGGATTCAATATCACCAATTGGGTTGTATAGAACTATCCATATAAGAGCAAAACCTATAGAGTCCAAGAAATAGTGAGTAAAAAAACATAATCAACCTATTAGAGATGAATTATAAAGCAAATTTATCCAATACTTGAACACTTATTATGTAAGTTAATATATTTAGTTTTAGTTTCACCTCACAAAGGCATTTTACCTGGAAGTTCTTCAGCTGGTTGTACTAAGCATAAACTTGTTGACTAATTCTGCATGTCAAGAAAAGAGATAAAGGATTAGTATGATTTTAGCTCAAATTTGGAACTTAAAAATTATTTCAAGCATGTAAATTAGTCTAATTAATTTGAAGAGTCATATCACAACCTTCTCAGATGTGTCACACTCCCTTATGGGTCGAACAAGTGTCGTATAAGTGCCAAACTCTTCTTTTTTCCAAGAAAACTTTTCTTTCTTTTGAAGAACCTACCACTTTTAGTTATAAATAGTTTATTATGTAAATAATATGATCCATGTCACATTAAATCACCTTTTTACACCTTCACTTTAACCAAGGAGGCTATAAAATTCATTAAATGCTCCTTTTATGATCTTTAAATGGCTCAAAAAGACATAAAGATTAAAATGACTAATACCAAAGCTAATATGGCATGAAATGACATCAAAAGATTTATAATACACCCTATTACATAATAATATACCATTAAATCACCTAAAGATCAATTTTTTACCTATAGGGATCCAAATTTGACCTGTAGGGTCAAATTTGGTCAATAAAATAGTGACTCATAAGGGTAGTATGCCTACTATACTAAAGATCAGTAGCCTTATCGTATCCATGGGCTTAGGGAGTCATCTAAAGTCTAAAACAAAACAATAAGACCTGACACTTGACAATAAGGCTTTGACCAAGATAACACACTAATTACCTCAACCACATAAAACAAAGGACACACACAAAGCAAATCAAACACACTAACAAGACACACACATGTACTCAAAGCACTTAGAGAAAATATAAAATAGACAACTATGTACAAATATAAATTAAGCATGCTTCCTTTCCAGGATTAAAAGGAAAGTTCCTTGAATCTTCTTCTTCATAATATGAATCATAGTGGCAAGCATGTTGCTCCTTGGATTGGATGCTTGCTAGATCAAACCTATTCCTTGGCACTTCACTTAATCTACTCTTAAGTATATTATCCTTAAATAGTTCTCCAATGTAAATATATTCCTCTTGAATTTGTACACATAGCTCATACTACTTCCTTCTCTTCATCTCATGATCAACTTGTATCCTCTTGGTAGGCATGGTTTCAAGAGGATTAGTTACTTTCTCTTTGAAAGATTGGTACTAATAGAAGCTTGTTCTATCCTATAAAATCTGATGTATTTCTCCCAACTAGTTGAGAGGATGATAACCCATTTTTATTATTTCAAACATATCATCATGGGATGCATATACCTTTTGAAAGGACAAATTTTAAAAGTTGCTTCTTCTTTTCATACCCACTTGACTGTCAAGGCTGCCTTCTCCATTTTTGAATACATCATATCCTCCTTGAAGAGGAGTATAGCCTACTCCAATGATTGAAAACAAGTCATCCCAAGTATAATTAGATACTTTTTCTTGCCCATCTATGATATCTTGGATACTGATGGAAGAACTAATGATGATTTCCTCTTATTTGACACAAGGAAGACATTCTTCAATATTAACACAATTATAAGATTCAACACAAGAAATCACCTCTTCTTCAATATTTAGAACCTATTTAGGGCTCTTAATTTATATCTCAACTTTTATAACCTAAATTTTCTCCTTGAAGACTATAAGATCCTCAATTTCTTTCTCCTTGGTGATGCTAATGTTAGGCATTTTTTAATCAAGTGACCTAGCCCAATGAGGCTTCCAAGGAGCTATGTTTTGTTCAAGCAAGAGTTATGAATTCTTATAAACCAAATGCTCCTGATTAGGTTTCCACACCACATGTACTTCAAGGTAAAGGTTGATAGGGTGAGGACAAGATGAACTAGTTGGTGGAGGTGGACTATAGAACTGAACATCAAATTAAAAATGAATTATAAGGGATCCTTTTGGGAGTTCTTGAGGAAGGGTAGGAAAACCTTGGGATAAATTAGTTAGTTTTCTTCCTTAAATTTTACAATCACTTCATTAAAATCAGATTAAACTTGAGCACTCTCTTAAATAAGGTTAGATGGGGTGTGTTTAGGCATAGGATCTTCTTTTGGCTCTAAACCTTCCATCACACCTTGACTCAATAATTTCATTCTTGACTCTAACTCTTCAATTTGCTTAGCTAGGTTCTCTTAGAAAAGTCTATCTTGAATTTGATAGGTATATTCATGAGGATAAAGAGTACAAGAGGGTTGATATGGAAAACAAGAGGTATCTTGAGGAAGGGTGGGAGGGGCTTGCATAGGATCAAGCTCTTTCTCAACTTCTCACTCTTTATCAAGGATTTTTCCCACTTTATTTTTCCATGATTCTACTACCTTATTCCATATTATGATGTTTGTATTACGATTCTCTTATTGAGGTAGTGATTCAATTTGAGGAGTGGATGAAGTGTTCAATAAACTTGGGATCTCCTTAGGCTCGGATTCTCCACCTTATCTCCAACATGGGATTTCATATCTAGAAGTCTCTTTTTGAGGTGGGGATGTAATGGGAGATGGAAATTAGGTCTTACATTCCAATTAATTTATTGATAAGATGGACTAATTCATCTACTTACTAGATAACTCAATTTTCCTATCAAGGTTTGCTTCAAAAACCAAGTTTGTCTTTCCAACTCTCTCTTTCAGCTGATAAGGAAAAAGATGGATTTGATAAGCTTGATTGGGTTCATGAGTAGGGGTCAAGTATAAATGAGAGAAATCTTGGGGAAGTGGATATGAGGTCTGATAGATTTGGTGAGGTTGATCCTCATGAATTCTTAGCTTATCTTCTAAGGATGAAACTAGACCACTTACATCTAGCATCTCACTTGTGAGCCTTTGCCAATTTGCTCTCTTAATAGGTGCCCACTCTCTTTTAAATAGCTCTAATGCATCTCTCACATTATGAATTAGATGACTAGGAACATCTTGACCATGTCCCTTTTATGTGTCAAGCTCTATCATGTACCTCTCATATCCTAAGAGAGTTTTCTTGAAAGTTGAAATAGACTAATTTGAGAAGTGACTAGGTTGACTAGGAGGGGCAAGATATTGAGAAGGATAGTTATAAGACTAATACAACTCATGACAAGGTTGATAAGGTTCATATTGAAGCTATTAAAGATCATGACAAGGCTGATAAGAATCATACAAAGGCTGATAGGGAATGCCATATGCTTGAGATATCTCATCAACTTATGTAAAATAATACTCAACACCAAAACTAGCCATAGAATTTCATTGGGAAGTAAGAACACAAAGAAAATTTTCTAATAATCTTCAAAAGGAAAACTTAGGCTACTTGACCAGCTAATGTAACTTCAGAGTCACTATTAATGTTTGGATATATGCCTTCAAAAGTTGATGTATTGAAAGACAACACCAAACATCTTTCAACTTCTTAGACAATGAGTCCCATCGAGCATTCCAAAAAATATTAGCACTTAGATTTTCACACTTTAAGGAGATGTCTCAGCTCTCCTCATCCAAGTGGAATAATTTAGAAATCTCTAGGTTGTGGGTAGCCTAAGAATGAGGTGAATCTCTAGATAGGACTAGCTCCCTTGATCTACCACTTTTAGATCACTACTACACCTATACTTGCAAGGAAAAGGGAGAGAAAACTAAAATTAAACTATCATAAAGGTAGTGATACACCAAATTAAATGATAAATACCAACCAAATTCATGTCACACATATAACCAAGAGACTAACTAGGCATACACTTCTCTAATCTAAATCTTCTCACATCAGTATTTCATTATGAGGTTGTGATGAATGTTTAGGCTAGGATGACTAGATAAAAGGTTTAAAATGGCACTATTGAATATACTAACTCACTCAACCTTGACACTTAAAAGGAAACTTCACATGACCTATAAGAAGAAGCTTTCAAGCTATAAATAGGTGAGAGAATGAGACAATAATGATAAGGAAACAACAATCATAACTAAGCAAGATAAATAATTAAAGTAAACACACTATGAAAAGTAATATAAGAGGTAAAATTAGCAGTCTTTATTGATCCATGGTATGAAAATTAGCAAGTCTTTGCCATACTCAAATGGATCATTCTTGTAATAGCCAAAATGGCTAGTTCTTATAGAACTTGAGAGATAGAAGAGAAGAAAGAAGTCCAAAGGTCACAAGGATAAGTTTCAAGATGAGAAAATGAGTTTCATGTGCATGATAAAATAATGTGAAACTAATCATGTAGAGTTATAAGAGACAAGTGGCACCTCAAGTCATGAAACTCTTTAAATATGGCATGAAATTCCTTTTGTTGGCTCAGAAAACTATCTTCATATTTTATATCTATTGGAACATCCCAAAACTAACTAGGGATATATTTCATGATTTTTATAAAAGTTATGGGTTATGTACATTTTCCTCCATTCATTGGCTGCATTCCTAATCATTTTTAATCTTCTAGAAGTGATCCATCACTGCCTATAGTCAAAGAACCTCCATTTTTAGTCACCCCTCACACTTGGATTCAAAAAATTATTTATTTTCTCATGAAAATACATTAAATTTGGTTAATGACATTTTTAAATTCCATCCATTTCCTTAGAGGCATCAATCACACCTTAAAATTATCTTACTTGAAGTTTTCACCCTTCTCAATATATTGTGCACTATGCTAGTTATGACTAGTTGAGATGAGAGCTCTTGTTGAGGCACTTATGATTTTTTTATGAATAATTAAATATAAATTTGTAGTTATACTAATTCTCAATATTTCCTCCCATGTGATTGGCATCTTTAGAATCTTTATATAACCTATAAAAACATAAAAAATGTTGATAAAACCCTATTTTATAGTCTATCCATATAATTTTGTATAGTCCAAAAGGATAAGGAGTATCCTAAGAGAGTACCCTAAAACTTCAATCCACTTTCACAGTCATTTTATTCCATTTTTATATCTCATCATCATCATTTCCTTCATCGGGTCATTTCCAAGGGTTTGCAAGGGTTTTGAGTCATTTAAGCCATTAAGCTTTATTCATAGAGATGCAACATTAGAAATACAAAAAAAAATCATAATATAAATTATCAATACCCATATAAACCTCTCAAAACTTCTTTTATCTCCATGCATAACCTCAAGGAAGATGTGATCATCTAAAATTACTGTATCGAGCTTGTTTTCTCATTTGCACAAGCTTGAGTTATCCTAAAGTCCAAAAACTACTTTTTCATGGCTTCCCATACATCCCAATAGATTATACATGTCTAAATTCATCTAATAAACATTTTATAACTATTTATAAATCTCACCTCATGTTATAATTTAATTTGACCCTTCATTTGGATTATAGTTCTAAACATGCCTAATAAGCTTGTCTACAACCTTGAGAGTATAGACCACCCTATTTTTATTCCTTTTTATAGTAAAGGTTCCTTATGTTTTAAGATGTTTAATTCAACTTTATACACCTATATACAATTTCCAATCAACTTTTGGTCCACCCTTTCATTCCCATTCTCAAAAACTGCAGAGTTTGTGCATCAAAGGAGTGCCCTCTGTCTGAGACAAAACAGAGGGCACCCCCTTGTTTTATCAAACACACTAAATATTTATGTGGATTATACAAGCTATAATTATGCATTTTTTTTAATTTTAACCCCTATTCATATGATTTTATCATTCAAAAGCACTAAAACCCAAGAAATACCTATGGGGAGTAGATTGTGTGTAGGGTTTGTTATATGAACTATGGACTACTTTATTGGAAGTCATTTGATTTTATTTTATTATATGATGGTATATAATTATGTTTATCATCATAATATTTATGTCTAATATGGCTATATACATTTTTACAACCTCAACCTCCATCCTTCCCAACTAGGTTTGTATGATAGATTGACTATGCCTTTTATATCTCTCCTTTAAGGGTGACCCCTATAGGTGATATTGCATAATTTGAACTTGAATATAGTGTTATAATACCTTATTTGGGTTTTTTTATCCATATATAATTCATTTTTTGTATTCACATTATATATTATCAATGTAAAACTTCAAGAACACCAACTTTTGCTCATTATCCTACTACAGCTACAACTGACTGTGATTTACTTCAAAATGGGGGCCCACCAATACATGAAAATTTGTGTTTTGGAATTGTGTCTATGTTATATACTTCCTCTATATATTTTAGCTCATTTCATATTATCTTTAAATCAATTCAATTTACTTTTAAGCCTATCAATGTCTAACTCACTTCTCTCCACTCATTATCACACCACAATCAAACTATAGGTGACTACTTGGTGACCAAATGGAGCCTATAGGCAATAGTCTATACTTGGTATTTAATGTGAACCCATTTTTTTTATCCTTAGAGGATAAAGTATCCTTTGTATTCACAAAGATACCCCCTATCCAATAACTAGGCTTTAATTACATTTCAACACATTGAAGAACTATTTAAACATGCCACACTGTAGAGAACACTTCATATTCTCCAGTACAAGAATCTATGAAATAGGTAAATTATATCAACATGATATTCTAACCAGTTTATATTTTTTCAAGTCAAACCACTACTTTTTTACTTGTATTATAACATGGAAAGCTTCGACCAGTCAACACTTCAAAAATACTTCATCATGGAAAAGTCATAAGAATGGTTAGGCCTCTATTTGAATATATTAAGGTAATTAGTCTCTAAACTCTCTTATATATGTGAATCATGAATCACCAAGCCCTTATAAAACTCAAGAGCTTCCCCATGAAAAAATATAGCATTCCTCAACCCCTATAGGCCTTGAAATATATTTAAGTAAACTCTCAAAATCATATTTCAACATTGCTCATTCTCTATCAAGCCACCTGTAGGTGGTTATTTGTAGATGGGTTTATAAGGATATGGAATGAGATATCTCCTATAATGAATTAGTTTCATAATTTACATCATACCTCCATAACTTATGTTATGGATCTTCTCCATGTCTCCAAATAATGTTGAAGCTCATAAACCAATTCAAACTTTTACCTTTCCATCTACAGACCTCTATGAATAATATGGATTAAAATGACTAAGACCAAGGATAATATGGCATGAAATGACATAAAAAGACTTATAATACACCCTATGACATAATAATAGACCCCTAAAACACCTAAAGATCAATTTTTACCTATAAGGGTCTAAACTTGACCTACAAGGTCAAATTTGGTCAATAAATCCTTCCATAGTATTTTCCGCACTTGACGCACATGTGTGAGCTCATATCACTAGCAGACCTTAAAGACTAGCTCTTATGTGTAATATGCATATTTGTATGTGTAATATACTAGGAATCAAATGAATCCCTTGTTGATTAAATGTAATTAACATTGGCACTAAGTGGAATCCTATACTCCTTAACCTTAGATCTTTGCTCTTTGTAGAGGAAGTATAAAACCACAAGTAACTACTTCGTAAGCTCTCAAAAGATTTCACTTCTCTTACATTAACATTTTAGGAATAAAACCTAATGTTGTTTTCAATAATATAAATTTAATGCCTAATGCAAAACCAATTAATCAAAAAAATTGGCCCATCAATCCTAAGGATGCATTGATAGTAAAATAGGAAGTTATCAAACTTTTAAAAGTCAGATTTATTAAGCTAGTGGACTATTCCAAGTGTTGTCCAACATTGTTCATGTTCTCAAGAATAATGGTAATATTATGATATGTATATATTTTTGAGATGTAAATGAATTTTGTCCTAAATATTAATTCCCTCTCCCTTCCATCAACATCATTTTTGATGCAACAACATGATATGAGTTGTTATCACTCATGGATGCATTCTCATGATAAAATCATATCTACATTTTTTATAAGTATCAAAGAAAGACGTATTTTACTATGCCATGGGGAACCTTTTGTTATGTTGTGATGCCCTTTTATCCTAAAAATGTAGGGGCAACATATCAAAAGGCCATGTACCACATATTCCATAGTCTTATTCATAAAGATAGTGGAGGTCTACATAGATGATTTTTAAGGGAAAGTGAGATGACAAGTAGACCACTTAGAGGTTTTATGCACCATCTTATCATGTTTAATATAATATTGTGATACTCTTAACCCAAAAAATGTGTGTTTTTAGTCAAAAAAAACTCCTAGGGTATATCAACTCTGAACATGGGATTAATATTTACCCTGCCAAGATTTGATTAATCTTAGAAATGCTTCTTCCCATAGGTGAATCAGGCATCAAAACATTCTTGGGTAGTTTGGGATCCATTAGATCATTCATTCCTGATGCACCTATGTCATTCATCCTATCAATAACCTACTTAAAAATACAAGTGGCTTGACTTGGACAAATGATTATCATGAGGCATTTGAAGTAGTGAAATTCTTCCTTTTGTCTCCCCTCACATTTGTACTTTAAATTAGAGAAATTGAGGTGTCTCTCACCTACATGTTAGCTTATGGGTATGATAGCATTAAATAATGTGCCATCTATTTCATTAGTCACACCCTTATAAATTATGAGATGCAATACACTCAAGTAGAAAAGAAATGATTAGTTATAGTGTTTATGACCAAGTATTTACAACATTATATGCTTAATCAAGAAACAAGATATATCATGAGATCTCAAACCCTACGTACTTTTCTAACTCAACTAGCTCTCTCTAGGAAGATTAAGAATTTCATCATGATCCTAAGTGAGTTTGATTTAACTTATATCAACCAAAATTTTGTTAAGGGATAAATCATTGTTGATTAGTTTGTTGATTCTCCCTTGGAATTTAGTGATATCATCGATATTGATCCTCTCGATAAATTGATATACTATATATAAAAGCATGTTATTATCTCTTCTCTTTAGTACACAAATATTATCAACTACCTAATCGACCACACTTATCCCAAAGGTGACAACTTGTAGTATAAGAGGATTATTCATATCATTACATCTAAGTATATTATTTTAGATGCAGTTATTTATCACAAGGCCTTTAATGGCATGTTACTCAGATGTGTTAACCAAAAAGAGTCAGAAAGAGTCATTTTTCATTTTCATAGTGGTGACTATGGTAGACACTTTAGTGACCATGAAATTACTTGTAAAATCCAGAGTATGGGATAGTTATGGCCCACCCTAGACCATAATATCATCGAGTACATGTGCAAATGTGAGAAGTAAAAATATTTTGCATATGAAATAAATATTCCCACTAGGGCATTACAACCTATAGTCACCCCATGGCCCTTCTCCACTCTCCCCTATTTCTTCATATGGTCATCATTTAATTATCATAGCCACATAATATTTAACTAACTGGGAAAAATTTATGCCATTAACAACTATCATAAGTTCGATCATCATAAAATTTATCTTGAACCAAATCATTTTCTGATTTGGGGTCTCATAATTCATCATTAGTGACAATGGGTCCCTTTAAAAAACCCTAAGATTCATGAACTATGTAATATTTTTTATATCACACTAATTAGCCTCTTTATATTATCTAAAGGCCAATAATCATGTTGATTATTCTAACAAAACCTTGAAGTCAATTTTGGTCAAAATTATTAGAGATTATAAACAATATTGTCACTTATAGCTCTATCCAACACTTTGAGCTCATAACAACTATTAATACACCTAGATGGTCAAACCCATACTCACTGTGTTTGGATCTAAAGCTATACTTCCCTTAGAGTTAGAGATACCCAGCAATCACATTTCCCTCTAGGGTTTCCTTGATCATGAGGAGTGTATGGAGGCACAACTATTTGAAATAGAAACCTTAGATGAACATCATATCATTTTTTCAAACATTCATATTTCTTACATTGATCATATGGGTAGATAATACAAAAAAATTGTTTATTAGTGTTACAACCCCTCAAGTTGTACTTAGTATAATGTAGTAAAAAAAATTAAACTAATTACTAACATTCATAAGACTTAAACAAACTTAAAAACTTAACCAAACTACTCAAAACAAAAGTACTTATAAATTCAAATACCAAAAAACTATATTTATCATAAAGAACTCCAAAGAAAGTAAATACATTAGGACATAGCTATGGCTAGTCCCATAATACATCAACCACTGTTCATCATATATAAATTAAATACAAATATATTTGCTTTAGGCCTTCAACCTTAATATAAAATATATATCAAGCTCTCTAGAGCTTAAGTTAAACCAACTTGTGCATCATTGATAATCTTCAGTGTGGTCTCCAAATAAATAGCACTATTATGGGGAGGGAGAGCATCATCTGAGTGCTTTTCCACACCAACCATAGACCAAAAATCTCCTACATTATTCCTTATCTAGGAGTGGCCCTCTCTTCATGAATATTTAGATAATGGTGTGGAAGTCTAAAGAACAAGCTAGTACCCATGTGTGTATGATAAAACTAAACATGCAGTGTATCATAGAAAACATGTTTTTATTATGAGATATCAAACTGACTATAAATCATACATACCAAAAGATATTGTCTCTTTATAAATTACATAAACACAATATTTATAGTAATTACATCCTCCTAGCAATCATATCACATTACATGTTATACATAGGAGTAAACAAAGTATACTTTTATTCCATCAATACATGAATGAATCATACATTATTATTTAACTCAAATAGGAAATAATACCTATAGTTCATACCAACCAAGTATGTTTCACATTAATTTAAAATATATATTTCCAATTACTACATAATATCCAAACAAATAAACCCCATGATATCCCATATTATCACAGTCAAGTGTTATAAGGCATAACTACTATTTTTCCCACAATCAGTCATACAAAAAGAGTAACAAATATAGGGAATCATAAGATTTTAATCAAGCAATTATAAAGTAAAAACAAGACATACAAACACACAAAATTATAATCTAACATTCATTTATATTCTCAATCTTTTATACATACAAACATATTATTTAAGTAATAATCAACACATATATTAAATCAGTCAATGTAGGTGAGAGTTTAAACATATAGCTATAATATGTACCATCTAAGCATATACATTTAAGCTAAAGTATCCTATGATATCCCATAATATCATATCTCTTTATGATTTTTCACCCTACTCAAACATGAATAATCAACCTTACACTATAATTATTAAACAAGCAAGTACAGGATTATACCACCTAGGTATACCCTAGATCATCCTACACAATAATAATTAGATGAAAACATAATCTCTAGGTACACATCTCAATGCACTAATTATTCAAGAAAATTATAATCACTTACACAATAAATACTCTCACAAATATAATGCACACAATTTTTCATCTTTACATGATGCTACAAAATTTTACCCTACTAACATGTTCCATAACACAAGCACCAAAAAACTACTTGGCCTTTATGAGCATTCTAAGCAAGGCCATAATATAGATTTAGATCATAAAAATATATCCATATGAGACAAATTATTAATCAAATATGAATATAATAATATTACCATAAAAATGGTTAACTTTGCTATAGATTACCTAAATCTAAGCATCATCATCATACGTAAATGGCTTACAAGGATAAATAGTCACATTAAATCCCTAATTAACTAAAGCTCATTAATTTATCTAATACATTTTAGAGGATAAAAATAATCATGTTAAAAATTCATTGTTGACATCATCATCATCATCATCATCATCATCATCATCATCATTGTCATCATTGTCATCATCATCATCGTCGTCATCATCATCATCATCATCATTATCATGAGAACACAACAGAATCTAAAGTGGATTATCTTTATATATGGTTCTGATCATGATATATCAACAGATATAATGAAGATATCTAAATAGCATAATGCAACTCTAAATTATATGATCAATTCTATTATTCTATATAACCTATGATTATGACATCCTGTTAATGGACACATGTTTTATTTATTAAAAGAAGGTATTATGGCACTAAAACCTAGTGTGTAGGAAGTTCCTACATGTCAAGTAAAATACTAAAATTTACTAAGTAGATATAAAGAGTATTCCAACATTGATTTTTAATACTTATTTCTTCAATATTCTACTAGTATGGTGATCCTTATAAGAATCCCACATTAACCAAGTTCATTAATAAAACACAACTCAATTTAGAAATGCAATACAAAAATCTGAAGCAAAAATATAGTTCCACCTTCCATTGAACATTTGATCTTGGATTAAAGAAGAAACATAGTTTCTAAATCAACATTTAATTAAATATACTCAACATTACCCACTTAGTTACTTAGCATTTTTAATTTATTCACTACCGTTATATATTTAAACTCAGTGTTTAAATATTTATACTTAATGATTTTAATTATGACTTGGCATTTCATACTATTGGCTGGCATTGTAATATTTTACACTTGGTAGTCCAAATGTTATGCATGGCATTTCAAATAAAACTCAACTAACTATTTAAATTATTCAAGGTTTATATTAAATGGATCAACTCTTAACATGGTGACTCAGGTTTTCAATTAAGCAATGTAACAATCTACATAAAAGACCAAGCATTTCATAATTGTTATCTAGCACTTTATATATGCAGAATGCTTTATTCTTTACCAAGCATTCTATTTAATTAAATCTGGAATCTAATTAAATATTAACCTAGTATTTTAATATTTATACTTAGTTTATTTTCTCATAAATTCAATGCTTTATTTTTTGTATACTCGGCTAATTATTTTCATAGCCAATTCAATTATATTCATAGTTGATTCAATTATATTCACAGCTAATAAAATTATTCAAGGGCATTTTAATAATAGACACTAAGCATTTTTACTTAATCTCAATAGTTTTTAATTAAATACACAAAAATTTCCTTATATATAAAAGCAATGATATCATATATATATTTAACCATTAACAAAAGCTCAATGACTTGAATCAAAATGGCCTGACATACAAAAAAAGACTTCTAAAATTTATTAATTGGATCAGACTTATATTATTTAAACTCAAAAACTTCATTTAATACTCAGTGACTTCTTTTAATACTTAACGAAATCTTATATATTTAATGACTTTACATAATGACTTGGTATTCAATAAAGGGCTTCTATGATTTATTAATAGCTTCATATATTTCATTAAGACAAAGAAATTTTCCAATAAATATTTAGTGATCTAAAAACCTCAGCATTCTAATTTAATTTCTCAACCTTCTATTAATAAATTTAGCATCTAATGGCTGGGTAATTTCATATAAATCAGTGGTTTCTATAACTGGCCTAGCATTTTTATGAAAATTGTGATATGGTGTCTCATTTATGTGACCTAATGTTATCATCTAGTGACTTGGATTTCATATAAACAAAGACTCAAAGTTTTATAAAAATATACTCAGCGAATTATATACTCAATGCTCTATAATGTTTACACCTTTCTAAACATATGGGTGTCATTAAGGTGATATATTCAAAACACAATTTAATTCTCTCGTCTTTAATTAAAGAAGACTCTTTTTAAATAAGCATATATTGCACATGGGAAAATAATTATAGAACCTACCTCTTTGAGGAATTTGCTTTAAAATGCCATCTGGATGCCTTTTTCACTCTCCCTCTTTCCAATTTACCTCCTCATTTTTATCTTTATTTATATCTCTATTCCTCCTTTAACTTCCAAAATTCTCACTAATTTATAAAACTCACCTCTCTCTCTATCTTTAGTGCCCAGCTCCTTGCATGTTAGAATTCTTTTTGTTAGCTAGAGCTATCTTTTATTAAATCCCAAGTCTTTTCACCTTGCTTAATATATATTAAAGCATTAATATTATTATAAAAGATCACTACTCCACATAACTCAAGTTATTATAAACTTAGGTTTAATTGACAAATCAAATAATAATAATTAATTACTAGCTTTAAATTTAATTTCATGCATGTATTAAGAAGTCTAATTTTAGATCAATTTACTCACTATTAGCACAATAAGTTAACTCAAGCTCTTGAGAGTAAATAAATAAAGGTAATTGTTTATTTAACAAATGGATAAATAGTTTTCCGATTGTTTTCCAAATAAGATAATGTATAAGTAGTTACTAGTCACATATAGTAATTAAATATCTATTTCTTGATTTAAACTCAAAAATCAAGCCAATTAGATTAAAGGAATCTAATGCATATTAAATACTAAATCCACATATAAATATAATCACAATAATATTTCCTTAATTATGCACAAACATCTAAAACATGCTACACATATAACATTTAAAATCTAATGTGCATGTGTAGGGTCACTAGAAATTTCTCTATCATCACATATTCATCCCATCTAGCCCATCTTCTTTGATGATGCTCTCCTTTTATCATGCTCTGAGGGTAGGATCAATCTTGCATTCACCTCACAATAATTAGGTAGTTAGTTTGAGTCATCATAAATATAAATCAATGATGCAAAACTAATAATTATACATCCTTAATATTCAGTTTAATAAAATATAATTGACATATCATGTATACTAATCAACAATATCACTATCCCATACCAATATATATAAAAATGCTCAAATCAAGGCAATAATAATCAGATAATATCGATACAAATTAATGGATTAAAGGTTTATAAGCTATAGGGTGAAATCAGGATGTAAATCCTCCCTCCCTAAAACTAGTAATCATCCTGATGACACTATTTCTAACAATAATTTTGATTAACAAATAGATTTTAACAACATAAAAACATAGTATCAAGTATCATATCATGTAAATAAATTTAAATTTTACCTAAATAACTCATCATAGTTCTCTCATTTAACAATATTCTTATAGTATTTCTCCTATAAGACCCTACTCGATGACATTTCCAAATATGAAAACAAGTTTTCTAAATATAACTTATGTTGACTGGTTCTATTATGGCCACCCTGGGGTCTAGAACCACAATACAAACCCATAAAAACTTGGTAAAATTCTTACTGACTTTCCAAAAACACATGATTTCATCACAATAGTCAAAATAATTGACCAAGAAGATCTCCACAAAACCTTCCAGCCCATCTGCACATCTCGTTATCCTAGAGAGTGCATTTATCATACCATATAAAATTATTTAAGAAAACTAGCAAGAATGATGTGTATATGTTAATAATATCACTGCACCACATAGCTTCAGATAAGTATAACATGTCAATACTGTCATTACTCAATCAAAATTTTAGACAAGTATGATGATGAATAGGAATGGTAAATTTAAAGTATACAAAAATCATGGAATACCCATCGACATGAAACACTCATTCATAGTATACATGCGTATGGCCATACAACTAAATTTGATAAGTTTTGCCTATCAAATTCCAAATTCAACAAGTTCATCTATTGGATCCTACTTAGTACCAAAAATATGAGTTAATTTGAGGCTAAGTAGGATAATACTTTCCTATTTCTTAAAAATTAATGTTCCTGATTCACCACTCTTCCCTCGGGTCTCCACAACCTGATGATCTTCAAAAAGTGTACATGGTTTTTTTGAAACACAAATATACACTAACATATCACAAAAATTAATACTATATGCTAAATGATTTTAGATGTATAAACATACATATAAGAAAAATCATACAATCACCCCAATATTGTATTAAGTTTCTACTAATCAAACATAACTAGTATCATATTATAAAACTTAACCTATAGCATTATATTCATAGTTAAGAGATATTAATTAACATAACATACTAAGGCTAAGGATTATATCATGCTTACAATCTTATAAGTGAGACAATGTCTCCTTGCTTGCATGACTAGCACATAATAAGTAAAAAAGTTTTATATAAACCTTTAAGACTAAGAAGACGTTCTACACATCTTATACCTTACTTACTCCTGAAGAAAGGTACATACATAACTCTTCAAAATAACATTCTTCAAAAAGAGAGTAATATTACTCTAAATAAAGGTATATAATAACATAATAATTATAATTTATAGAATTTATATAAATTTAATGTTAGCCACTTCTCATGGTCAAGTTCATAGGTTAGATAAAATAGTAACTCTAAAGTTACAAAGTGAAAAGTAGAGAACTTAACATCTCATAAACAAAACTATGACATACCCTCATATGGTAATAGGAGTCATCTCAATCTATGTTCCTAATCACTATTCACTTACCAAATTTATAAGTGTAGTATCATAATCTACCTCCAAAACTAGAAGGAAAATACTTACCTCAAATATGCATCAATCCAATCCTTTAGCCTCTCTCAACAAGAAGTAAGAAACACTATCCCATGAACTCATGGGAATTAATACCAAATAACATTTCATAAATAAGTTTTCTTTTTAAGGAAATTATTAAATAAACATCTTAAAAATATGAATCTTCTTAGTTGCTTAAAGTGATGTAAGAGGAGAGTGATAACATAACAACTCACCTCTAAGCTAATTAAGAGAGATGACACTTCTCCAAACTCCATATAAATATAAAGGTGATAGTCCACAAACTCCTAACACAAATAAATTCACAATCAAAGCATATACATTCAATTAAATAAAATTCCCACCACACTAGGTGGTGCCAATCTATAATGGTCTTAAAGGATTTCTCACTCCTAATATTTATGTAAGACACAAACTAAAGCATATATACCTTAGTAAGAAGCACTCCATGCTTTTTAAAACACTCACAATATACAAATGCAAATGATGAAGGTGATTTAATAAATTCATAATCACACTCAAGGTGTTTAATTTAAAGATTAAAAATATGGTAGGGAACTCTTGTTCACATCTCTTGAACAAATTTATGTACTCTCCAACCCATACACCTTGTAAAATCATCACCAACGAGACACTCGATAAACCAACCCTTTAACAACTCTAAGTGGGTATGAATGTTCTAAGGTACACACTTAGTGTACCATACATACTTTTACAATCTTCATTTCTACTAAATAGAAAGTTATAAAAACACTAATGGACTCATTAGGTCCTAGAGTTTGAGCCATAGCTTTGATACCACATGTTACAACCCCTCAAGTTTTACTTAGTATAATGTAGTAAATATTTTTTTTAAACTAATTACTAACATTCATACCACTTTAAAAATTTAACAACTTAACCAAACTACTCAGAATAGAAGTACTTCTAAATTTAAATACCGAAAAACTATATATATCCTAAACAAATCCAAGGAATGTAAATACATTAGGACACAACTATGGTTAGTCCCATAATACATCAACTATTGTTTACCATATAAAAATTAAATACAATCACATTCCCTTTAGGTCTTCATCCTTAATATAAAAGATAGATATCAATATTTTTAGAGCTCAATTCAAACCAACTCATGCATCATTGATAATATTTAGTGTGGTCTCCAGATAAATAGTACTATTGTGAGGAGGGAAAGCATCATCCGAACACTTTTCCATACCAACCACAAACCAACAATCCCTTGCACAATTCCATATCTAAGAATGGTACTCCCTTCCTAGATAGGTAGATATAATGGTGTGGTAATCTAGAAAAAAATATAGTGCCCATGTGTGTATGATAAAACTAAACATGTAGTGTATCATAGAAAATTGATTTCTATTATGAGATATTGTACTAACTTATAAATCATACATACTAAAAGATATTGTCTCTCTATACATTACATAAACACAATATTTATAATAATTGCATACTCCTATCAATAATATCATATTACATGCTATACATAGTGTTGTAGGTTTGTCTATGATGTCTCCAAGGTAACCAAGGTTGTTGATGTGGTGTCGTGTGTTAGATTGATAATGACAAAGTGTGCTTCAATGTCCTTCTATGTTCTTGCATAATTATTCAATGCTTGACTTGAATAGTAAATTAATGGATGATATTGATGGTATGGAATTTTTAAAATACATATGGGATGTTATGAGTGTATATAGTACTTATGAAAGTGAACATAATTCATCAAAACAGTCATATGAATGTTTACAGCTCAAGTAGTCATCTTGATAGATAAGGATGAATAAGTAGATTGATGACATCATATTTCATAGTTTGAAGGTTTAAAAATCATATTGATATATGTATATATTCTCCTATGTGAGGATATCATATGGTTTAAATTTCAAGTCATGAGGTTGAGTGTAGCAAAAGTTATTAAGGTGCAAAGTTGGTCTTCTAGGCAAAAGTTTACTTAGTTCCCATACTTAGGCAAATTTGTAAGAAGAGATCTATGGTGAGCATTTAATCATATCACAAATATAATGGTGATAATTTAATCTAAATGGATAAGGATCCAATATTTTGTTTCAAATTCAAATATTCAAGATGGCATGTGATGGTGACAAGTGTCACAATCTCAGAAGCTTTGATAGAAAATCAATAGCGAGCAAGTACTTGTACAGATAGAGATCAATGATGAATGTTTGATCATACAGTAAGATATCCATGGAATAAATTAATTAAATATTTAAAAGGATTATTACATTACATGTATAAATACCAAATGTCACAATCTCATTAACTAAATGGTATAGGGTGTAAGAGGGCATGTAGAGCTGTCAAGTGGCATAATCACGAGAGCTCATATCAAAGATCAATGGTGAGCATTACAAGGTAAATTATTGGATACTCTTGAGGAGATAAATAGTGATTATTTGGTAAAATTTTATAGGTATCATGAGATGAGGTCAAAGTGTCTGATGTTTAATATTTACATAGTGACCGTTGGCATTTGAATTAACAAAAGAAAAAACTAGTGCTTAATTTTTGAGCTATATCTTTTGATTCAAGATGAAATTCTAGATGTGGTTAAAATAAAATTTGTAAAACACTTAATGTTAAATATATATAAATTTATTATAGTATTTTATTATTTGTGTATTCAAATATATTTAGCTTCAAATTTTATTGTGTTTGATCATGTTCTGCAAGTGACTCGAGAAAGATAATTGAGTTGTTCTTGATAGTATTTTGATGTTTCAAGATAGTGTTTTATAATAAATGAGGATGATCTATGTGTGTGTTTTAGGTTTGACCAATCCATATTTAGTGTAAAAAATTGCTTCAAATTGGACTATTTATTCATTCATAATGTTATTATGTATAGAATATTGTTTAAGCAATTTGTGCTTTAGAAGAAGAGTGTTTTGGTGGGAGTATTAATTTTAATATGTCTTAAAAGTTATATATACTGGACCCATGTATTTGAAAGTGATATTGTGATCCTTTTTTTTCTATATGGAGTGATAAAATGGTAATAGGTCTCCATGTGACCTATAAGGGCTACTAAGGCCTAATTGAAAGGTGTAGCTACTTAAGTATGACCCATAGATGTTATGGCTAACCTATCAAGATGGTATTGAGTTATGTGTTAGCATGTTATTTGTTTTAAGTATTAAGACAAGTATCTTGTCTGACCAATATGGGTTAAAAGGAAGAGATTGGAATAAGTACAAGGTTAAATTAAACTAATTTTTTTAGTTGTGTATGTGTGGATTCAAGTGAAGGAAAGAACATTTGAAAGAGAAGGTAGAGGTTAGTGAGGACCATCAGAGAGTAAAGAAGATAAATCATATTTATTTGATTAAATTGATCTATCTAGATACTAAGGTCATTGGACCTAATGATTCTAGAAGAGGTAGATTAAGCAGGTGAGCCTTTGAGACTGTTTAGGTGAAAGAGTGAAGGTGAAGAGTGCAAAACAAAGTCATCATCATCAGTTGAAGATAAAAAATAGGTATTTAGGATGATCTATTTAAGGTATTTGAGTGGGTTCTTGGTTTCTTAGGGGGTTGGTTCCTATTTGTAAGGTAAAACATTTTAAAGGTCTAGTTGTTAGGGGTGCTTAGCTAGATAGGGGTAGTATCTCCTTATGGGATTGGTGTCTCACTAAACTAAGGGATGTGTGTTCCTTTATTAGTTGATGTTGGTCTAAATGTTGGACCTTATTTTATAGTACTATAGTCCATCTTGTTGGGGATCAACCAAAAATCTTGATTACTATGTGAAAGCAACTAAATACAAAATTAAACCAGAAAGATAAGTAACTAGAATCAGAAAATAGAAAACAATAAGAGATACAAGAAACCACCCTGAAAACTTGTATTAAACTCTTTATAGAAGGAATACAATTGAAGAAACTTCTTTTCTTCCACACCTCTCTTAGATGTACAGATCTCTTTCCATATCTCTTTCCCTCAAGAGTTTTATCTCTCAATTACAATCAACTCCAACAACCTGGATTGATACACATATACAATTCTTGTACTATTACTCTTACACATACAAGCTATGAAGATCTATCCCTATTATATAAGATTAGGGATTCATGAGTATACAATTACAACCATTAGATGCACCTCCTAATCAAGGGCTCAAAACAGTCCTATTAAAGATAGAGATGCAGACTTAAGACTAACACTTAATCCTACCATGCAAACATTCTATTCTATCCATGAAAATAGATTCTGGATGCACAGGTGACTGACATCAGTCCCTACCTGTCTATCTGTGACCAACATTGGCCGATTCATGACCGACATCGGCATCTCCTAGTCGACCCCTAACCGATGTCAATCGCTCCTGACCGATGCTGGTGACTATGTAATTCCTGCAACCTACAACTTGCTCATTTGGTGAAGCTTTAGCTCCACACCTCAACAATCTCCCACTTGGAGATAAACAACTTCACTAGTACCTGTACAGAAACATCTTCTAGCTCCTCCATCTTTAAACTCAATCATGAAGACCTACAAAATTTGAATGAAGATTCAACTTCTCTTTTGTTACCAGCTTGGTTAACATATCAGCAGGGTTCTTATCTGTATGGATCTTCTCCAGCTTCAACTCACCATCCTCCAATACCTGTCTAATGAAGTGGTACTTAAGCTGTATATGCTTGGTTCTTGAATGAAAGGCTAAAGTCTTAGCCAAATGAATTACACTCTGACTATCACTGTATAATCTGCAACTCTCTTGCTCCTTTCCTAGCTCTTTCATGAACTATGTCATCCATATCATTTCTTTATTAGCCTCTGTGACTGCAATGTGTTCTACTTTTGTAGTTGACAAGGCAACAACCTTCTACAACTTTGAAATTCAGCTAACCACCATTCCACCAACAGTGAAAACATATCTTGTGGTGCTTCTTCTGCCATCTAAATCACCTGCCATATCTGAATCTACATAACCATGTAGAGAAGTGTTAGACCCACCATAGCACAAATTCCTACTGTTGGTCCCTCTCAGATATCTAAGGATCCATTGAACTGCTTTCCAGTGCTCCTTTCTTGGATTGGCCATATACTTACTTACAACTCCCACTGCTTGGGCAATATCAGGCCTAGTACATACCATTACATACATTAAACTCCCAACTGCAGAATCATATGGAACTCTACTCATGTACTCTACCTCATCATGTGAATTAGGACACTGTTCTTTACTCAACTTGAAATGTCTAGCCAAAGGTGTGCTTACTGGTTTTGCATCATGCATATTGAACCGTTTCAACACCTTGTTCACATAATCCTCTTAAGACAAAATCAACCTGTGATTTTTCCTGTCTCTCTTAATACTCATGCCAAGGATTTTCTTTGCTGCTCCCAAATCCTTCATGGCAAATGTGTGAGCTAATTTCACCTTAAGCTCAGAGATATCCTGCATGTGTGATCCTATAACTAGTATATCATCTACATACAACAATAGAATAATATATCTGCCATTATTCAATCTCTTAAAATACACACAATGGTCAGATTGACACCTATTGTAGCCATGCTCAGTCATAAACCTGTCAAACCTCAAATACCACTGTCTAGGAGCTTGCTTGAGACCATACAAGCTTTTCTTCAATCTGCACACAAGTTTCTCCTTACCTTTGACCTTAAATCCTTCTGGCTGATCCATATATATTTATTCATCCAAATCTCCATGAAGAAATGTTGTCTTAACATCAAGCTACTCAAGATGCAAATCCTCAATAGCAACTAAAGACAATACCACCCATATAGAAGTCATTTTAACTAAAGGAGAAAAATTCTCACCAAAATCAATACCTGGTTTTTGTGTAAATCCTTTCACTACCAATCTAGCCTTATATCTCATTTGTCCATTCTCACCTTCCTTCAATCTATAGATCCATCTGTTCTTTAGTGTCTTCTTTTTCACTGGCAACTCAACCAAATCCCACATTTGGTTCTCTTTCAAGGAATCAATTTCCTCATTCATGCCTAGCTCCCACTGATTCTTGGATTCCACCTGTATTGCTTCATCAAAACTCTTTGGTTCTCCACCATCAATAAGCAATAAATAGAATAATGAAGGGGAATATCGAATTGGAGGTTTACTTACCCTTTCTAACCTCATGATGGGTGTCTGAGACTCATTCACAACACGCTATCCACCCAAATTCTCTAACAGTGACCAACCTCGGTCACCTCTAAGCCTGTAACTGGCCAACGTCAATTCTCTCTGACCAACATCGATTTCTACCTGACCAACGTCAGTCACTATATGACTGACATTGGTTCCTGTATTGCCGACGTTGGTTCCTACCTGATCGACGTCGGTCTCTGTGATTTTTTGTCTGTGATAATTCTTTCCTGCAAGCTCATTTTGGACCGTCACCTCGTCTAATTCTCCATTGCTCTGTCTAGATTGATTCAGCTTCTTGAGCTGATCACTATACATCACTTTTTCATTGAAAACAACATCACGGCTCCTAATTATTTTGTTAGTTCCTAGATTCCAAAACCTGAATCCAAAATCATCAGAGCCATAACTAATAAATGTGCACCTCATAGACTTAGCATCCAGCTTCTTTCTATTTTCCTTATCAATGTGCACAAAAGCTTCACAACCAAAAACTTTGAGAAATGAGAGATCTACCTTTTTACCTATCCATGTCTCTTTTGGAATTCCACCATCTAGAGCTATAGAGGGTCCTCTGTTAATCAAGTAAACTATAGTATCCACAGCTTCTACCCAAAACTCTAAGGGCAAACCAGCATGCAATCTCATACACCTTGCACGCTCCATTACTATTTTGTTCATCCTTTTAGCAACTCCATTTTGTTGAGGTGTCCTTGGAACCGTCCTTTGCCTACGTATTCCATCCATATAACAATACCAATTGAACTTATAGCTACAAAACTCACCACCATTGTCAGATCTAAGGCACTTCAATCTCCTGCATGCTTCATTCTCAACCATAGCTTTTCAAATCTTAAAAGTGTCAAAAATATCATATTTATTCTTTATACAATAGACCCGTACCTTTCTTATAGCATCATCTATGAAAGAAACATAGTACCGTGATCCTCCAATAGAAGCAACCTGAGTCGGTCCCCACACATCTATGTGAACAAGCTCTAATTTGTGCTTATTCTCTGTTGACCCAGTCTTGAGAAAACTCACCCTCTTTTATTTTCCAAAAATATAGTGCTCACAAAAATCTAGATCTATGCTTTTCAAATCTGAAAGCTTACCTTTTGACTTAAGAATTGTCATTCCCTTCTCACTCATGTGGCCAAGCCTTTGATGCCACAACTTTGCATCTACATCTGAAGTAGATAATATAGAAGGAGAATTATCATTAATACAATTACATAAATAGAGAGTACCTAATCTCTTACCTCTGGCCAATACAAGTGCACCCTTGGTCACCTTCCAAGATTCAGCTGTGAGAGTTACTGTACAACCCTCATCCCCTAACTTTCCTACAAAAATTAGATTTCTCTTCAAGTTGGGAACATGCATGACATCTCTCAACACCCATGTGTTTCCATTCTGCATTTTCAGTTGCACTTTTCCTTTGCCAACAATTTTACAAGGCTCATCATCCCCTAAATAAACTATTCCAAAATCTCCATGGACATAGTCACTAAAATATTCTCTATTAGGGGTAGCATGAAAAGAGGCACCAGAATCTAAAACCCAAGATTCTATATTACTATGCAAAGATAATATAAGAGCATCTTGTGTAATACCTGCAACTTTTGCTTCTTCTTTACCTTCATGCTAATTGTCCTCTTTAGGTTTTGACCAGCAATCTTTGCTTATGTGCCCTATCTTTCCACAATTCTAGCATTGTGGCTTCCTGCCATTTCTGGATTTGGATCTACCTCTCATCTTTGACTTAGACCTTGATCTCCCTTTCTTGCTCTTCTCTTTTTGCCTTCCCCTGCTCTCAAAACTTAAAGCATTCCCTAATATTTCCTCTGTGCTTTTCCTGTGAATTTCTTTATTCAAGATTACACTAACAACATCATCTACTTTTAAAATATTTGAAGCAGATGTAGTATTACTAACTACCATTACCAAGCTATGCCAGCTCTCAGGTAAAGAGCATAAGATTAATAGAGCTTTAATTTCATCATCAAACACTATTTTGACTAAATTTAATTGATTTACAATTCCATGGAAATCATTTAGATGATTAGATACAGATCCACCTTCCTGCATTTGCAAACTAAAAAGTTGCTTCATAAGATATACCTTATTTGAAGCTGAGGGTTTTTCATATAAATTTACTAAAGTAGTCATTAACTCTACCATTGACTTTGCCTATGATAAATTAGATATCACAGTAGATGCCAAACTCAATCTTATAGATCCAAGAGCGTTTCTATCAAGAACTTCCCATTCTTCATCTTCCATGTCTGTGGGCTTCCTTGAAACTCCACCTAATGGTAAGTGTAGATATTTTTGATATAGATAATCCTCTATCTACATTCTCCATAATTGGTAATTCTTGCCATTGAACTTCTCCATTCTCAGTTTACTTTCTTCTGCCATTGCTTCTCCCACTCAAACAGAAATCCCTATGAGTAACCTGTAATCAATACACACTAACCAGATCTAAAACACCTGTTAGTCAACCTGAGCTTTGATACCACTTGTTGGGGATCAACCAACAATCTTGATTACTATGTGAAAGCAACTAAATGCAGAATTAAACTAGAAAGATAAGTAACTAGAATCATAAAATAACAAACAATAAGAGATACAAGAAACCACCTTGAAAACTTGTATTAAACTCTTTACAAAAGGAATACAATTGAAGAAACTTCTTTTCTTCCACACCTCTCTCAGATGTACAGATCTCTTTCCCTCAAGAGTTCTCTCTCTCAATTACAATCAACTCCAACAACCTGGATTGATACACATATACAATTCTTGTACTGTTACTCTTACACATACAAGCTATGAAGATCTATCCTTATTATATAAGATTAGAGATTCATGAGCATACAATTACAACCATTAGATGCACCTCCTAATCAAGGGCTCAAAATAGTCCTACTAAAGATAGAGATGCGGACTTAAGACTAACACTTAATCCTACTATGCAAACATTTTGTTTTGTCCACGAAAATAGATTTTGGACGCACAGGTGACCGACATCAGTCCCTGCCTGCCTATGACCGACGTCAGCTGATTCATGACCGATGTCGGCATCACTTAATCGACCCCTGACCGACGTCGGTCACTCCTGACCGACGTTGGTGACTATGTAATTCCTGCAACCTACAACTTGCTCATTTGGTGAAGCCTTTAGCTCCACACCTCAACACATCTTTTAGGGTTCATTTGGTTTTATCCCCTAAGAGGTTTTCCCATATATATGATGTGTTCATGTGATGTATGCTTTGGATGTATGTGCTTTCATGTTTATATTACTTGATCAAGATTGATGTATGTTAAATTTTTAAGAGATGGGAATTGAATTGGATTATCTAGCATCACTGATTCACCCCCTCCTCTTAGTGATTGTATGTTTAATAATTGGTATCAGAGCAGGACCTTTTGTACAAGTTTAACCACTTGAAGGTGATCCAAGGTACAATATGGGTGAAAAGATCATCATGTTTGATGATGAAGTTTGTTATTATAGAGAGGAAGAATACATTAATCTATAAGGTGCACTCATAAGTGTACTTGGTGAACTGAAGGAGTACAAGAAGTGGAATTATAAAATGATGAATATGATCAAAATTCTTGAAGTGCAAGTTAGATCTCTTGAGGGGAGTTTGTTAGGCAAATCCATGAAAGAGGAAAAGGAGAATCAAGAACTGATCAAGACTATGGAAAAGGCAAGCGCAAAATTAAAAGATGATAAAGATAAGATCATCATTCTTGAGGATTAATTAAGGGTTACAAAGATAGATATATGTTTTAAAGAGGAAGAATGTAGACATATCAAGACTTAGAAGAAATAAATGCCAAGTTGAGTTCAAAGAAAGGTGAGCATGATGAGTTGAAATCCAATCTTGATTATATAAATATTATTGAAGAGAAAGCATATAGATTGAAAGATGACATGGCCAAGAGGGCTAAGGAGGATAAGGAGACCATCAAAGATCGCATAATTCAATTAGAGGCTACTAGTTCAGGCATGAGGGCTAAAGAAGATGAATGTGTTCAATTGAAGACTAATTTTGTTTCCTAAGGGATGAGATTGAAAAGGTCATTATCAAGATAGGCAAGCTTGAACAAGATCAAAATAAATTAGAACAAGATAAAGAGGATGGTAGCATGAAAGACAACAAGTCAGACCTGAAAAAAATGAAGAAACCAATCAGATAGCCAAATGCTTTAAGGTATGCAAAATATTTTATGGGCCATTATTTTGTTTTTCATTTTGTTGGTAATAAGGAAGATTACTATATAAGAAGAATAAATTAGTCAAAGGGAGATCACTACCATGTTCAAATAAAATTTATGGAAGACATTGTTTGCTACAGTTGTTAAAGAGTTGGTCACATTGTTATGTTCTATAAGCAAAGACCATCAAGTCAAGATAAGTTCAATCAAATCCTAGAGTACAAGAAAGAAGATAAGGTAGATAGATAAATGCAATGATATATTCACCCCAAAATCATCATTATGTATGCAATTAGTTTGGCCATATTACTAAAGAATGCAAGAGGAGAAGAAATCAATCAAAGAAAGATCATAATCATCATCAATTAAAAGGTATGAATGATCTTATTTGTTTCAAATGTCATAGATTTTGTCACATTGATAGGTATTTCAAGAATAGGTTAAATGAATTCTCAAAATAAAATAAGGTGTATGGATCTCCTAGTATGTAAGGAAGAGGTCAAAAATAGTTTTGGAAACCTAAGCCTATCAGGAGAGATCAGATTGAGACCAAAGATGGTTTGTTTGCTATGATAGACATGAAGGAAAGTCTAGAGATTATGTTGTTTGCATTTGTTGACAAATTTAAATCAAAGAATGAAGTCAAAGATCTATTCAAAGTCAATCTAGAGATGAGGTAGGACTGAAATTCATATGAGAGTATAGAGATATGGGAGTCTCCTAAGTTTTGGGACTTTTAGTCTCACTATGTCAAAGGGGTGTCTCTTTTTAAGCTACAAAGAGACACTTTATAGAAAGAAAAATCTTGGTGGATGCTAGTTAAGCTTTGGTTGATGTTGTAGGATAAGAATGGTGAAGAATAAACATGTTGGTTCTGAAGGTTTGTAGGTAGAGATTGGAGGTTTCCAAGTGTCTGATCAAGGATGGTGAGTTATCAAGATATTTTATTTCATAAAAAATTTTGTTGATCTTATTCAAATGTGCTCAAGGTGTGTTTAGGGTTTTTGGTCCTAAAGGTAAGAACTTATCAATTACTCAAATTGATTGATAAAATAATGAAGACTAAAAACAAGGTTGATATGAAGTATGAGGATCATGTGTTGTCACATTTTTGATATCATATAGGTCTCATATTTCTATAGATGTCAAGTATGCCATGGAGTTAGGGGGAACTAACTTGGATAATTTGAAAGGTTTGAAGAGTTGTGCATATTTAAATGGGAAGCATGTGTGAGATGTTCTAGTCTTGGTAGAGATATGAAGAAGTATATTATATATATGAACTCAATCATGTTGATATGATGACTTGATCAAAATAAGTCAGGTGCCTTGATAATTTATTTATTTCTCATGCATAAACAAAGGGGGGGCTTAGTAAATGTTCAGGTCTTAGGATTAGAGGATTATGTAGTTGAAACAAAAAGAGAAGGTATGGAGGCAATTGTGTTGTTTCTTCATGGTTGGATATGGTATGAAGGTGATCAAAGGATACCTAAGCTCAGGTGACTTAGGGGGATTCCCTCTTAATGTTTTCAAGGTAAGTTCATGTAGTTTTTGATGTTCATATATGTTTTGTCTTCATAGAAGCTATGTATGATCAAAGAAGAGTGTAGTCATGGATCATGTTTGAGAATATCAAGGTAAAAATTGGTATGCACAATGTTATGGGGAGTCTATATCATCTCTCAAAGGTGGTCCTTTCCTATTATTGGTCCTTAAATTCTTTTTAGGTCTGTAGTATTAGGATTTGAACCCACTTTGTCATTATATCAAAGGGGGAGAATGTGTTTGAAGAGATAGATAGAGTCTATGCATAATATTTGTATTGGTGTTGACATCAATGACAAAGGGGGATATTTTTTTAGGTTTTTTTATGATGTCTCCAAGGTGACCCAGGTTGTTGATGTGGTGTCATGTGTGTTAGATTGATAATGACAAAGTATGCTTCAATGTTCTTACATAGTTCTTCAATGTTTGACATGGATAGGAAATTTATGGATGATATTGATGTTATGTAATTATTTTAGAGACCATATGGGATGTTATGAGTGTTTATATTACTTATATAAGTGAATATAATTCATCATAATAGTCATATAAATGTCTAAAGCTCAAGTAGTCATCTTGATAGATAAGGATAAGTAAGCAGATTGATGATGTTATATTTCACGTGTGAAGGTTTTAAGATAATATTAATATATTGATATATTCCCCTATGTGATGAGATCATATGGTTAAAATTTTATGTGATGAGGTTGAGTGTAGAAAAAGTTATTAACGTGCAAAGTTGGCCTTCCAAGCAAAAGTTTACTTAGTTCCCATACTTAGCCAGATTTGTAAGAAGAGATCTATGGTGAGCATTCAATTATATCATATATATAATGGAAATAATTTAATCTAACTATATAAGGATATAATGGTGTGTTTTAAATTCAAATAGTCAATATGGCATGCACTGGTGATGACAAGTGTCACAATCTTGGAAGCTTTAACAGAAGATCATCGGCGAGCAGGTGTTCATACAAATAGAGATCAATGGTAAGAATTTGATCATGTAGTAAGAGATAAATGGCATAAATTAAGTAAATAAGTTAAATTATGTTTATATTTTTTGTATAAATACCAAGTGGCACAAGTTCATTGACTGAATGGTATAGGGTATGCAGAAGGCACACAGCGCTGCCAAGTGGCACAATCATGAGAGTTTAGATCAAAGATCAATGGTGAGTGTTGCAAGGTAAAGTCCAAGCTAATATTAAGGATATCAATGGTGCATATTTTTTAAAATTTACTAGGGAGCATGAAATTATGTCAAAGTGTCTAATGTGTAACGTTTACATAGTGACTGTTGGCATTTGAATTAACAAAGGAAAAACCAGTGCTTAGTTTTTGAGCTATATCTTTTGATCCAAGATGAATTTATTGATGAAGTAAAAAAGTAAAGTTGTAAAGTAATTCAAGATTAATCAATAAAATTTAATTATAGCATATAAATTTTTGTACATTCAAATATATTTAGCTCCAAAGTTGATGGTGTGTTTGATCATGTTATGCAAGTGACCCAAAAAGGATAATTGAGTTGTTCTTGATAGTATTTTGATGTTTCAAGATAAATTAACTATTGGAGAGTTTTATATACTATATGAGGACCATATTTGTGGATTTTTGAGGTTTTACTAATCCATCCTTAGTATGAATAATTACTTCAAAGTTAATTGTTTGTTTGTTCATAATGTTACTGTGTACAGAATATTGTTTAAGTAATTTATGCTTTAGCAAAAGAGTGTTTTGGTGGGATAATTCATTTGAATATGTCTTAGATTTTATATAAAGTGGATCCATATATTTTAAAGTTATATTATGTTATTTTTTTTTCTTGATGGAGTGCTAAAAGGGTAATAGGTCTCCATGTGACCTATAAGTGCTACTAAGGCCTAATTGAAAGGTGTAGTTGCTTAAGTGTCACCCATGGATGCTATGGCCAACTTGTGAAGATGGTATTGAGCTATGTGTTATCATTTTAGATGTATTAATGATTAATTCAAGCATCTTGGTCAATCAAGATGGGTTAAAATGAAGAGATTGGTATAAGTACAAGGTTAAATTGGACTAATTATGTTAGTTGTGTATGTGTGAATTCAAGCAAAGGAAACAACCTTTGAAAGAGAAGGTATAAGTCAGTGAGAACCATTAGAGAGAAAAGAAGACTATCCATATTTATCTAATCAATTTTATGTAGGTGGATACATATGTCATTGGACCTAATGAGACTAGAAGAGGCAAATTGAGTGAGTGAGCCTTTGAGACTGTTTGGTTGACAGAGTAAAGGTAAAGAGTGCAAATAAAAGTGGTCATTATCAGTTGAAGAGAATAAATAGGTGTTTAAAATTATTTGTTCAAGGTATCTAAGTGGATGCTTGATTACCTATGGGTTTGGTTCCTCCTTACAAAGTAAATCTTGCTAAAGGTCTATTTGTTGTGGGTGCTTAGCTAGATAGGGGTAGTAGCTCCTTATGGGATTAGTGTCTCACAAAACTAAGGGATGGGTGTTCCTTGATTAGTTAGTTTTGTTATAAATGTTGGATATTTTTTTATAGGAATTTATTCCATATTTTAGTGCTTAGTGGGTTTTATTCCCTAAGAGGGTTTCCCACATATATGATGTTTTCATGTGGTGTATGCTTTGGATGAATGTGCTTTCATGTTTATATTGCTTGATCAAGATTGATATATGATGAATTTTTAAGAGTTAGGAATTGAATTGGATTATCTATAATCATTGATTCATTCCCCCCTCTTAGTGATTCTACCTCTAATAATTTGTATTAGAGTAGGATCTTATGTATAAGTTTAACCACTTGAAGGTGATCCAAGGTACAATATGGGTGAAAATATCATCATGTTTGATGTGAAGTTTGATATGAGAGCAAGGAAGAAGAATTTGATCTAGAAGCTAAGCTCATGAGTACACTTGGTGAATTGAAGTGGAAAAAAAAGAGGAATTATAAAATGAGGAATATGATCAAAGGTCTTGAAGTGCAAGTTAGATCTCTTGAGGGGAGTTTATTAGTCAAATCCATGAGAGAGAAAAAGGAAAATCAAGACTATGGAAAATTCAAGCTCAAAATCAATATATGATAAAGATAATATCATCATTTTTGAGGATCAATTAAGGGTTAAAAACACAAATCTGAGTTCTAAAGAGGAAGAATGTAGACATTTCAAAACTCAATTAGAAGAAACAAATGCCAAATTGAGTTCAAAGTAAGGTGAGCTTGATGAGTTGAAATCCAATCTTGATTCTATAAATATTATTGAAGACAAAGCATGTAGATTAAAATATGACGTGGCCAAAAGGGCTAAGGAGGATAAGGAGACCATCAAAGATCTTAGAATTTAATTAGAGACTGCTAGTTCAAGCATGAGGGATAAATAGGATGAATGTGTTCAATTGAAGACTAATTTTATTTCCCTAAGGGATGAGCATGAAAATGTCATAGTCAAGATAGACAAGCTTTAAGAATATCAAAAGAAATCAAAACAAGACAAAGAGGATGGTAGCATGAAAAATAACAAGTCAAATTTAAGAAAAATGAAATCAATCAGATAGCCAAATGCTTCAAGGTATGCAAAATATTTTATGGGCCATTATTTTTTTTGTCATCTTGTTGGTCATAAGGCAAAGGAATACATAATAATAAGAAATTAGTCAAATGGAAATCACTACCATGTTCAAACAAAAGGTATGGAGGACACTGTTTGCTATAGTTGTTAAAGAGTTGGTCACATTGCTAGGTTCTATAAGTAAAGACCATCAAGTCAAGATAAGTTCAATTAGGCTCCTAGAGTACAAGAAATAAAATAAGCCAGACATATCAATGTAATGAGATACTCATCCCAAAGTCATTAATATACATGTAATCAGTTTGGCCACATTGTTATAGAATGCAAGAGGAGAATAAATCAATCAAATAAAGATCACAATCATCATCAAGCAAAAGTTATGAATGATCTTGTTTGTTTTAGATGTCATATAATTGATCACATTGCTATATATTTTAAGAATAGGTTGAATGAGTTCTCAAGACAAAATAAGGTGTATGAAGCTCCTAGTATGAAAGGAAGAGATCAAAAATGGTTGTGAAATCCTAGCCTGTTAGGAGAGATCAGACTGAGACCAAAGATGGTTTGTTTTCCATGATAGATGCGAAGGAAATTCTAGATTTTTTATTATTTGCATTTTTTGACAAGTATAAAGCAAAGAATGAAGTCAAGGATCTATTCAAAGTCAATCTAGTAATGAGGTAGGACTACAATTCAAATGAGAGTATGGAGATATGGTAGTCCCTTGATTTTTGGGACTTTTAGTCCCACTATGTCAAAGGGGTGTCTCTCTCTAAGCTTTAAGGAGACACTTTATAGAAAGAGGAAGCTTGGTGGATGCCAATTTATATTTGGTTGATGTTGTAGGACAAGAATGGTGAAGAATGAAGGTGTTGGTTTTGTAGGTCTATAAGAAGAGAATAGAGGTTTCCAAGTGTCTAATCAAGGATGGTGAGTTATCAAGATATTCTATTGCATAGAAAGGTGTGTTGATCTTTTTCAAATGTGCTCAAGGTGTGTTTAGGGTTTTTGGTCCTAAAGGTAAGAAATTGTCAATTATTTAAATTGATTGATCAAATAATGAAGACTAAAGACAAGGTTGATATGGATTATGAGGAGCATGTGTTGTCACATTTTTGATATCACATAAAATGTCTCAGAGTTTTGTAGATTTCAATTTAAGTATGCCATGGAGTTAGGGGGAGCTAACTTAGTTTGAAAGGCTTGAAGAGTTGTGCATATTTTAAGGGGAAGCATGTGTGAGATGTTTTATTCTTGGTGAAGATATGGAGAAGTCTACTACATATATGAACTCAAGTATGTTGATATGATGACTTGATCAAACCAAGTTAGGTGCCTTGATAATGTATTGATTTCTCATGCATAACTAAAGGGGGAGCTTTGTAAATGGTCAGATCCTAGGTTCAGAGGACTGTGTAGTTGAAACTGAGAGAGAATGTATGGATGAAATTGTGTTATTTATTCATGGTTGGATATAGTCTGAAGGTGCTCAAATGGTACCTAAGCTTAGGTGACTAAGGGGGAGTCCTTAACATTTTCAAGTAAATTCATGTAGTTTATGATGTTTATATATGTTTTTTCTTCATAGAAACTATGTATGATCAAAGAAAAGTGTAGTCATGGAGCATGTTTGAGAAGCTCAAGGTAAGAAGTGGTATGAATAATGTTAGGGGGATTCTATATCATCTCTCAAATTTGGTCCTTTTCTATTATTTTTCCTTAATTTTTTTTTAAGTCTTTAGGATCAAGAGTTGAGCCCACTTTATCATTATGTCAAAGGGGAAGAAAGTGATTTAAGAGATAGATAGAGTCTATGCATAATATTTGTATTGGTGCTGACATAAATGACAAAGGGGAATATTTTTTGAGGTTTTTCTATGATGTTTTCAAGGTGACCAAGGTTGTTGATGTGGTGGCATGTGTGTTAGATTGACAATGACAAATTGTGCTTCTATGTTCTTGCATAATTCTTCAGTGATTGACTTTGATAGGAAATTTATGGATGAGATTGATGGTATGGACTTGTTTCAAATACCCTATGGGATGTTATGAGTGCTTATATTATTTATGTAAGTGAATGGAATGCATCAAAATAGTCATATGAATGTCTAAATCTCAATTAGTCATCTTGATAGATAAGGCTGAGTAATTAGATTGATGGCATCATATTTCAAATGTGTGAATGTTTCATGAGTATATTGATATATGGATCTATTACCATATGTGAGGATATCATATGGATAAAATTATATGTCATGGGGTTGAGCGTAGTAAAATTTATTAAGGTAAAAAGTTGGCCTTCCAAGTAAAAGTTTACTTAGTTCCTATATTTAGCCAAATTTACAAGAAGAGATCTATAGTGAGAATTTAATTAGATCATAGATATAATTGTGAGTGTTTAAGATGAATATATAAGGATCCAATGGTGTGGTTAAAATTCAAATATTCAAGATGGCATGCACTAGTGACAAGTGTCACAATCTTGGAAGCTTTGATAGAAGATCAATGATGAGCGGGTGCTCATACAGATAGAGATCAACAATGAGAATTTGATCATGAAGTAAGAGATCAATGGTGCATGTTAATTAAATAATTAAAGGATTAATAAATTTCATTCATAAATACCAAGTGTCATAATCTCATTGACTGAATGATACAAGGTGTGTAGAAGGCACGTAGAGATGCCAAGTGGCACAATCATGGGAGCTTGAATCAAAGATTAATGATGAGTGTTACAAGGTAAAGTATAGGATACTCCCAAGGAGATTGATGGTTTGTATTTTTTAAAATTTTATATTAATTATGAGATGAGTTTAAAGTATATGATGTTTAATGTTTACATAGTGATCGTTGGCATTTGAATTAATAAAGGAAAAACTAATGCTTAGTTTTTGAGATATATCTTTTGATCTAGGATGAATTTTTTAATGTAGTTAAAAGAAAAGTTGTAAAGGAATTAAATATGCATCCATAAAATTTTATTATAGGATATGAATTTTTGTGTAATCAAATATATTTAGATCCAAATTTGACTATGTGTTTGATCATGTTCTGCAAGTGACCTTAGAAGGATAATTGAGTTGTTCTTGATAGTATTTTGATGTTCCAAGATGAAATAACTATTGGAGAGTGTTTTATACTATATTAGGACCATTTGTGAGTATTTTTTAGGTTTTAAAAATCCATATTAAATTTGAATAATTGCTTCAAAGTTGATTATTTGTTAATTCATAATGTTATTATGTATAGAATATTGTTTAAGCAATTTGTGCTTTAATAGAAGAGTGTTTTGGTGGGAGTATTCACTTTAACATGTCTTAGAGGTTATATAGAGTGGACCCATGTATTTTAAAGTGATATTTTTTTCTTTTTTTTCTTTATGGAGTGTTAAAAGGGTAATAGGTCTCCATATGACCTATAAGGGCTATTGAGGCCTAATTGAAAGGTGCAGTTGCTTAAGTGTGACCCATGGATGCTTTGGTCAACTTGTGAGGATGGTATTGAGAGATGTGTTATCATTTTATATGTATTAAGTATTAAGGAAAGCATCTTGGCCAACCAAGATGGGTTAAAATGAAGGGATTTATTTAATTACAAGGTTAAATTAGACTGTTAGTTGTATATGTGTGGATTCAAGCGAAGGAGAGAACCTTTGAAAGAAAAGGTATAGGTCAATGAGGACCATTAGATAGAAAATAAGATCAGTCATGTTTATTTTATTAAGATGATTTAGATGGATACATAGGTCATTGGACCTAATGAGTCTAGTAGAGGTAGATTGAGCGAATGAGCCCTTGAGACTATTTAGATGAAAGAGTGAAGGTGAAGTGTGCAAACAAAAGTGGTCATCATCAGTTGAAGACTAGAAACAATTGTTTAATATGAACTATTCAAGGTATTTGAGTGGGTGATTGGTTTCCTAGGAGGTTGGTTCCTCCTTATAATTTAAAGCTTGATAAAGTTCTAGTTGTTGTGGGTGATCATCTAGACAGTGGTAGTAGTTCCTTGTGGGATTGGTGTCTCACTAAACAAAGGGATGGGTGTTCCTTGATCAGTTGGTGTTGGTCTAAATGTTGTATCTTTTTTTATATGACTATAGTATATTTTATAGGGTGTAGTGGGTTTTATCCCCCAAGATGTTTCCCCACATATATGATGTGTTCATGTGATGTATGCTTTGGATGTATGTGCTTTCATGTTTATATTGCTTGATCAAGATTGATGTATGTTGAATGTTTAAGATCTGGGAATTTAATTGGATTATCTAGAATCATTTATTAACCCCTCCCCTCAATTATTATACCTCTAACACATATGAGTAAACAAAGTATACTTTTATTTCATCAATACATGAATGAATCATACATTATTATTTAACTCAAATAGGTAATAATACCTACAGTTCATACCACCTGAGTATGTCTCACATTCATTTAAACTATAGATTCCTAAATACTACATAATATCCAAATAATTAAACCCCATGATATCCCATATTATCACAATCTAGTATTTTAAGGCACAACTAGTACTTTCCCCACAATCAATCATACAAAAATAGTCACAAATACAAGGAATCGTAGGCTTTTAATCAAGAAAGTATAAATAAAACAAAACAAGACTTATAAACACAAAAAAGTATAATCTAACATTCATTAATATTCTCAATATTGTATGCATACAAATATATTATTCATGTAATAATCAATACATTTATTAAATTAGTTAACGTAGGTGAGAGTTTAAATATATAGCTATAGTATGTACCATCTAAGCATATACATTTAAGTTAAAGTATCCTATGATATCCCATATATCATAGCTACTTTTACTTACTCAAACATGAAAAATAAACCTTATACTATAATTATTAAATAAGCAAATATAAGATTATACCACCCAGGTATACCCTAGATCATACTGCATAATAATAATTATTTGAAAACATAATCTCTAGCTACACATCTCGATGCACTAATTATTTAAAAAAATTCTAATCACTTACATGATAAATACTCTCATAAATATATTTCACACAAGTTTTCATCTTTACATGATGCTACATAATTTGACCCTATCGACATGTTGCATACCACAAGCACTGAAAAACTACCTGGTATGTACGAGCATTCTAAGCAAGGCCACAGTATAGATTTAGATCATAAAAATATATCCATCTGAAACAAAGTATTAATCATATAGTAATATAATAATATTACCATATAAATGTTTAAATTTACTATAGATTACCCAAATCATAGTGATATATAAATTTAAGCATCATCATTATACGTAAATGGCTTACAAATATAAATAGTAACATTAAATCATTGATTGACTAAAGCTCATTAATTCATCTAATATAGTTTAGAGGATCAAAATAAGCATGTTGAAAAGTCATTATTGGCATCATCATCATCATCATCATCATCATGAGAACACAATAGAATCTAAAGTGGATTATCTTCATATATGGTTCTAATCATGATATATCAATAGATATAATGGAGATATATAAACAACACAATGCAACTCTAAATTATATGATCAAGTCCAGTATTCTAGGGAAGCTATGAGTATGACATCCCATTAATGGACACATGCTTTATTTATTAAAATAATGTATTATGGTGCTAAAACCTAGTGTGTAGGAAGTTCCCACATGTCAAGTAAAATACTAAAATTTAGTAAGTAGATATACAAAGTATTCTAATATTTATTTTTAATACTTATCACTTTAGTATTTTTCTCATATGGTTATCCTTATAAGGATCCCACATTAACCAATTTCATTAATAAAACACAACTCGATTTGGAAACACAAAATGGAAATTCGAGGCAGAAATAAAGTTCCACCTTCTACCAAACATTCGATCTTGCATTAAAGAAGAAACATAGTTTCCAACTCAATATTTAATAAAAGATACTCAACATTACCCACTTAGTTACTTAGTGTTTTTAATTTATTCACTGCCATTATATATTTAAACTTGACATTTAAATATTTATACTCAATGCTTTAAATTATGACTTGGCATTTCATACTATTGGTTGGCATTGCAAGATTTTACACTTGGCATTTCAAATTTTATTCATGGTGTTTCAAATAAAACCCAGTTAACTGTTTAAATTATTCAAGGTTTCTATTAAATGGCTTTGTCTTTAACATGATGACTTAGCTTTTTAATTAAGTGATGCAAATATCTACATAAAAGATCAAGCATTTCATAATTGTTATCCAATGTTTTATATATACCCAGTGCTTTATTATTTTCTAGGCATTTCATTTAATTGACTCAGGACTCTAATTAAATATTAACCCAATATTTTAATATTTATACTCAATTTATTTTCTCATAAATTCAACACTTTATTTTTTGTATACTCAGATAATTATTTTCACACCTAATTCAATTATATTCACAGCCAATTCAATTATATTCACAGCCAAAAAAATTATGCAAGGGCATTTTACTTATAGACACTAAGCATTTTACTTAATTTCAAGGGTTTTTAATCAAATACATAGCAATTTCCTTATATATAAATGTAGGTATATATGTATGTGTGTGTGTGTGTGTGTGTATATATATATATATATATATATATATATATATATATATTCATCCTTTAACATAAGCTCAACGACTTGAATCAAAATGGCCTAGCATACAAAAAAGGACTTCCATGATTAATTAATTGGCTCAATTTTATATTATTTAAACTCATCAAATTCATTTAATACTCAGCAACTTCTTTTAGTACTTAGTGAATTCTTTTATATTTAGCAACTTTACATAATGACTTGGCATTATATAAAGGGCTTCTAGGATTTATTACCAGCTTCATCTATTTCATTAAGATAGAAATTTTCTAATAATATTCAATGATCTAAAAACCTCGGCATTCTAATTTAATTTCTCAACCTTTTATTAATAAAGTTGGCATCTAATGCTGGGCAATTTCATATAACTCAGCAGTTTCTATAACTGACTTGGCATTTTTATCAAAATTATGATATGGTGTCTCATTTATGTGACCTTATGTTTCCATCTAGTGACTTGGATTTTATATAAACAAAGACTTCGCACTTTATAAAAATATACACAGCCAATTATATACTCAACACTCTGTAATGTTTACACCTTTCTAAATATATGGGTAGCATTAAGGCATTGCTTATGCATATTCAAAACACAATTTATTTATCTCATATTTGATTAAATAATATGCTTTTTAAATAAGCATATATTTCACAAGGGAAAATAATTATGAAAACCTACCTCTTTGAGGAATTTTCTTAAAAACACCATCTAGATGCCTTTTTCACTCTCCTTTTTTCCAATTTACCTCCTCCTTTTTATCTTTATTTCTATCTTCGTTCCTCCTTTAACTTCCAAAATTCTCACTAATTTATAAAACTCACCTCTCTCTCTCTATCTACAGCATCCAGCTCCTTGCATGTTATAATTATTTTTCTTATCTAGAGTTATCTTTTATTAAATACATGTCTTTTCACCTTGCTTAATATATATAAAAGCACTAATTTGATTGTAAAATATCACTAATCCACATAATTCAATTTATTATAAACTTAGGTTTAATTGATAAATCAGATAATAATAATTGATTACTAACTTTAAATTTAATTTCATGCATGTATTAAAAAGGCTAATTTTAGATCAATTTACTCAATGTTAGCACAATAGGATAACTCAAGCTCTTGAAAGTAAATAAATAAAGGCAATTGTTTATTGAACAAATGGATAAATAATTTTCTAATTATTTTCCAAATAAGATAACGTAAAATTAATTACTATTCACTTGTAGTAATCAAATATCTATATCCTAATTTAAACATAAAAATCAAGTCAATTAGAATAAAGGAATCTAATGCATATTAAAAACTAAATCCACATAGAAATGTAAACATAAAAATATTTCCTTAATTATGCATAAACATCTAAAACATGTTATGCATATAACATTTAAAATCTAATGTGCATGTGTGTAGGGTCACTAGAAATTCCTCTATCATTTCCCATTGTCCCATCTAGCCCATCCTCTTTGATGATTCTCTCCCTCCATCATGCTCTGAGGGTAGGATCAATCTCGCATTCACCTCACAAAAAGTAGTAATTAGTCTGAGTCATCATAAATATAAATCAATGATGAAAAACTAAAAGTTATACATCTTCAATATTCAGAATAATAAAATATAACTGACACATCATGTATATTAATCAATAATATCACTATCCCATATTAGTATATGTCAAAATTCTAAAATTAAGGAAATAATAATCAGATAATAACTATACTAATCAATGGATTAAATGTTTATAAATCATAGGGTGAAATCAGGATGTAATAATGAGCACTTGATACATGTAGGATACCTTGTCCTTAGGCTTGATATCCATATTGACAAAAAGAAAGGGGAAGGTCTGAAATCCAAATCAAATTAGTGAGGCCTCTACCTAGTGATTGAAGACTTCAATAATGAATCTTATCAGTCATGCACTCTAGAAAGAAAGGAGTTTAGTGAATCTATGAACTCTTCTCACCTAAAACATTTCTATATCTATCACTTTCATATCATATTTACCTCATTTGCATTACATTTTCATATTTTTCATGGCCATTAACATATCAAACGTTTGTTTGTGATTATTTTTTTTATAATTCACATAATGTGAAACTTTCAAGAATACAACATATCATATCATCTCATTCTCATAGTACACTATCATCCCATAGAAAACTTTTTCAAAATCAGCATTACATTAGTTTTTGCCTTAGTTCTTATGAGTAGATTACACTTATTTTACCTATGTCTTTTTTCACAACTTGAAAAATGCTAGTTTGAAATCTAGTCTATAAGCTTATCCATGGTAGAATCTCTTCTCAAGATGCCTTCTAAAATAGAACGTTAGCATGGTCAAAAATAGGTAACTTTACTCACCTATCTTGGTATTTGGTGATGAGCTCTTGCATCTTACTATTTTCATGAGGCCAAGATTTTTTGGTAAAGGCCTTGTAAATAAGAAAAGTAGACACTTATGATAATCAAAAGCTTGTACAAAATCCAGAGTAAAATTTCACACTTCTCAACCTTACTAGACTTTAGTGTTGAGATCTTGGATCTTAATGGTTGCATTTGGTTAGCATTGGGATGAGGTACCCCCTTTACTCGCCTACATCTAGATTTGGTTATGAGCCCATGTATCTTCCTAGTCACATGAGACTAAGTGTAGGGGGTCAAAAATAGAAGATAAAATCTAAATGTAAAAGCATTATTGAATCAAAAAGTGTCCAAGTTTAAATTTATTCCAAAGTTTTCCTACATGTCTATGTTGAAAAGGGTAACCTTATCCCACCCACTATTTCTGTCAAGACTCGTTATCTCTAAGTGAAGCCAGTAAAGTTAGTGTTTTGTAAGTTTTATCAACAAGCATGTTTTTCCCCTTTGCTGATAAGGATTAGGTCATCTTCCTTCTTCCTATGAAATTTTGATCTATGGTTTTCATTATTTATCACCTCATGTTTATATCATTCCCCTTTTCATTATTTATTTTTGATTGAGAGTTATGCATTGTGTAAACAAAATAATTAATTCACCACCTACAAAATAAATGTTAGCACACTTATAGTTTCATATATATTTATTAAACTACATCATCTACATACTTTTTGTTCTCACATGTATAAGCATTAACCATAGCATTATATCAAAAACATAGAGAAACCAAATATATCATCACACACCTAGTCATCTAGAGTACATAAACTAAAAATCAAAACATGGAAATTAAAAAATCATAATACATAATGATAAGTATCTAAGAGGTAAGCCAAAACATCTCTATATATATCATAATAACTATTGAGTTAGTACAAAAATAATGAAAACACCTCCATGGAGGGCTAACGTGCCTCAAGATATCTCAAAAAAATTAAACATATACAATGGTATGATAAAAAATCTATAACAAGCCTCAAGATATTGTCCTCCTCCTATGAAAAGGTCATGATATAGAGGAATGTTGAGGGTTATCACTCTGGCAGTGTCTACTATTAGAGCCTCCCTCTAAGGCCATCTCACACACTCTAATTTGGAGGCCAATATGGTGGCCCCTACTAGTGCCTCCCTCTAAGGTTTTCCTCATGTTCTATGGCTAGAGGTTTGGCCTCCTTCTCCACATATGATCATATCCACTAGGGCCTCCACTTTCTTCTCCATGGCCAGTAAGGTACTATTCTTTGTCCTCAGCACTATCACCATCATGGATGCATGGTATGTTGGGGAAAATACATTTGTATGTTAGTTAATCACTATAGGGAGTCTAGGATCTATCAAGATCTATTCTCTATTTATGTAGTTCTCAACTAGAAAAGGTTGATCAGGGTGTCCTTGTTCATACTCCTCCACCCACTTATGATATTTTCAATCATAGAGTGAAAAATAAACATAATATCCAATTGATATAAAGATAAAAAATATATAAAATCATTAGAAAAACTAATCTACAAAGTGAAATATAAACTATAAATGGAAATATGTAAATCAACATTTTACTTGGATCCCCATCATACCAATCAAGGTCAGAATCATCATTTATGGCCTCCTCCTCATCAATGTCTAGGTCCTCCAAATTGATATACAATATATCCTCACCATATCCACCTCCTCAGTGTTGTTGTTGTGTGGGGTACTCTTAAGTTGCACCCCATTATGGTGGTGGTGGTGGTGGCGATAGTGGTGGTTCCATCTACTACTTTCCTACTATGTCATGTCATCCTCCTCCCATAGATGGCTATGAAGGAGGTCCCTATGCCACTCTCGAGTAAACTAGTTGGATGATGGTCACCTCTCTCATAAGTGAGTCCATGCTAACCATCCCAATCTCATGGATATAAACTCTTGTATACCCCTATAAATGATCCCAAGGATAGGAAGGTTACCCATGTAGGGCATGCCAAACTATTTTGGTACCCTATCTATAGGATGTACCTCAACTATGAGAGTCAATCTCAAACCTAAGTAGACCCAATAACTACTGAAAGGTAAACCCCCTCATTATCCCATTACCCAACCATATCCTAGTAAGGTAAGGCAATCAAATTAGTTGTTAAGTTCCCCACTACTCAAGGAAAAGTACAAAATGGTGCCATATCTATCCATCTACTATCCCTAATATACCTAGGCCCTCCAATTGGCACTCCCCTCTAATAAGGGATGATGTGTTCATATATAACCCATGACAATCTTTGGGTTTCTAATCAAGAGGGATCATAGATGAGCCATGTGATATATATCCCTATAGGTCTAATCCAATAACTCCTAGTTCCAAAATTAGTGTGAACCCTCTATTCAATAAGCCACATAATTAGTGACCAACTAAATAATATCTTGTTAGTACCCTTATCTCCCATGAATCAAGAGGAAATGATACCAATAATGGCCTTCCATATGTTTGGGATTACTAATCCCTCAACCTAAGAAATCCTCAAGCCACACTTTACACCCACATTAGGTGCTTCTGTGTCTCCAAAATTCTTTACTCAACTATAGGCCTCATGACTACTCTTAGTAGTTTAAATGGATACCAAATAGATAGTCTAAGAATGCCCATGATACAATAGATGTCAACAAGAGTGATCTTATACTCTCTTGGGGCTTATAATAACATAATCATGTTTTGATTAGGATCATAATAGTTCAATATGACATAAATTATTTGACTAGATGTTACGATGATCCCCACCTATACAACCCATAGGATCTTGACTCGATCAAGGATGCCCAGCTTATCTACTATTAAAAGTGTGAAGGTTCAGAGGATGCACTCCTACTCCTGACCTCTAATATAATGTATGTAAGGTCCCTATAGTAAAAAAATACCATAATTCATCCTAAGTAGTAACTCCATCTATCAAAACAAGAAAAAATTACTAATTTTAGGGGATAGTTTCAATGAGTGGAACCACCCCTATTTATAGGTGGCAGTTACGTAACCACCCTACACAATTAAGTAACTTCCTTAGGTGGTGGTTACATAACCACTAAACTACAAGTGGTGGAATTTATAGAACCATCATGGTGGTTACATAACTTCTAGCTTGAAAAGTCCAATAGTTTCATCCCTTAACAATGATTTTATTTGTCAGTCACATAACCTCCAAAACCCAAAAAAAACTCTTGTAATCTATCAAAAATGATAACATTAAAACATTTTCATAATCAATTCTTCCCCATGAACAATTTAAAACTATTTTTTTGAAAATCTGTTTGATTTCTAATAAGATTTGATCAAAATTTACAAAATTTGGGTAAAAGGGAAAATGTCACAAAACTTACCTGATCCTACATGTAACTGCTCCCATTAGTAGATTCACCATCCCCTCATTATCTTCTTCCCATTGATTGTTTTCTCTCTCAAATTTGTCATATAAAATCTAAATCTCAATAGTGATTGGCACAAATGAATTGGTTTTTAGCAAGTTTTTTAATATACTGGGCCCTAAGCAAGTTATTTCAGTTTAAAAACATTCTAATTCTGGTATATTTTTACATTATACACATATTTTCATGTTTAAAAATAATTTTTTTTTTAAATTTTGTAACTTATGTTTTGAAAAAGATGTTATAACAACTTTCTATCTTTTGTAACACATTTTTATGGTTTTGCAGGTTCTTGACTACTTGGAAATGAATTCAATCCTTGATGGGATAGTTCACTTAGTATGATCTTCCACACATATTTGGTATGTATTTTTTTTCATATTTATATTACGTAGTTTATTTTCTACTTTCTCATTATGTTGCACTTGATTATTATCTTTTGAATATAGGTTGCATGAAGTCTTAACTAGATTCGTTGCACCACCAAGATAAGGAAGGTAAGTATTTCTAGCTTCCTATTTACCTATTGCATGCCACTACTTGGGACTACACCCTCATTAATCCATGACAAGGATTAATCCTCAGGTGGTAATATGTATGCACCTAATTTTTGTATGGTGTAATAATCATAGCATGATAGTCCAACAATAATGTAGTGACCTCCTAATAACACTCAAAAATAAACTCTCTAACACCCCTTCCCCTTTTTCTTCCCTCTCCCTCTTCTATGTCCCTCAAATACCCATTTTTTTGCCCTTACAACTCCCCTCATCTTAATTTTAAAAATCTCTCATTGGTGATGAAATTGCCATATGCGGTTATAGAACTACCCCATGCATGATGGGCTTATCAGAGTAGTTTTGTAAATTGCCTTGATGAACCCATCACATAAGGGTGGTTTTGTTTTAAATACAAGGTAGTTTTGTAACTTTATAGGGTATTTTTTTCCCTATAAAATGGTGGTTATGTAATCACCCATGAAAATAAGGTTGGTTTTACCATTTTTGTCTCACCTTCTAATTTTAGCTTATGAGACTCATTTCTTGGTGTATTTTGCATGTTTATTATCATTTTTCTTGATTTTTACACCTCAATTTCACCTATAATCAGAGCCAACTCACTCATTTTTTGATTTCCAACTATTTTGAGTCCCTCTTAAGTTTAACTCTTAGTTAAAATCCTTCATGCAATCTTCATTGCTATTTTACAAGTAAGCTAATTTTGGTTTGATTTTAGCTCCAAAATTTGCATTAGAGATTAAGAGTTTTGAATCCTTTACAACCATAGTTTTCTACAATTTCTTTGAATATTTTCTTTTATTTATTTTATGTTTGACTACATAAGTCTAGACAGGGGGGCATTGTTATTACAACACGATATTTATAAATAGTGTCTTCAACCAACCACAGTCAGTTCTTTGTTTGGATTTATGTTTCTCTTATTATTATCTAATTTTTTTCAAGCATTTATTTATCCTCATTGATATATAGTTCCATAAATCATTGTTTGGGGAAAGGAGCTAGCACACTGAGGACCATAGTACAACAAATATCTTAATTTCAACTAGTCTACATCAAAATTAGGTTGGAGGTTCTTATCTTAAATTTATTTATTTTATTCATTATATTATATTAAATTATAAATCATTATTTTATTATCTTAAATATTTATTTTTGGAAAAATTAATTTTTGATAAAAAAATGATTCTTCTCTCTCCCATCCTTTCACAAAGATAATAATTAGTTTCTTTGTTTGATTGTGTTCATTCATATATATTATTATATAATAAAATATTACATCTAAACCCTATGTGAATTTTAAATAATATATCATACATTTATATCCATTTAAATAATCAATTTTTAGTTTTGAAACAAGTTGTCATCACTCTCAAACAAGCAAACTAGTGAGTAACAAAACCCTAAACAAACTTAGGTGAACAAGAGGTGCCATTTTAACTTTGATTTTTATTATTGAGATAAATTGAGAATATTTTTTTAATTCATGTAATCAAATAAAATAAAATTTAAATCATTCATTTCCATTTCAAATATATTGTTCATAACTAGTGTGTAACACCTAAAAAGGTTAAAACTTGTTCTTGGCTTGTTTGGGTGAGAATAAACTTTAGGAACCTCATAGTATTTATTATTGGGAACTTATATATTTTCTTAAAACATTTAAATGTTAAGAAAACATATTTTACATATTAGATCCATTTACACATCAATTAAAAATCACAAAAAGCAACTTCATATAGCTTACATCTAAGAAAGTTAAAAATTAGCATTAACATAGTTAGAATAGATCTCTCTCTCTCTCTCTCTCTCTCTCTCTCTCTCTCTCTCTATATATATATATATATATATATATATATATATATATATATATATATATATATATGCATTGAAAATTATTTGGAAAATAAAAAAATAAGTGTTTGTTCATTTAGTTTCAATTTACTTACTTCTCTTTACTTTCATTTATTTCATTTCAGCAACTAGTTTCCATTTTAGTCAAATATTCACAAAATAAAAAAAAATAATAAAAACATTTCCAAAAGCCTTATCCAATCATACAATTTAAATAAAACCTTGATTTGAACAACACATAAATTCCTTAAACAATATATTCAAACAAGTTCATATGCTTACACATTGTCTAATCCCTTTTAAATGACACTTCCTGAAACACTTGATCTCCTTAAATAATTTTTTCCCCCTAGGGTTAGGGCACTCAATCCCACCATCAATATATAGTATAATATCAATATTGAGCTTAGGAGAGAGGTTTTTTGTTCCACCCCAATACCCCACCTCTTTGTTGACTCTCAATATATTAGAGGCACATGAACAAATTCTTGATCCACTGATCATTGTCCTCCCTTAGAACAGAGGTTTTTAATACAACATTATCTAGGTTTAATTTCTCATCCTCACCCTTCCTTATTATCCTTATGTCTATCCTCATCCTATATCATTCACATTTGTGGATGAAAATGACTGGGCATAACCAAATTGATAGAGTTAATCTCATCTTATGAGTCATTCATCCTAATCTTCTTCATTTCCCTGATCCTAGCATCAACCAAGATCTTTGCCTCCTTAAAATCTTAGATATTGAAGGACCCTAGAGCTCTATTTTCAAATAGCTTGATGCTATCAATGAATACATGATGTTGTGGAGGTATTTTGGTTCCATCACGAGAACCCCTTTCCACCACCCATTCTAAATGCCATTCCACATAATAACCAACCCAATCCATAGCCTACAAGTACCTTAGCCTGACCTCAAGGAGTTGAGTGCACAATTTAGTGTGTGTTATTTACATGTACAAAGGTTTGTGCCTACTAGTTCAATCCATTATCAACTAGAGATAATAACTAAAACTAGTAAAACTAACATATGTACAAAGGCAAAGAACTAAAGATTTGGATATATTTATGTAGGATATTTAACAGGTTTTAAATAGATAGATAGAATCCTATATGTGCGTAATAGCAAAATAAAAGGTTCAACCCATAAGATAACATGAAAGTTTTAGAGAATGGAATATTATGACCTTAATAATGGATGGTAAACATGTGTCAAACTTATCATTATCAATTACTTAATAACAAATTTCAAAATCTATAATAGGTTGTATATGATACGTGGAAATACAAATGTGTGATATTACGTACAACCATGGAAACCTTTTTATATCATGGCCATGCCTACACATGACTATTATATCTTAGGGAATATTCATAAAATTATAAACTTATATCTTTATATATTGGTCCATTGATCATAGTATACTATTACACATGAACTTTTCTTGGTTATACTCTATAGATTGTTATTTCCTATGGATATTATAATTTTATATATTAGATGATAACATTGATTGATTATGTAGACTAACATTGTATTCTTTATTTTTTCTTAATGTTGATGATTATTACATTGTGTAATCATTGATGAGTGTTATCCAATTATGTTAAATGTGTCTTGTCACATTGTGCATCAATTATGTCATAGGATCCTCTAGTCCATGTCATGGCCATGTTGTATCTTTGTCAGATCAGATTCAATTTGTGTCTTGATTATCATGATTAAATGTTTCATACATATGTAGATGATCACATATTTATATGATGACATATTTTATCATTTTTATATAAATAATTGGCATGATTACATTTTTTATATAACACATGGTGTGCATAACTATTTATTTTGAGATTAGTGATTGTAATGAAATTACTTAAATAATTCACACAAATGTGATAATATATCACAAAAATATGATAATAATATGTATATCCACAACAATAATTGATGAAAGAGCATAATACTCAAGATATATGACTAAGCTACTTCAAGGGAGCAACTTCCATAGCAATGCAATAAGAAATAATTTGCAATATGATGAACTAAGACTAGCCACTACTCTACTTAGGCCATGTTTATTCCATATGCCAACCCTACTAAAAATATAAGAGTCTTAGATAAATTTTATAAGATATTATTAAATGTTATGTAATCCACCAGTCAGTCACACATATCCCTAGACATGATATAGGTTAAGGGCATAACATGCCCCTCCTCTTAAAAATAGTGTTTACATAAATGTTGAACATATCTAGATGTTGAAAATATTCATCCTCCCACATTGCATCTTCATAGTTCAAATTAATCCACTTGAATAAATAATCCTTAATCTCCCTTATCCTCAACCTTTTTGTGTGTGTGCAGGATCTCCTTGAGTTCTAGAATGACTTGGCCTTCTTATTATAGTTTTTATAACTCAATTTGGGAATAAAATATTTGTCCAGTTGCCTTATTTAGGTAAGATACATTAAATATATGATGCATGTGAGTGATTGGGGTAGCTCCAACTTGTATGAAACACTACTAATTTTTTGTAGGATCTTATAAGGACCATAATACTTTAGAGAAAGTTTATTATCCTTTTTTTGTTGCTTCAAAAACATATAATATATGGACATAAGAAAATATAAACACAATCACCTATGTCAAAATGTCACTCACTTTGGTTTTGATTCACTTGTTGCTTCATTATATTTTGTGCATTTATAAATTATATCTTAGACTAGTTAGTACCTCATGTTGATGTTGAATTTATTCTTTGACAACTCTAAATTTTGGATGCACCCTTAAGGAAGAAGTGATGTATGAGGGATTATAACCATAAATTTACACAAAATTATACATTATAGAAGAGGTATGGAAGGAAGTGTTATATCACTATTTTTCTAGTGGTAGCCAATGAACATGTTGTTCTTTTTTATCTAATGCAAAACAACATAAATACCCTTTTAGGAATTTTTTAACCACATATATTTTATCATTAGATTGTGGATGATATGGTGATTTATGATCCAACTGAGTACCCAAATATGAGAAAAAATCAATCCAAAAGTTATTGGTAAAGATGGGATCACAATCACTTTCAATGATCTTGGGAGTAACATGCAACTTTTAAATTGCATCCAAAAAAGAAATAGTTATTGTACTGGCTATAAATCATTGTGACAAGGAGAAAAAATGAGAATATTTTATGAGCCTATCCACATTTACCATGATAATATTTTTAACTTCAGACCTTGGTAACCCTGTAATGAAATCCAAGGAGACCTCCTACCACCTTTGAATAGGAATGGATAAAGGTTGTAAAATACTAGGTGTCTTAATTATTTCACCCTTTTTCTATTAACACACCATGAATTCAACCAAAAAAATTGGTATATCCCCTTGATTCCTTCCCAAAATAAATCTTTCTTGATTATTTGATAGGTTTTCTAAAATCTTGAGTGCCTCTTTATTAAATATGCATGAAGCTACTTAAATATCTTGTGTTTGAGGCTAGAATTATTACATATATATTAGTGATCTTTATACCATAATGCATTACCTTTACACTCAAATTTAGTTGTGACATAAAACCTTGCTGGATATTTTGAGTCAAAACATGTGTATCTTTGTCATTCTCCCCTATCAAATTATCATTGCATATAAAAATGCTTCAATGGATTCATCCTTCATAAATGGTGTATCTGCTACAACTCTCATTTCCTTTATTATAGATGGTTTTAAATTCATGTCCCAAAATTTTAGTCACCCATTAATTTTTTTCCTATAATGACAATCGTTATTCTAAAAAATATTTTAGACTATCATGATTAGTCTATAGCCTAAATTATATACCCATCAAATAAAGTCTCAATTATTTGACTACATGAATAATAGCCAACATCTCTTTCTCATGGATTGGGTTTAGCCTGTTTTACCCTTGAGTTGATGAGTCTCAAATTCAATGGGTCTTTCTTCCTACATGAGTGATTCCCCCATGCCATAACTTGATGCATCACATTCAACAATAATATTTTTTTTTAAATTAGGGATAGCCAAAATTAGATTGGTGCACATAGCCTCCTTCATATTCTCAAAAGCCTCAGTAGTTACATCATTCTAATGGAAATATTCTCTCTTTAATGAGGTTGTGAATGGTGTTACTACATTACCATAATTTTTCAAAACTATGCAATAGTAACCTACTATCCCCAAAAAACCTTTGAGATTCTTGAGGGTTTTTGGCACCTTTTATTTCATGATAACTTTGATGTTTTAAGGATCAAATTTGACTCCTTCATGTGAAATAATATGACCCAACTACTCCACCTCTTAGACTCTAAAAACATATTTCAAAGGTTTTTCATAAAAATAACACTGTTCCAAAACTAAATGTACATGTGGCACATACTAAAAATGTGCTTCCCAAGTTTTATTATATATTAGGGTGTCATAAAAAAATACCAATACAAATTTCCTCAAAAAAGGCCTAAAAACAACATTCATCTAACTTTGAAATGTAGATGGTGCATTTGTGATAACAAACGACATGACCATAAATTCATATTAACCCTCATGAGTTTTTAAAGTTTTTTTATGGATATCCTCATTTTTAATATAAATATAATGGTACCCAAAACAAAAATTTAGTTTTGTAAAATAAAGAACACCATGTAGTTTGTCTAGAAAATCATCAATTATTGGAATAAAAAACATATCTTTAATGGTGTACTTTTTGAGCTCTTCGTAGTATAGGCACATCTTCCAAGCATCATATTTATTATAACTACTAGGGATAAATGTTCACTTTTGTTATGTCTAAAATACATGCCTCCAACATCTCATGTTCCATCTTTTTAATTTCACCTATCTAGGTGTATGGATACCTGTATGGTCATGTTTTAACTATTTAGGACTTAGTACATGTAAATCCTATATTGTTAAAGGGTTGAGTATAGTAGGTAAATCAAGAGAAATATTTCCAATAGTTAATAAGATAGATTTACCTAAAATAGTAAAGGAAATAAGGAAATGTATTTGTTTAGAGTGAAATAAGAATTATTAGGTGTTAGGAAGATTGGAACCAAATTAGAGATCAGTTAGATGTCTTTCTTTTTAGGACTATAGTTAGAAAATAGCTTCAAACAATAGCAATATTAGGAGGATAGTAGCATTATGGTAATAGTGTCTAGTTATGATGCTAATTTCCTTACGTGGAGACAATGCTTGAGACTTTTAGGGATATTTTGGGAGAGTTTCAAAGACCTACAGGTAAATTTTTAGCTCCCAGTCATCCATCTATGTCATTATTTTATTGGATATTATCTAAAACCTAATGAACACCTACACACATGAAACAACAACAAGATCAAATGCAAAAGTAAGGTAAAAATTAGGTTGTGGGATATATGATCACATAGGACAGAACCCCTATTATCTTGTCCACTACCTACAACCTAATGATAGGGTTCTCAAATCACATGTAGTTATCCCTTAGGGAACATGCATAATCAATGTGCATGGTTTGATATAATGACCTTAACTAAGGCCCTTCTTTGATCAAGCATGCAAATATATGTGTCATAGCTGAGTAATATGCAGTATATTAAGCTATAATGTTGAGTGATTTTATTCAATTATGTGCCAAGATAGTAAGTGTTAGGTTTAATATTACTTGTGAGGATCTTTATATAAAAGTAAATTTGATTTGAATGTAAGACCCTTATTCATTAGCTAACAAGTGTCGGATGATGTCAAATGAAAAAGTAATGAAATTGTCAAAAAGTAATGAAAATATTAGAAAGTGATATAAATGTTGACACAAATGTCAATGAAATTATTGATAAAAATGGTGATATAAATGTCGATGGAAATGTCAATGGTCACATATTTTGGTGAAGAGGTACCTCTTAGATGGGATGTCTCCTTTGTGAAAATCCTTTCAAAGCTATATAAGGTGGATAGAAGGTTGAGAAAGATATGGAAGTTGAAGTGTGAGATATATAAAGATTAATAAAGAAGAGAAGGAATCAAGTGTGTGGAAAAAAAAAAGATATATCATACAAACACATGAAGATTTGAAGAATGGAAATAATTATTTCTATCATTCAAGTATAAACATATTTTTGTAGATAAGAATAAGAGGAAATTAAATTTTCCATAATTCATTGATGAAGCAAAAATATTAATATGGAAGATTGTTTCATTAGAGTTCGGTGCCTCAAAAAGAAGAGATTGATGTCTCTTGCTAAGTTGGTGCTTAGCAGTGGGGATTGGTCTCTCCAGTAGGTTGGTCCATACAAATTGTTTATTGATAGGGATTGGTATCTCTAATAGGTTGGTGCCTATGAATTTTTTAAAAATATTATTAAATGGCTAGATTTGGATGGTATTTCCAAGCATCTATTCATTTTATTTTTTCCCTGAAAGGGTTTCCACATAAATCTAGTGTCAATCTATGTCATTCTTATGTGAATGATTTAATTGTGGATATTAAGTTTCATTAAGTAAAATATAATATTATACGGATTCACCCCCCCCCCTCTCAATATAAGCATGTGATTAATAATTGTTATTAGAGTGAGGTTCCTTCAGGATCAGTTTAACCACTGGAAGGTAGATCCCAAAAGCACACATGGCTAGTCATCAAGTTCAAGAAGGTTTCTCCACCAATAAAGATCTATTGTTTAATGGAACAAATTACACATTCTAGACTATAAATATGAGGACATGTCTAATGGCCCTTAGTTTTGACATTTGGTGAGTAGTTGTGTATGGATACATAGTGCCACAAACTTCACCAATAGATACAGCAAGAAAGAAGGCTAGTGAAAATAACACAAAATCTATGAATTTTATTCTATGTGGTTTGTCATAATCTAAGTTTGTAAAAGTAATTAAATGATACTTGACTAAGAAGATTTGGTATAAACTTAAGACCATCTATGAGGGAGATAAGAAAGTAAAGATGGCCAAGCTTCAAACCCATAAGAGACAATTCAAAAGTTTGAATATGAGAGAGGATGAAAACATTTCAGCCTATCTACTTCATGGAGATGAAATTGTCAACATTATTAGAAGTTTTGGTGAAAAAGTTGAAGATTTCGTAATAGTTAAAAAGGTACTAAGGTATCTACCCTTGATATTTGATATAAAAAAATTAGATATTAAAGAAATAAAGAACTTAGACTCATTAATAATGGATGAGTTGCATGGGATTCTCATAGCGTATGACATGAGAACTGAAAAAGAAAAGCCATCTAAGAAGGAAGCAACTTTCAAAGCTTCTAAGAAAGGGAAATATAAAGAGTTTGAATCAAGCAATAGCATTAGTGATGAAGAAGATGAGAAGGAGGCCCTGTCTGTCAAAATATTAAAAAGAGATCCATCAAATACAAAGGTAAACTACCTTTCAAGTATTTAAATTATGGTAAAATAGGGCACTTTGTTGCTAAATGTCCACATAAGGATGATAGTGATGATGAGTAAAATAATAATGAGGAAATAAATAAAAATTAAAGCAAACCTAAATACAAAAAAATCTTCAAATAAAATGAAAATAAGAAAAAGTTTGATAAGCACAAGAAAAGTCTCTATTCTAAAAAGGATAGCAGCTTAGTCGAGGAGAGTGATGAGAGTATTTTAGGTAGTGATAGAGAAGAAACTATGTTCATGGCTATAGAAATAATGAATTATGCCTCTACAATTGAAGACACCTTGAAAGAGGAGGAAGATGTCAAGGATGAAGGAGAAGAAAATCTTGAAGAAGAACGCATATGTGTTTTAGGTGAGATAAAATTTCTTAAGAAGAAGGATCTGAAACAAAGATTACAGATTCAAAATATGAAGAATAAAATTGTGACCTAAAAATAGAAATGTCTCATAGCCTTGAATATTCAAAAAAGGTCATCATTAATCTAAAGACTAAAATATAAGAAGCCAAGAAGATAGATGAGGAAGTAAGAGTCCAACTTAAGGCAAAATAAGACCACATTGCCAAACTAGAATCAGAAGTTGATTTCTTAAAGAAGGAATTGGAGAAGACAAGTGCTAAATCAAAAAGTCATTTAAAGTTTGAAAAATCGCCAAAGTAATGGATGAGATTCTCAATTTCTAAAGGTCGTCATGCATCAAGATTGGTCTTCATTATGAAGAGAAATAGACGAGTACTAAAGAAGGGCAAAGTGCAAAAACTACAGAACCACCTAAGAGAATGAATACAGAGAAGCCCAAGAGCTACATGGATGCACTCATGGGATCTGTAAAAGGTGAAAGTGATAAGGATTATGTTAAGAAATGGAATGTTACTCATACCAATGACAAACAAGGTAATAACATACCCATACAAAATTTTAGAATAATCTTCCCTCTAAGATAGTATATTGTGATTAGGTTCACAAATTCCTTCTATGTTTATTTTTATTCATGCAATAATTTTTGGCATAGAGAAATGGAGTGTAGGACACATGCAAGAAATAGGTATGCATGGAATAATGGAAAAAGTACTTATGGAGTTCCAAGTAAAAATTATAACTCATTTTCACCATTATCAAATTACAAAGAAAGTGATATTATATGCTATAATTGTAATAACTTTGGTTATATATCATGATTATATAAAAGTGTTGGTGTAGAACCTCCTAGATAAAACAAGAAAGTGATTTCTCTAGTCGTAAAGAAAATAGAACCTATAAAAATATAGAAGCATAAGCAAGAGAAATAAAATCAAAATAAGGAGAGACCTATGCTTGTGCAAACTACATTTCATGCATAAGAGGTATCACTAAGCTCATAAGAAGAAGGACTAATTTAGGGGGATCTAATCATTGTATTATCTTTTAGCTCCATAGATTATTTGGTGATATGCATTTAGAAGTCAAAGAGAAAGATAAACTAATGAATATTATTTGTGAGAGTGATGATGTAAGTGATTTTACTATTTTTAGAAACAAATCAAATAAGCAGGAACATAGTAGAATGAAATTAGTCAGGGTGCATAATAGATTACAATAGGCATGGGCCAACATCAAGTGAAAATTATAGAAGGTAGCTCAGATCTATCAAGTGATCAAGCTGGGAATGTTAATGAGCATATGGAGCATGATATGTAGATATAAAGGGAAGTGGAATAGATGATGTCAAAAATCCCAAATTTGATCAAATTTAATAAGAACAAATGAGAAAATAAGAAGTCCTCATGCAAAATGATAGGGAAGAGTAGAAAGGCAATCATTCAATTGTGGTGATGTTAAAGAAGATAATAGGGATGTTTCCCATGATTTATTTATGGATGTAAGTATAATGAACATCCATTTATCATTGGTGTCAAATGGGGAGAATTGAAGTAAGGGGGATTAAAGGAAGAGAATTGTATCAAGGAGGAGTTCATGCACTATTTTGTTATAGGATTTCCATCAATGACAAAAGGGGAGATTGTTAGAATATTGTCATTGATGTCAAATGAAAAATTAATGGAATTGTTAAAAATTAATGAAAATTTTATAAAGTGATAAAAATGTCAACAAAAATGTTGACAAAAATATCAATGGAATTATCAACAAAAATGACAATGGAAATGTCAATGAAAATATCAACGGTCACATCTTTTGGTGAAGAGGTGCCTCTTCGATGGGATGCCTCCTTTGGGAAGAGAATTTAAAGTCTATATAAGGTGGATATAAGGTTGAGAAAGATATGTAAGTTGAAGGTTGAGATATGTGAAGATTAATAAAGAAGAGAAGGAAGCAAGTATGTGGATAATAAAAAGATATATCATACAAACACATGCAGAATTGAAGAATGGAATTGATTCTTTCTATCATTCAAACATAAGAATATTTTTGTGGAGAAGAAGATGAAATTTAATTTTCCATCATTCATTGATGAATAAACAACATTAAGGTGGAAGAATATTTTAGTAGCAATCGGTGCCTCATAAAGAAGAGATTAGTGTCTCTTACTAAGTTGGTGCTTAGTAGTGGGGATAGGTGTCTCCAGTAGGTTGGTGCCTTCAAATTATTTAATGATGGGGATTGGTGTTTCCATTAGGTTGGTGCCTAAAAATTTTGTAAAGATATTATTATACATCTAGATTTTGATGGTAGTTCCAAGCAGCTATTCATTTATGGTTTTCCCTCGAAAGGGTTTCCATGGAAAACTGGTGTTAATTTGTGTCATTTTTATGTGAATTCTTTGATTGTGGATATTAATTTTCATAAAGTAAAAGATAATATTATACTAATTCACCACCCCCCTTAGTATAAGCATGTGCTTAACAAAAAGATGAAAAATAGAGACAAAATCATAATAAAAGGCTCAAGGAAGGGTTAGGACCTAAAACATGGTGAGAAAGTGATCGTTGGACACTAACACACAATGTTAATGTCCAAGACTAGTGCTAATGTATTCAGGTCCCAAAACCGAGTGAAGACTATGAAGCATAGGTTAGGGAGCCTTTTGACTAGGAGGGGATGACATATGACCACTAGGAGTGTAGAGAACAAGGAAAATAATACATGAGAAAGTCTAAAAGACCCAAAATGACCATGAAAAAAAGGGTCACATCCATCATTAAAACCTTCATATGAAAGAGCAAAAAAAGACATAATACTTATGGTTGATTGACCAAATTAGGGTGTGTACATTTCCCCCCTTTTATTCTATTAATTCAATGAAATGAAAGTATTAGAGTAAACAAGACCTGCTTTCCCCCACTCTAGTATCTAGACTAAATCTGATAATATAGTCTATAAATGTGGAGAACTAAGACCTGCTTTCCCCCATTGGTATTTAAATTGAATTTGAGAATGTAATCTATAAATGTGGAGAAACAAGTCCTGATTGTCCCCAATCTGGTATCTAGATTGAATATAATAATATAATCTATAAATTTGGAGAAATAAGGCATACTTCCATTGCTTTAATATGTATACTGAATTTGAATATGTAATATATAATTGGAGGTTAAAACTATCGCTTGGCATGTATAATCTAGGTTTAGTGAACAACTATGTATCAACCACTATAGATGGCCATATGACCCACACTAGTGAAATTTTATGACATCTTGGTGGTAATTTGAGTGTAATTTGGTAATTTAAACATAGAGAATGGTATAACTTGGCATTCTATTTCTATAATCTATTGGAACCCTATGGGATTGAGGACATGTTCCTTACTTCATGACCCCAAACTTGATAGTAATGTAACTATGTATCTAAACCAATATATGATAAGATCATGGAACCCTAAAAATTTGAGTCAAGCTATATATCTAAATATCTAAGCCTATCAATGTGTCTATGTAAATATGTATCTATATCAATTTGTGTGTCTATTTAAATATGTATCTGAACCAATCTATGTGTTTGTGAAAATCTATATCTAAATAAATCTATGTGTTTATGTAAATATGTATCTGAACCAATCTATGTCTCTATGTAAATATTTTATATATGTCCCCCTTTTTGTGAGAGAGCCAAAACTATGATAAGGGTGTCTAATAAAAAGTGATATCAATCAATATGTTAGTAGTAGTTAGCATTGGTAATGTTGTTTTAAGTTTGATTAATTTTTCAATTGTAACAAAGTTGTTTTTAAATCAGGAATAGGATAAACCTTTGGTATATGTTGAGCTTATGAAGTAAATATAGGTTTTGTCATTTTGCAAAGTCAAATTAATTGGGATAGTAGTATAACTAATACAAGGTGTAGAATATTGTGATCAAGTCTCATACATGAGAAATGGATCAAAAATCAAAGCTACAGTTCTTGAGATATCATATTTAGAATAATTTGGTATTAGTTGGTGAAATTTGCATACAAGGTCAACCTTAGGTAGGTGGCATTTTTAAAACATAGATTAAATATTTTGATTGATTCAATTAAAAAATCGTTTAAACCATTTGATTTGATATAAATTATTTTCTCTGAGCTTAGATACATTTTGATGAGATGAGAAGTGAGTGCAACCCAGTCGAAGGAGGTGAAGGCACTTATCCAAGTTAGGGAGGAGGTTACATTGGTAAGGAATCTATCATTTTCCCTAGTTTTGATATATTTATTATGTTTATCATTTTAGTGAAAATTTGATAATTTAAGTCCTTTTTAGGAAGATTGTGTTAGTGTTCTAAGTATGGCACTGGTGTCCCAAGTTGCAGTGTTACTGCCATGGATACAACATTATTATCTACGATGTAACACTAGTGTCCACTAAGCCAAATTTTCTAGTTTTGCTTCTGATTTATGTTTAATGACTAATACTATATATTTATTTGGTAATTTAAGATGTTAATGTTATATTTAGTTGTATGTTACAGGTGGATGCACATATAAGAGAGTTTCAGAATGGCTAGATGATAGAGTATTTATAGGAAGAACCTTGATAGATAATGAGAGGTTGGTGATCAATAGAGTAGTTTTGGGCCATGTGGCATCACTATCTATTATGCCCTATGATAGGCATATGATGATGGTGTTGTGTGATATGTGGAATGCTAATACTTGTATATTTTGGTTTCCCACTGGGAAGATCATTGTGACATTGGAGGATGTTTATAGGATCCTGAGATTGCCCATTACTGGTCAAAGGGTAATGTTACAAGAAGTCATTTAAGAATGGGATATAGAGTATTTTGTAAGGTAATTTGAAATGATGCCCATAAGGACTCATTAGGCAGGGAGTATTAGTGATGTATTATAGTCTCTGATTGTCATGACCAATGTTCTATAGTTGCAAAAATTGTTGGCATTGATACTAGCTTCCTTTATTATTATGGATGGGAGTGGGGTATCAATCTCATATAGGATGCATGGTATAGTGTAGGATATATAGGAGCATGGGACTACATTATATACACATAATATTTTCAAATTTTATCAAATACTAATGCTTGTTATCTTGCAGGAACCCATCAAGTCTCAATATCTCTGAGTGCACACCTTAAAGGGTATGTCAGGAAAGGGGTGGGTAGACCATTGTTGCTCTATAGGAAAATTATTTCTTATTTCCACTTATTACCAATCCAAATAGCTCCTAAAAACATTACCCTAAGCTATTAATCCTCTTTTTCACACTCTTCTAGTCTTTTACCACTTTTTGTACCCCCTTTCCTAACCTAAAACCCCTTTTGACAGTTTACATGACTAGGTCGATTGGGTCGACCTTGTACTCTTATTGGTGAAAATTATTTAAGGTTTAGGTTGGCTCTTGGCTGACCTAGACCATTACCTAGTGAGTTTTTATCAATAATGGTACTAGGTCGACTAGGTCAACCCTATCAGTCAAAACTTTAAGAAGGGCTTAGGATTAAATCTACTTATATATGCAAGATCATTTTTTCATTATTAGAGAGACATCAAGAGTTATTATTCATTGTCATTAATTTACAATCTGATCTTCCACCATTCACTTGAGGAGTATTAGCTTAGGTTTCTACTTGGAGAATCTAGTCTTGTGGAGAAGTCTTGGATGCTTTGGTATTTCTTGGTGATACTTACAAACCATAACAACTTCTTGTGAAGCTCCTTTATCCAAAGGAGAGATTGAGTCTCGATGGGTTCATCTTCTAGGTAAGTATCTCTAACTTTGCTCATCTCTTTAGTAGATAGAAGCAACATAAGTAATATTTTTTAAATAATATTACTCTTCTTCTCCATGCATTAAGGCTCTTCCCTATACATAGCTTAATTAGGATTCTCTTATTCATGTTTATTTTCAATTGTTTACTAGCCCCCATATTGTGCCACAAGCTTTGGTGAGCACTAGATTAGATTTTTACTTTAATTTTTATTAGTTTAGTGAATATGAAAACATAGGACTTAGTTAAGGTTATTGCATAGTTTTACTTGACTGGAGGATTTAGAACCCTCCCTAGTGATCTTATTGTAGTAAGAGATCCCCTTATTAGGTCTATAAAATCCATATATTGGTCATGTTCCTGATTATCTAATGTATCATCAATCAGAAGTGTAAGTAGGATATATCTTCTCAGAGCTAAGATTGATTTATAGATCTGATGTATTTCTGATTGCATACATTCTAGTGAAATCAACATAAATCTAACCCTTACAGGTTTTTTTTCACATTTTTCATTTTATATCATTTTATTTATTATTTTTCTATATTTTTGATACTAGGTCAATAAGGTTGATATAGTTTCTAACTTTTTTACACAAGTTTAACACACAATCACATCAAAAATGACTCTATTCTTTTTATGTAGGTCTTTATCAGATACAAGTTACTGGATCAAATAGGTTGACATAGTAGTCTTATTCACTTCCAGATAGAAAATTAGGTCAAACATGTCAACATAATATTCTAAATAGCTTCTAGAAAACATACTAGGTCGATCAGGCTAGTATAGTCATTTAATAGGCTTCAGCAAATAGGAAATTTTAGAACTAAGTCAACCCAATTGACATAGTTGGTATAATTTACAAGTAACATTCAAGTCACTTTAATATAACTTTCATAATCCTCAACATCTTCTAACCCACCAAGGTTCCTTTCTTTCTCTCTCTTTCAATTTAGTTCTTCTTTATAGTTTTTATTTTCAAATTTTGCAATCTTTAATACTGCCATCATACAATAAACTAGGTCGACTTGGTTGACCTAGTTCCATATTCTATCTTTTATTTGAAAGACTAGGTCCACTTGGTCAACTTAGTTCTTAATGACCCTTGCTTCTATAGTATAATAGTGATATTATCAACTATCTTCTATAATGTTTGCATATACTATCATTTGAATTAACTCTATACTACAATTCAAATTGGGAATTAACAACTACATGCTATTAATTAGTTCACACTTTCAATTTTAGTTGTTTTCATGCTTAGAATAGATCACATAGTCTAATTAGGTGGTTTTTTAATATACTGTTTAGTTGTACTATTTTTCTCTTTTTTGCACATGCTACCAAATCACATAATTTCAAAATACAATTTAAAGATTTGTCTACCCAAGGCCTACCTACTTGAATTTCATCACCAAGGGGGAAGTTGACTTGGTTTTTTGGTCAAGTACAAATGTGTGGTTAATGGTATATATTGGCAAAGCACCTGACACCCTTATCACAATGGGATTGTGAAGTGAGGGGGTAGGCCCCAATACCAAGCCAATACCATTGCCAACACAGATCCCTTTTAGTCTAAACATCTTGAAACCATCCATAGATTGCTTTCTAATTCCCTAATTTTATCCAACTTCCCTATCACACTTAAAATAAAACTTTATAATCTAATAACATTCAGGATGACCACTTATTTAGCATTTATTTTTCAAGTTGACTACTTGCTCTTTACTTATTATATGTTGTATTGAAAAAACTTGTATTGGATAACATTAGTGCAAGGTTTTGTGTTGTGTGCCTTAATTGGATCATTCTCATTGACCCAATTGATTATATGTTTTCTTTCATTTCTTACTTGAAATTACATTACAAAAAAATTTCCCTATTTTTAGTACACTATCATTCTATTCAATGTAGTCTCTTAAAAATTATTTTTCCTCCCTCCCTATAATAATAAGTTGACCCATTTGACTATGTATCTATTTTAATAGTAGGATTACAGTTATTGATTGACCCAGTTGACTCTTTACTCTTATCAGACTCTATTTTTCCTAGTTTTTAGTACTAGGTTAACCCAATTGACTATGTATTCTTACTATTGTCTTGTCTATCCAACTCAGTTCTTTGTCTATCTTTTTGTAGAATTCTATTCATTTTTATCAAATCATCATGAAGTCCCTTATTAGAATCTTCTTGGAAAACCTAAATCCATTTAAACACTATAGGGGGTGCTCTTTCCTTCTTATCTTTTCCTATCTTTTCTTCCTCTTTTTAGCTTATGGGGCATCTTGCAATGCACATCCACACATTTCTCTAGCCTTTAGGGAATCTTACAATTCCCACCCACATATCATTTTAGACATTGTGGCATCTTACGATGCCCATCCCTACATCTACTTACCCTTTGGGTCATCTTACGATGTCCACTCTTATTCTGCCTAACATGCTACCAAACTAATTCAACTTCAAGAAGCCTTTTAAGACACAAGCTTGTCTCTCACATGCTCACCCTTGATATAGACATTAGTGTATGATACTTCCCTTATTTTCATGATTTCTATATACTATCTAACTAACACTTTTTATAGGTTTCTTACATGGGCCTCTCCCTCTACAACATTTCTCTCTTTTCACAAACCTTAGTCCTTCCTTTTGGTCTTTTGGTTTCCCTTTTTCTCATGAGTTGCATTATAAAACCATGAATAGAACCCAGTCTTCCTTATGATATACATTTATTCTCTTTATTTACTTTTTACACACTTTTTGGTACCCCTTGGGTTTCTCTTTTGTGAGTTATAGTGTAAGACCATGGATAGGACCCAACCTTCCTCACAAATGCCATATTTTTCTTATCCCTTTTATTTTTCCAATACTTTTTGGCACCCTCATGGGTTTCTCTTTTATAAATTAAAGTGTAAGACCATGGATAGGACCTGGCCTTCCTCATAAAATCACCATTATTATACTTCATTTTCTAGAATATGTTTTGCAATGGTTACAATTTCTTGATCTTTGTTCTCATTAGCTTTTGCTTCTTTTGATAGATGAAATTTGCACACCAATCTATGTTAGCATGTTTCCTCCATTTCTCTCATTTCTATGATAAGGAATCACACTTTATTATCATTGTATCCCTTTTTCACCCTTTGTCACATTTTTTATGATTTGAAGTATTTCAAATTATTTCATGTTTTCATTCCTCTTGATTTCTTTTCTTTTCACTCCACATTGGACAAAACAAGGTCAAATTCAAGAGAGCACTTTTATTTCACCTAGATTTATGAGACTCCTCTCTAAAGATATTTTTCTTAGTAAACAATCCCATGTATTCAAATTAAAGTCATATCTAGCACCCACGTTTGGTTTTCCAAATCTATATAGAGGAGAGAGAAAAATCCATCAAGAAAGTTAAAATCCAAATCATTTGAAACAAAAGGCAATGATATAAAAAATGTAACATACAAATCTCAAAACTCAAAATCACACCAAAAGACATGATTACAAACACATATCCTATCTCTAATCGAAGATCAAACTCAACAGTTGGCTTCACAATAGAGCCAAGGTCCATTGGGGTGAGGTAGGCCAGTAGATTGGAATAGAAAAATTCAATAAAATCTATGATGTTACCTACTTTCTCATGCAAGCACCCCATCTTCGCAGTAGACCAATAGCTCTGTAATAGGTCCTGAGGAATGGGTAACATGTTTTGGGAAGGTAGGTCCATTTTACTTTTCATACATACAACCTTCATGGGATGATCTATATACTTCATTTTTTAACCTAAGACTTGTGTGGCTAAGAGAAGTTCTTAGGAGTCCTTAAGGTCAAAAGTATTCTTGTTTTGACAAACTTAATTTAAGTGTCTTGACTTTGATAAAGAGTTCTTCTACATTATTTTTTCCTTCATTCTCTCCTTGACCCATTTAATTTCACCCTTGATAGGTAAATTATGATTTTAAATCTATTTCCCCTCTTCTCTACTTCCTTATTCTTCACATCTTAAAAACATGCTAACACTACTTTATTTCAATTTTATCTATCCTTAGAGAAAAATAACATGTTTGAGCAACTTTGAATTATTTTACTTACACCATGACTCTACATTTCTAGACTTGATTTGATTTTTTTCATCATTCATTATCATTTTTGTACCATCCTTTTTGTAGACACTTGAGTTCATTTCTACTTTCATGTACTTTTTCCATTATTGAATGAGGTTGGATTGTTACTTCTCACTCACCAATGTTGTCTTCCCTTTTATGCACCTTTTTCCATTGATGATTGAGTAAGGATTGTTAATTCTTTATTTCTTATCTTTGTTTAAGTAAGGATTTTTTTTTTTACATTGATGTTTGATTACCATCCTTTTTAACGTGTTTTTGGTTTGACTTGGTGAGTTTGCCTTTCTTACTTAAGATTTACTTGTTTGATTTTTTTAGTCTTTAGTAGCCTTGGATTTTTGATTACCTAATTTATTCTAAATTTTGAATTGGTCATTTGGTCTAACATAGCACTTGTCACCTTAGCTTGCCAAATTTCCAAGTACATCCCATCCACATAACACCAGTTATCTTAGCTTTCCTATATTTTTTTATTTTTTCTCTTTATTTTTGTATTCTTAGGTTTGTCGAAAGCGATATCTGTACCTTCCACAATCAAAACTACAAACACAACAGATAACCATCCAGTGATAAAGATAAGTCATGGTTTGCATCACATGTACTTTCCAGTTATTTTATTTTAAGTCATTTAATTTTAGTTATTTTATGCTTTAAATTACTATAACTTTTTTGTAGCCTCAATGTTGTGTGTTACTATATTCTTTCTTGAAGAACCATCCCCTATTGCACCTGAGTGACACGTGATGAGATTTGAGTGGGGCATATGTATACACATAATATTTTCAAATTTTATCAAATACTAATGCTTTCTATTTTCAAAAACCCATTGAGTCTCAATTTCTCTAAGTGCACACCCTAAGGGGTGCACTGAGAAAGGGGTGGGAAAACCATTGGTGCTTCACAAGATTGTTGTCTCTTATTACCACTTATTACCAATCTAACTAGCTCCTAAAAACATTATCCTAAGCTATTTTTATTCTTTTTCACACTCCTCCAATCTTTTACCACCTTTCATACCCCTTTTCCTAACCTAAAACCCCTTTCAATAGGTTACATGACTAGGTCGACTAGGTCAACTTTTTACTCTTATTGGTGAAACTTATTTAGAGTCTAAGTTGGCTCTTAGCCGACCTAGCCCATAACCTAGTGAGTTTTTGTCAATAATGATATTAGGTCAACTGGGTTGACCCTATTGATCTAAAATTTCAAAAGGGATTAGGGTTAAATCCACTATATATACAAGATCATTTCATCATTATTAGAGAGATATCAAGAGTTATTATTCATTTACACTTCTTTACATTCTGCTCTTCCACCATTCTACTTGAGGAGCTTTATTTTAGGGTTTCTACTTGGAGAATCTAGTCTTATGGAGAAGTCTTGGATGTTTTGGCCTTTCTTAGTGATCCTTACAAACCATAACAACCTCTTGAAAAGAACCTTTGACCAAGGGAGAGATTGAGTCTCAATGGGTTCATCTTCCAGGTAAGTATCTCTAACGTTACTCCTCTCTTTAGTAGATAAAAGTAGCATAAGTAATGTCTTTTGAATAATATTACTCTTCTTCTCCATGTATTAAGGGTCTTACCTATACATATCTTGATCTGGGCAATAATTTAGATGACAATTTGGGTGATGGGTCCACCCCAATTGATGACAGAACTTCCGGGAGCCATAACTTTTACACCATAGCTCCAATTGACTCGTCATTTGAACCATTAGAAATCTAATAATGAGGGGGACATCATGAGATGGAATTGAGATTTGATCAATGAATTTTGACCCCCTAAAACCCAATGGAAGTGCCCTAAATTTTAATTTTAGTAGTGCAGTCTAAAAATAGTAAGTTTCTAAAAATAGTAATTCCTTGAATTTTGTATTGTTGTAAATCATGGAAGTCAAACCACTTAATCTCCCTCAAGATTTGTGACCTTCCACATCCTCCTCACACCTTCAAAAAATGTATAAATGAAGATGTAACTTGAAATGGAAATCAGACATCTCTTCTCAGAGATAGGCATATGTTTGGATCTGCAATTTTGATCAATAAAACATCTATTTTCAGAGATAACATTATTTGAATTGTGTTGGTCTTATTTATAAATTATCTTTCAACCAAAGCTTTCAAGTTTTGGATCATATCATAATTAGTATTTTTTTATGAATTTTTATTTTCATTTTTTTACTAACCCCCATATTGTGCCACAAGCTGTGGTAAGCACTACATTAGATTTTTACTTTACTTGTTATTAGTTTAGTGAATATGAAAACATAGGAATTAGTTAGGTTTATTGTGTATTTTTACTTGACTAGAGGCTTTGGAACCCTCCCTAGTGATCTTATTGTAGTAAGAAATCCCCTAATTGGGTCTAGTGGATCCACATATCAGTCATGTTTTTTATTATCTAATGTATCCCCAATCAAAAGTGTAAGTAGGATCTATCTTCTTCAAGCTAGGATTGATTTATAGATCTGATGTATTTCTGATTGGATACATACATACTCATGGGTTCACATTATGCTAGCCCACTTGTATCAGGATTTATATCATTTCACTTAGGAGTTGTGCATGTGTAATTGGCATTAGGTCTTTGACATTATTACATTTTGGGCCTAAGAGCATATTATAGTAGCTAGACTTGAGGGGTATCTATGAAGGGATTGGGCTCACCCGTAAATTTTTACAATGAGATGGACGAGTATAACTCATGTGCCTAGGAGGAGAATGATATATTATGGATAGGTTTTGGATAGGTTTATGGTCATATATATTATTTGGAGACCCTACAGGGGGTTTGAGGGGTGGCCTAAGGATGGTGTTCAGTTGAGATAGATTTGAGTGAGTTGTTAGTTGCATCACCATTGGGTCAATGTGTTTGATATATTTTAGTATGATCAAATGACATAGTTTAGTGTGACTCAATACATTTTAATGAAACTATGGGTGTGGGTAAGGAGTTCTCAAGCTCCAATGAGGCTAGGGAGCAGGATCAAACCATCAGTGGTGGAGCTAGCACCAATTCTATTGATAGAGTGAGATCCAATGTTAGATATATCAAACATGGATGACATAGGAGTGACTGATGCCTACATAACATGGTAGGTGAATCATAGATGGGCACCATTATTTCTAGGAGGTGTGGTTATCATGAAGGATGTAGTGTATGTCAATCCTATTAGGGAAATTGAGGGTAGGTTTTTATTTTATATCTATATATCTAGTTTACTTTGTTATTTATTTATTTGGGTAGGTATATGATGTATTATGTTGCTAATGTAGGTCTAGATGATGATGAGTATTGGGAGACTATTATTGAGTTTGCACTTTGAGTATTGACATGACATATCCCTGATGTTGTTGTGGATGATAGACTAATAGAGAGGGCCATAAATGTTATCGATATTCATTCCCACTTATTTAATCAAGAAGCCATTGCTATTATGGTATATAGATGAGTATTTATCAATAGGTATGAGGCACGTGCAGAGCTTTAGGTATGATTTATGCCCACACCTAATGTTCTAGGTGGGGAAGGTAGTAGGATTATGGATGACTATATTCATCTACATTAGAATCACAGAGAGTTGTTGTAGTGTTATGAGATAGAGCATACTGACATCAATCCGAGACTAGATCGAGTGGGGATGGTGGAACATTTAAATCCATTATAGATGTATCAAAAAGTGAGAGTGATGGGGCTAGTCCAAGCAACTAATCTCTGATTATTGAGTGACTTATATCATTGTACTAAAACTTATATTGAGTTATATATATGTATATGTATGTATGTATGTATGTATGTATATATATGTGGTGTTTGTATGTGTTACATGGGTGTATATATATATATATATATATATATGGGTTTCTATTGTTACATGGGTGTATATATATATATGGGTTTTTATTGTTACATGGGTATCGTGTATATTAGCATCTTGATTTGTGGCATTGTGTATTTTCATATGTGTTTGATTATATTCATTGTTTATATGATGATATGGAAATATGTTATTTGTCTAAGTAATGGTACCTAGTTGTTTATATATTTATAAATGTTTAATCAGATATGTACATTGGATTAGGAATGTTAGTTGTTAGTATAGGTGTTATAAGATTATCATAAGATATCTGATGTGGATCATGTAACTATGGCATGCACTATCTAAACTCAAATGGCATGGTGAGCAAGTGACCATACTAATCATGTTGTGTCAACATAGAAATAAACTTTGGAACTAATATTGCTTGTGGTATACTGCTACTAGTTAGATGTGTAGACCTTATCGCAAATAGCCTAATTAAATATTGTACTAAAGTTGTGATCTAATGTCTATGATCTCTACTAGATATCTTAATCAGTTGGATAACTATGCTTTCATCTATATGATCTCTACCAAATATCTTAATTGGTTTTTGAATTGTACTCTAATCTTTGTGATCTCTTCTTAATATCTTAATCAATTTTCACCCTGTAACTAGTGATTGAGTTACTTTCCATTTTTGTACCATGTTGTTATAAGTAGATGGATCTTAGTGAACTAGCTACCATCTATGTTCACTCTATGGTGAATGATATCTCTCATAAGTAGTTTTAATATAAACCACATGAATCGTACAATGGGTGACCAATGTCTTCTTAAAAATAACATCATGGGATAACTCAGTCATAGAGGAATGTGATCCAAGAGAGTGTGGCGAATGAAATCTTGATGCCCCTTGTGTAAGTGATATAATGCCTATGTCCACATACTAGTCAATACGATCTCTAAGTGCATAATAATTATTGTCCTAATGTCCATTTATTTAATGAAAATTATAATATGGTTTATTTTATATCTTATGTAGATTGTGTGCTAGATGGTTAGGAGTAGAAGTGGTATCATCTCCTTATCTAATAATTTAAGTAAGATAACATGAGGCCTATCTCTGTTTGAAAATTATATAGCCCCTCTACTTGTGTCTTATGCTCTACTCATTATAGGAGATGCTTTATGATGTGGCTCTTTACCCTTGTTGAGTATATTTATTAGTTGTTTCTATTCCACTTGTTTCTTAATCATAGGTGGATTAGGTTCCTATATCATATTGGATGATTGTGGCTATGGTAAATCTACATCCAAATCTACCTTTGAATGTGTCTTAACTAGTCCCAACTTTTTATTGAATTATATAGCTATGCAACATATATGCTTGAATGATTTGGATGTCGCATATAGAAATTTCTCCTTAAGAGTTAAAATGAGGCCTCTAGAAAAGATGTATAGTACCTCTAAACTTTTTGGTTGGTAAATCAATTGATGCATACATGATTTGAATCTTAGAATGTAATCATTTATTATTTCTATCTTACCTTGGTGTAGTGAAGGCAACCTCTCATATGTGAATTGAGATCCCTTATTATGTATGTAGTGTATGAGAAATACTTATTCTAACTCATTGTATGTATGTAGTGAACCACTAGGGAGTGAATGATGAAACTAATTTAATGTTTTGCCCTCTAGAGACTATGAAAATAATTGTAGTAGAATCAAATTATTAGTGATGTGTTCAATGGATTTTCCATAAGATTTAAGGTCCAAGTATGGGTCTCCATATCCATTTAAATTCGGTAATATTAGTATCTGAAACCACTTTAGTAACTTTCTATTAAAAATTCTATGCAGGGTATGATTGCCATAGATTGCATTGGAATCAAGCTGAGAGTGGTATGATTTATTTTCCAATGTGAGTTGGTGTACTTGTTGTTTTATAACACCCATAACATGCATCAAGGATATTACCTCTTGTAAAGGTATATTAACATCATCAAGGGGTTCATTTAGTTCTTAAATCTTGTTATTAACTTTAGCCATTGGTACACTACATTGGGGACCTTTGGTTTTGCTCATTGTAACCTTTGGAGGGGTGATAGCTTGGACCTGATGAGAGAGAAATGGGATATCACCTTCATGGAAGTTGGGATGATAAATGGATTTTACTGTAGTAAGGGTGGTTAAAGGATATTCATTTGTATCTCTTATGTTGTTAGTTTGTAAAGAAAGATCACATGATAATGGACTAGAAGATACATTATTATTATGCAAATGTAAATTGTGTAAATTATGAACATAAATATAAGTTCATTTATGTTTATACAAAATCATAATATCATTTGAACTAGCATTTGATAAGCAATCAATTTGAACATGAGATATTGGTGAAGTAGGGAGAGAACTAGAAAGACTAGACTCAATGTCTTCTTCTCTAACATCATAATAATCATTGTTATTTCATGTTTCATCAAAATCAGAATTTATTTCACTTGTAGAAGTAATGGAAGAAGAGATGTCATTTCCATGATCATTAAGAGAGAGATTAGAAGAAAATGTTAACCTTTTAATACTATGCAATATATAATCATGTGTATGTGCAATGTAATGTGTATCTTCACTAGTTATGAGTGGAATGCATGTATTATCATAATTTTCAATCTTGGAATCAAGGGTAGAAGAAGGAGCACTCATATTTTTATATGAAATATTATAACATGTAGGAGAAGAGTTTAAGATATTTTAAGTATTTAAATTATGTGTGGAACCATTGTGTTGAGCTTGAAATGTAAAACAATGTGACAAGATAATATCATCTACTTTAGTTTTCAAATCTATTATAAACTTATTTTTTCAAATTCAATTGAGAAAGGTAAAGAATGTGCATTTTGATTTTATATGATAGGAACATCATGTATAATGTTACTTGAAACATGCAAAGGTAAATTGATTTTATTGTTTCTGTATTACCTTAATTTGAATAAAGATGTAGTAAAATGTGGTTGAAAAACTATGATCACATTGAAATAAAGCACTAGCTATAAGAGGTTCTTTTGGCATTATATTAAAATTTGATTTTCAGAAGTAGGAAAAGAGGGAGAGAAAAGAGAAGAAGATGCATATAATTTATCCTCATCAACACTTTAAATGTTATGCTCATAATAATCATCATATTCATCATTACCATAACAATCATCATCATTATAAATGAAATCATTCTCATTATCATGTGATAGTGTGCAAATTTTGCATAATTGTGAGACAAAATCATAAATTTATCAATTGGGTGAGGGGGGAGAGGTTTCCTAGAAGTCATCTCAAACTTACCATGAAAGATAGTATAAATAATGAATAATAAGCACACAATAGGTCAAAGATAATTTAACATAAATAAATTCAAATTTATGCTAAATATCTAGCCTAAATTTTAGATAAAATCAGAATTTTGCTTCAAACCCTAAAGGCTAATGTTTGAATGTGTAAGGACATAGTATGTTGATCTAGCATTTTGGAAGGTTTGTTAGAAAAATTTAAATTATATTAAATTAATGAAACCCTAATAGAGGACTAAGATAGATCAGTTAGGTTGTGCAAAAATTAGGAAAAAATCAAAAGTATATAAACCCTAACTTATTATACAAAAATGAATAAGGTAAACCCTAGGATGAAACCAGGGTTTTAAAGCAATATTCAAAATAAGTTGACTTCACCAAATATTTAATTATTTAGGACTTAATACATGTAAATCCTAGGTTGTTAAAGGGATGAGTACAATATGTAAATCAAAATAAATATTGCCAATAGTTAATTATATATATTTACCTAAAATAGTAAAGGCAATGAGTAAATGTACTTATCTGGAGTGAAACATGCATTGTCAAATGTCAAGAAGGTTAGAACTGGCTTGGAGATCATTCAACCATATTTTGTTATGGGACTATAGTTGAAAAATAACTTCAAAAAATAGCATTGTTAGGAGGATAGTAACATTGCAACGCTAGTGTCCAGTTATGGAACTAACGTCCTTCTATGGAGACACTACCTAAGAATTTTAGGGGTGCTGCAAGAGAGTTTCATAGACCTGTAGATAATTTTTTAGCTCCAGGTCATTCATCTATGTCACTGTTTTGTTATATCTTCTCCAAAACCTAATGAACACCTACACACATGAAACAACACCAATATCAAATGCAAAAGGAAGGAAAAAACTAGGTTGTGGGATATTATGATCATGCAGAATAGAACCCCCATTGTCTTGGTCATTTTCTACATTAACCCCAATTATAGGGGTCTTAAATTGCATGTAGTTATCCCTTAGGGAACATGCATAATCAATGCACACAATATGCTAGAATGACCTTTGCTTAGGCCCTTCTTTGATCAAGCATGCAAATTTAGGTGCGATAGCTGAGTAATATGTAGTATGTTGAGTTGTATTATTGACTAATTTTATGTATTTATGATCTGAAAATTAGGTTTATCTTTTAATTAAATCAAAAATATTTAAAAATTGGATACTAAAAACTCTCAAATCCTTAAAAGTATATAGAACTGCATGCAAAATTCTAGGAATGAATGAAAGTGGTTATAAATATTTGAAAAATCATTTCTAGGATTCAAAAAGTTGTGTCATTTATAACTTTTTGTAATTTTATTAATATCTCATTAATTCTTTTGTAAACTAAATTAAAATGAAACACAGAAATAATGAAATAGAAAATAGACACCAACTTGATAACAAAGTTCACCCACTTAGAGGCTACGTCTCTGGGATTGCTAAACCACAATCCGATCTATTATAAAGGATGCAAATATTTAAAAAAATCAACTTACATCCAAATGGAATATGAACCTAAAAAATAATGCTACAATCTGACTTGAAGACTCTAATCCATTCAGCTAACATCTTTCCATCGTCAAAAGCATCTCTCTCTTATCTTCTATGTATCTCCATTAAGGTATATTAAAAACTCTTAAAAATGGGCATAATAATAATTGAGTGTTCTCTACCTCCTAACAAACCTACAACTCCTTCAATAAACCCTACAACTATTACATTTCTCTAATAACTATATTATTCTCTTCTGGCCAAAGGCCTTATAAAATAGGAGTATTAAAATAATAGAGTCAATAAAGCCTTTGAAATTATAATCACACAATTTTATCTGTCTTTTGAAAATGAGATGTAATGGTTAAGGACAAACCTTTTTCAAAAGAAAGATCCCAAGGTATTCTGAACAGGCTCAGGTCTGGCATTTCATTCCCATCTCACAAAGATCCTCCATTATTTATAACATAGAGGCATCATCCACATCAAAGGCTTGGATCTTCATGTATATATAACTTACATCAATGGATGGACAATAAGAAATCTCTTTTTATGGCTCGGGTCTAAATAGAGGAAGAACATTATGAAATATCCTCCTCACCAAAGCCCCAAGACTTTCGAGTAGCCAACACCATTCCAAGACTCGGTATTCGTCCTCCCTTTCTGGACCGTGTTTGTAAAGATAAACTTGAAATAGATGCCCCTGCAAATGCATTTATGGAAACATTATGCCATTTTTGATCGACTGTAGCATATAGTTATTAGTTTCCCATTGATGCATAAATCCTTTGCCATACAGCTTTATCAAAATGATGTCCATTCAAAACGGTTCCGCCATCTTTGGAATTCCTCCTAGCTATAAGCCATACCAAAATAGAAGACAAACACTGCTCAGACTTGTTCAATCTCCCTTTACAATTGTAGCCTGTGTATAGAATCTAGTCTATGGCTTTCAAATGGATTCATCACTTTCCATTCAGAGCTATGTATTCCTCTTCCTCTTATGAACCATCTTCATCCAATAAAGCCCATAATGTCTCTGCGACTCCACCCATATTCCAATGGTGAGATTCTAAGACAAAAACCATCTTCTAAAGTGATGAATCCCTTTATCTTCCACCTTTTGCCTGAGTTGTTATTGTCAAGCACATCCTTCAAGCTTAAAATGTTGGTTGGAATCCGAGTAACAACGGTGAGTTGGTTTTGGTGATAAGTTTGGAAGATAGAGTAAAGTGACTTGGAATAATGACTCGAGTTAGTTGATTGAGTTGCAATGTTAATCTTGAATTTAGCATAAATAATAAGTGACTTGGAAGGTTGTGGTGGCAGGTCATATAGTGGCTTGAGCCTTGTCATGTGGTCCTCTCAAATATTGTCACATAAAATGCTCTTCCACTTTATTATTTTTTTAATTTGTTGACGCAAAACTTCAACAAATGATATCTAGAGTATATGGTATCTAATTCACACATTCCAATAAATATTGGATTGCTCTTCCATGCTGAAGTAGTTTTGGGAGACCTTGGAAACAATGAAGGATGACAAATTCTTCGGATCAAACCTCCCCATAAAGAGGCTTTTGGTCTCCAAAAGTCACAATAATCCAACTGACTCAATAAGATCTTTGTGAATTCTCTTCTTTACTATTGACAATCAAACTACACTAATTCCAAACATACAAGAGCTAAATATAGCATATGAAAGAGTTATGAAGTCAATCTATCACAATGACGCAATAAAACTCCATTTGCTAAATATCAGTGAAATAAGACATTATAAAACTTCCCTACAAGAAGTCAACTATCCAACCAAAATTGTAACTTGAACATGGAGAGTAACACAAATTTTGTATCCATTTTGCTAAACTGACCTATTTCCCAAAATAGTCATAACAACTAGTGGATTCTCTCAACCTGTACACTACATGAAAGCTAGGGTGTTCTCCTTGTTAACATCACATAAGAGAAATCAAATTATGTTGCATACACCTATAGTATTTACAAATAACTGCAACATATGTATACTTTCATTTATAAATGTTGCCCATCTATGGGTCTAAGAAAGTACTACATGACATATACAACAAACATACATGTGAGTAAAAAAAATTTGCAATACAAACATTGCCCAAGATACTGTGGGACTTAAACATGCATGTCAAATATATATGTTTGCAATTAATTTGACCATCTTAAGGTTATTAATGCATAATACATGAAATAATAATAAAGGAAAATAGATGTGATCACCATCCTGTCAACAATATAGTTAACTATTGTGTCCCTAAAACTAATTATTAAATCTTTCCCTGTACCTATCAAATTCCAATGTCAACTTAGAGAATTTTCATAATAAAAACCTCTTTACAAACTCACAACTCTGCAAGTAACTATAAGCAAAATATCATATAAAGTGAGGAGAAAACTAAGAATTTTAAACCTATCTTGAGGTTTCCTTCACCCTTGACTATTCCCTGATTCATAACTCCAAAACTCATAAAATGTTGGTTGGAATCCGAGTAACAACGGTGAGTTGGTTTTGGTGATAAGTTTGGAAGATAGAGTAAAGTGACTTGGAATAATGACTCGAGTTAGTTGATTGAGTTGCAATGCTAATCTTGAATTTAGCATAAATAATAAGTGACTTGGAAGGTCGTGGTGGCAGGGCATATAGTGGCTTGAGCCCTGTCATGTGGTCCTCTCAAATATTGTCACATAAAATGCTCTTCCACTTTATTATTTTTTTAATTTGTTGACCCAAAACTTCAACAAATGATATCTAGAGTATATGATATCTAATTCACACATTCCAATAAATATTGGATTGCTCTTCCATGCTGAAGTAGTTTTGGGAGACCTTGGAAACAATGAAGGATGACAAATTCTTCGGATCAAACCTCCCCATAAAGAGGCTTTTGGTCTCCAAAAGTCACAATAATCCAACTGACTCAATAAGATCTTTGTGAATTCTCTTCTTTACTATTGACAATCAAACTACACTGATTCCAAACATACAAGAGCTAAATATAGCATATGAAAGAGTTATGAAGTCAATCTATCACAATGACGCAATAAAACTCCATTTGCTAAATATCAGTGAAATAAGACATTATAAAACTTCCCTACAAGAAGTCAACTATCCAACCAAAATTGTAACTTGAACATGGAGAGTAACACAAACTTTGTATCCATTTTGCTAAACTGACCTATTTCCCAAAATAGTCATAACAACTAGTGGATTCTCTCAACCCATACACTACATGAAAGCTAGGGTGTTCTCCTTGTTAACATCACATAAGAGAAATCAAATTATGTTGCATACACCTATAGTATTTACAAATAACTGCAACATATGTATACTTTCATTTATAAATGTTGCCCATCTATGGGTCTAAGAAAGTACTACATGACATATACAACAAACATACATGTGAGTAAAAAAATTTTGCAATACAAACATTGCCCAAGATACTGTGGGACTTAAACATGCATGTCAAATATATATGTTTGCAATTAATTTGACCATCTTAAGGTTATTAATGCATAATACATGAAATAATAATAAAGGAAAATAGATGTGATCACCATCCTGTCAACAATATAGTTAACTATTGTGTCCCTAAAACTAATTATTAAATCTTTCCCTGTACCTATCAAATTCCAATGTCAACTTAGAGAATTTTCATAATAAAAACCTCTTTACAAACTCACAACTCTGCAAGTAATTGTAATCAAAATATCATATAAAGGTGAGGAGAAAACTAAGAATTTTAAACCTATCTTGAGGTTTCCTTCACCCTTGACTGTTCCCTGATTCATAACTCCAAAACTCATCAAACTGAATTAGTTTCCCAAAAATTCTATCACAACGGAAAACTAAAATAGGAGATAGCAAATAATCTTCCAAACATAAGGGTTATCAAATTTCCTTCCTAGATCCAAGCAGTTAGGAATTCTCTAAAATAGTGTTTAAGCATACTACTAAATACTATAATAACATTTTATCAAAACTATTTAAGTAAACCATTTAACCAATAAGGGTTGTTCCCTCTTCATGGTTTCCATAACTGAATAGGAGGTGGTTTCATCTTATTAAAAATCTATCTTAATATGATCCATGTTCATTTCCAAAAGGTTTTCAAAAACAATTTCAAATAAAGTATATTTTACTCCCAAAGCAACCTTACACAAATGATTTAACCAAAATTATGCAAAAATAGTTACGTTTGAAAATAATTTATACCTCTGAAGAAACTGTGAAGTGCACACCTATTGAGTTATGGTTGCAATATTGTTGGTGTTTTAAACAACTTCTTGTTTGCTTCTTTTAACTCTTAACAAAGCTATGAAACATAAACCAACTTATGAACCAATTAACAACTCAATCCATAAAGTGCAAAAACTTATTCAATATCCTGAACAATGCCTTATTTTCCATTTCCATATCTAACCCATGGAATTAGTCTTTTCACTTGTTCCTATAATCAAGAACATAGGCATCCATAATATGATTAGTTATCCAAAAATAAAGGCCACACAACTGGCTATCAAAGACCAAAATATTTTGTCAATACCAATATGAAATCAGATTTCCATCATACTTTATTTTTTCCTCTATGTAAGAATGGCATAAGACTGCAATGAATTCCTCTTAGATGTGCATCACTGAAAATGCCTTGCATTTTATCTAAATGCATCCCAAGGAAGAAAGGTTGATCCTTTCACAACACCATCTCACACCTTCAATTGATAATATGTTATGTTCTTCATCCCTGTTGATCCTGTAGGACTAGTGGTTTCAGAACCTTGGCTATTAGAAGCTTATCTTCTTCCAGAGAATTGGAATGTCTTCCAATTTTCCTTTGCATTAGCCTTCCTACATGATCAAGTCAATAGAATAAAAATACCAACAAGACCCTGATATATAAAAACTCTAAATTGAAGTATATCTAGCAACTGAAGCTAATCCTGCAATCACCTACTCTGATACCAAAAATGATCTAAAATTTGGGTTTATCTTTTAATTAAATCAAACAACTTCTAAAATTGGATACTAAAAACTCTCAATTCCCTAAAGTATATATAATTGGAGCATAATTCTAAGAACGAATGCAAGTGGTTATAAAACTTTGAAAATTCATTCCCCACATTCAAAACTCCTGAGTTGTGTCATTTATAACTTTTTATAATTTTTTTAGTGTCTCATTAATTCTTTTGCAGATTGAATTAAAACAAAACATAGAAATATTGAAATGGAAAATAGACACTAACTTGATAATGAAGTTCACCCATTTAGGGGCTACATTTCTAGGATTGCTAAACCGTAATTCAATCCATTTTAAAGGAAGCAAATATTAAAAAAAAATCAACTTACATCCAAATGGAATATGAACCTAAAAAATAATGCTACAATCTGACTTGAAGACTCTGATCCATTCAGCTAACATATTTCCATCATCAAAAGCATATGTCTCTCATCTCTGTGCTTTTAGGCATGTATCTCCATTAAGAGTAAATTAAAAACTCTTAAAAATAGGCATAATAATAATTAAGGAGTGTTCTCTACCTCCTAATAGACCTAAAACTCCTTCAATAAACCCTACAATTATTGCATCCCTCTAATAACTATATTATTCTCCTATGACCAGAGGCCTTATGAAATAGGATTATTAAAATAATACAGTCTGTGTGCCTTTAAAATTATAATCACACATTTTCATTTGTCTTTTAAAAATGGGATGCAATGGCTAAGGACATATCTTTTTGCAAAAGAAAGATCTCAGGGTCAAAGCATGTTCTGACCCTTTTGGCTTCTCACAGGCTTGGGTCTGTGTGTTCCATTCCTATCTCCACAAAGATCCTCCATTATTTATAATATAGAGGCATCATACACATCAAAGGCTCAGATCTACATGTATATATAGCCTACATCTAATACCATTCACCTGTGCCTTAGGAAAATGGATGAACACATTAATACCTCTCAAATTTTGTCAATAAGTGATCTCTTTCTTTGGCTCGGATCTATGAAATAGAGAAATCACATTATGAAATACCCTCCTCACCAAATCCCCAAGACTTTCCACCATAGGTAAAGCCAATGTCATTTCAAGATTGGGTATTCATCCTCCCTTTCCAGACTATGTTTGCAAAGATACAACAATAGTTCAAAAATGAAATAGATGCCCCCTGTAACACATTCAGGGATAGGGAAACATATATGCCATTTTTTATTGACTGTAGCATATAATCAAATACATGGCCAATAGTCTTGTCAATGCATAATCAATAATGACTCATATTCAATAAAGACTCAATCTCCCATTGATGCATAATCAACAAAGACTCAGTTTGTTGCATCCTTATCATACACAGTCGAGCCTTATCAAAATGATGCCCATGCACCAAAATGGTTCCACTATCTTGCTTCCAACTATGAATTCCTCTAATGGCTATAAATCCATACCAAAATAGAAGATAAATGCCTCTCAGGACTATGTTCAATCTCCCTTTACAATCAAGGCCTGTGTATAGAATCTAGTCTATGGCTTTCAAATGGATTTATCACTCTCCATTTAGAGATGTGTATTCCTCTTACTCTTTTAAACCATCTCCATCCAATAAATCTCACAAAATCTCTGTTGCTCTACCCATAATCTAATGGTGAGATTTTAACATGGACAAAAACCATCTTCCAAATCAAGGTTCAAGTCCCTAAAACTTGCCAAATCATTTTTCTTTTAAAGGATTTAATACCACATTTGTCAGACTAGAATATAATAAATACTTTAAATAGCCTTCATCCACCACATAACTCATGGCTTAAGCCACATTTAACTTGCCTTTTGCTTGAGTTTTTATCATCGAGCATATCTTTTGAGCTTGAAATGTTGGTTGAAATCTAAGCAACAACTATGAGTTGGTTTTGGTGATAAGTTTGGAAGATTCAAGCTAATTGTCTTAAACTTAGTCTCAGATAGAGTAAATTGACTTGGAATAATGACTTGAGTTAGTCGATTGAGCTGACAATGCTAATCTCAAACTCGGAATAAATAATAAGTGACTTGGAAGGTCATGGTGGTAGGCCACATAGTGGCCTGAGGACTTGCCATGTGGTCCTCTCGAATATCACCACAAAAAATGCTCCTCCACTTTATTTTTTTTTAACTTGTTGACCCAAAACTTCAATAGATGATATCTAGAGCATAGATATCCAATTCACAAATTCTAATAAGCATTGGAAAGCTATCAAAGTGCTCTTCCATGTTGAAGTAGTTTTTGGAGACCTTAGAAATAATGAAGGATGACAAATCCTCTCAAATCAATTTATATATATGCCTTGTGAGGCTCTTTATATAGAAGGAACTTCTATTTGAATACAAGACCCTTGTTCATTGGTAGATAAGATGCAAAAGAGAGATAAAATCATAAAATAAGGCCAAGGAAGGGTTAAGACCCAAAACATGGTTATAAAGTGACCATTGGACACTAGCACTAAAAGTAGACACTCACACATGATGCTAGTGTCTAAGAATGGAACTAATGTCCTGAGGTCCAAAAATTAAGTAAAGACTAGGCAGAACAGGTCAGGAGGCTCATGTGACTTGCAGGGGATGACATAAGACCACTGGGGGTGTAGAAATAGGGAAAATAAGACATAAGAAAGACAAAAAAACCCCAAATGACCACGTGAATAAGAGTCACATCCATCACTAAGACCTTCCTATCAAAGAGCAAAAAAAGATATGGTACTTGTGGTTATTTGACCAAATTAGGGTATGTACAGGTCTAATGTTAGGTGGTTAAATACCCAAAATTAGGTGAATGGCATGATCATGTTCTCTCTTTAGTGGTACTCCTTTTGGCATGGTACCAAAAATAGCTATGTGGCATCAAGAATCCTCTATAGATCAGGATGTGTAGACACCTTTGTTGGTTAAACTTTTATGGAGAACAATTGTGTTATAAATCTTTTAGCCCATTTTTATATAATCTTCATCATCTAGTGAGAACTAACTAATTGCAGATATTTTTCTCATAATCCATGTAGTTCAAATTTACTATCATAAAAATGAAAGTGCATGAATAATTCCTTGAAATTCATCTCTATTATGCCCAAAGTTGTAAGCCATTATACTCCCAAAACAATGTTTACCCCACCCATGGGAATAACAAACATAAGAGAGTCTGGATTATAATCTCCCATAGAAAGCTTAATAGTATGGCATTTCCCTAAAAAAATTATTGTTCCATCATCTACTATCATTACCTAAAATTCTGGAGCTGGGTAAATGAAATAATTCAAACGAGTATCCAACTTACTATTGATGAAGTTATGTGTACTCCTTGAGTAAATCAACATTGTCACCTTTTATTTCTTGAGTAATCCCAAAACTTTAAGGGTTTGAGACATGTTAATACCTAAAAGTGCATGATAGAAGATAATATGGTGGGAATCTATAGATTCTTCCTTTGTCTCTTCCTCACCCTACCTTTAGGCCACATCATCTTCTACATCTTCATTGGCTCATCCAATGTAAAACAACTTCTTCTCAACACATTTATGTCCTTTACTCCACTTACTATCATACTTGAAACATAACCCTTTTGCATGTTTATCTTTAATTTATTGAGGGGTTGATTTTATATGCTAAGGAAATGATTGTGTTAGGAAATTACATTCTCTACTAGTAATGAAATCCCTTCATTTGACCAAATATGGTTCCTTTGCCTTGCGTGCTAATATTATAGATTTAGATATTGAACTTGGGTTAAACATGTGAAATCAAGTTAAATTTTATCTTTGAGCCAACCTGAGGACATGTCATTCATGTTGTCTTCATTTGTGTCATCCACACATAAGGAGAGATTATGGAATTATTGAATATAATCCTTGACATGCCTTATTAGAGATAATTTTTCTAACTAACTGAAGTAGATTTCAAAGACATTATTGCAATATTAAATTTGTAACACATCATTAAATACCAACAAACTAATAGGAAGTCACTTCTTTTTATTATAATCACACAACCACTAATACCAAATGTGAAAGAAATGATGAATAAATCATTCCAAGCCATAGAATCTCAAGTGTTGACAACAAAGAACATCACAAAAGGAGAGATATGTAAAACAAAGGGTTTTAAACTGATATACAAACAAAGTATCAAATATTATATATTACATCCAAGCTTCTTCTATGTTGTTATAAATGAGAAGCCTTGCATATATAGGCAAAGACAAATAAGGAGCAAAGTATCCTAGCCAATGCGAGATAAATCCACAATAGGAAAAAGACAAAAAACACCTAGTAAACATGAGTAACCTAGTCTAACACCCCCCTCCACAAAGTGAATCTAGGGGATAAAAATATCCAAACACAAAGTGGCATAGCCATAATATGTGTCCTGATAACAAGGCATGATCAGGTGTTCATGTAAATATATCTATGAAGTGGAGAAAGAAAGAAAACCCATATGAAACAAAACTCCCCCTCCCCCCAAAATGATGTAAAATAAGGAAGGAAGGACTTCATATGTAATCCCCCAAAAGACAATTGCCATCAATACTGAAGCTATCGATACTCTAAGTTGGTATTATAATATGATCAGTGTCGATGTCAATATCCTCGACTGAAAGACTATAGAAGCTCCATCTGTATCAAATATTTTTTCTTCTTTTTACCAAAGGAAGAACACAAATGGTGTATTGTAAGTCTACCCATTCCATAATTTAATATGAAGGAGGCAATAGTACAAATATCTATGAATCACATCCAAATATGAAGTGTGACATATGTCTAGCAAGATCATGTACAAGAATAAGATGTAATGCCACAAAGGTAAACCGATCAAAATAAAGACAAAGAACATCCACTATATGAATATCCATAAGTGAGGTGTAATACTCAACAAGTGTACTCTCATTGGAACTAGTAGAGACCTCTGAAGTGATAATTTGTGATGGCTCAACATCCTATATAGGAGCAAAGGTAGGTTCTAAAAATAGACATCCAAAATCTGGAAGAAACTCATCCCATATAGGTGGATCAACAAAAAGAGGAGCAATGTCTATCAAAAATATGTCACCACAAGAAATTATAGTAAGAGGAAAGAGTACATCATCAAAAGAGAAAACCTCATTGATAGGAGGAGAATAAGATGGAGAATCATCATCCATGTCACCGTCAAAATATAAATCCTCACTAATAGGAGGAAGGAAGTGGAACAAGAGGTGGAGTAAGAAAGGGTTTATAAAACCCAAAACACTCAATATCTTCCTCAAAGAGGGATGAAATAACATCCCAAGCTTACTTTGGTGATGTATCATCCATAATATGAATGTGCAAGCTATTTAAAACATTAAGGCAAATTAAGCGAAGAGCTTCATCTTACATAGATGCAATCTAGGTAATATCTTTCTCATCTATGAAGTTGGGAAGGTCACCAAGTATCATTCTCTAAAATCCTTTCAAATGAAGGTGTATCTTCATTTTTATTTTCCAAATAATGTAATTTGAGATGTTGAGGGGCTCCATTATCAAAATACAAGGATTAAGTTGAGAAGAAGAAAGAATAATCCCCCCAAAATAACAACTCATGATTCAAAAAATGACAAAGAACAAATAAACCCCCAAAAATATTAAGCCCCCCCTAGAATTTGGCACTTTATAATTATTTTTTTTACAAGATAAATGACCTCAATGGATGGAGAATAAAAAAACATACACTTTTGAAGAAAAATAGAACTTGATTTTGAATCGTGGTTCAAAAGATATAGCTTTTACAAGTTTCTCATCATTAAAATGAGTCAAATAAGTAAACATTGCATAAAAAATATTCAATGATTGGATAAAATTAAATTATTTCTATCAACTCTAAAAAATATATATTTGAAGAAAATTTTCAACAAAGAAAAAGAACAATCTTCCACATAGATCAATCTTCCACGTCGATTTTTCACATTAAATACAAGATCTAATTGTTTTCTTGATCACACCTAAAAAATAAGCAAAAAAATAGATTTACAAGGTCAACTTAGGATCCTAATATCTCCTTGGATACTAATCAAAATCTTTATTATTTGTAATCACCTAAAAGTGTTATTTGGATGCTAAGATTATTGCTTGAGTTAGCCTATTCCTAACTTAGCCCTAGACCTATCCTAAAACCTTTGCCACACTTTTTCCAATCATTGTGAAGACCACAGACAAATAAAATCAGTTCAAACATGATCCCAGGATAGTATTCTCAGATCCCAACCAAATGTGCCCAACAATCTGCCAAGTGGACATTAATGCCACACTAAAGACACTACAACCATATGGTGCTAGTGTCCCTAACTAGGCACTATTGTCCTTTGCCCTAACTCTCTCAAATGGATACTTTTCCAAATGTGTGTCCCTCCTAAGGTCAGCCTAAGTACATTTTATTACCACATAAGCTTTATATCTTTATAAATACAAGTCTATGTGACCTATATTCACTAGATGAAAAATAGATGTAAATGTTTATTCAAACAAAAGACAAGTTGAGAAAAATTAAGGTATTTGATCCCTATTATGCCCTACTTATGCATAAAATTATCTACAACATCCATAATCTCATATTTCAAATATTTCAAAGCTTAATCACACTCAAGGCATTCAATACCACTCTTATTCTAGCATTCACTTGCACTTGCACCAAACACTAAGTGGGAGAACTACATCAGGCTTGATCCCCCCTCAAAGTATTGTCATGTAGGCAACTATCTTCACAATGGGGTGTTTAGGATGGCTAGCCTATCCTACTCATGAACACACATTTTTAACCCATACCATATTTATAAAGAGGATTAAGGTTTACACACTAAATCAGGTTTTCTGGACACAACATAGAGTTTCAATTTTTGTGCGCATAAGAACAGGACCTAAAAACATAGGCATAGGTGCTCCCAAAAAATAGGAATAGTCCTATAAAAAGGACACTAGCACCACTTTGAGGACACTACAACAGTATGACACTATTATCTAGGTGGGGTGTTACTATTTAGTGAGTAAACAAATACTAAAAACCTATTGATGACACTCAAAATTATCTAAAACCAAGTTTTCAAAGCCAAATCATCCGCAACAGTCACTTTCTAGATAAGTATCTATTTAAATATATTTATTATTATTTTTAGAAAGTCAAAGAAGGTCAAAATCCATAACAAATTAGTGCTTAATTATTGCATATTATTTAACTAATTTAGACATCGTAGCCCTTTAATCTAAACATAGGTTTTACAAGTTAAACCCTAAAATATTAAATCATTATGACCACTTTATGAAAATGTATTAAATTCCTCTCTCTACTAGTGAAATAATTTTCTAAATTAGACACCTATGTGAGGAGAAAACTAATCTATAAGATAGTCATGATTTTCTGAAAAAAACTTTGTAAATTCTACAAAAAAAATGCTAATGGCAAAAAAAGTCTCAAAAATCCATACAAAACACCTCCACTATTCCAAGAATAAATTTTGATATATGAACAAACCCTTTCAACATCAAACTCACAAATGTATGGTTTCAACACCTACTACTTTGATACCATGAAAGGAACAAAGACTAGATAGTTCCAAGTTGCAGAATCTCGGGTGTTGACAATAAAGAACATCACAAAAAGAGATATTTGTAAAATAAAGGGTTTCAAATTGATAAAAAAAAAAGTAATAAATATCATATATTACATCTAAACTTCTTCTATGTTGTTACAAATGAGAAGCCTTGCATATATAGTCAAGGACAAACAAGGAGCAAAGCATCCTAATCAATGTGGGATAAATCTACAATAAGAAAAAGATTAAAAACACCTAGTAAACATGAGTAACCTACTCTAATACAATTGAAACATAACTGAAACATAACCCTTGCTATCAAAATTGAAACATAATCCTTTTACACGCTTATCTTCAATTTATTGAGGGGTTGATTTTATAGGCTAAGGGAATGATCATATTGGGAAATTGTATTCTCGATTAGTAGTGAAAGCCCTTCATTTTGACCAAATCTATTTCCTCTACCTTGCATGCTAATGCTATAGATTCAAATACTAAACTTGGATTAAACATGTGAACATCAAGTTGAATTTTATCTTTGAGCCAACCCAAGAACATGTCATTCATGCTGTCTTCAATGGTGTTATCCACACATAAGGAGAAATTATGGAATTGTTGCATATAATCCTTGATAGGTCCTATTTGTGACAACTTTTCTAATTGACCAAAGTAGTTTTCAAAGACATTGTTACAATAGTGCATTTACAACTCATCAGTAAATACTGACTAGCTAATAAGAAGGCCCTTCTTTTTCTTCTAAGCACACAACCACCAATACCAAATGAACTAATCATGTTCTAGATAGAGAGATGATATGACCACCTTTAATGCACATGGGGTCTAATGTAGATCAAATAAAATTTCCATTTGATTGATCCAAGTGAGTGGATCCTTACCATCAAATTTTTGCACTTCCACTTTGGGCATTATATGCTTTGTATCGGTATTGGAATTTTGATTGTTCTAGTTGGGAGAACCCGAATATAGAGATGAAGGATTATTTGGCTAAGATGAGCCATAAGAGTGGTCAATTACTCACTAATATTTTCCAAATGAGTCTTCACATCATTGATGTCCCATTTTACCTCAATGATGTCACCTTTTACCACATCAAAATCATATTTCTTCAGCATGGTTTGTATATCTGACTGAAGTTCGTGAACCACTTTAGAAATCAAAGGATCTAAAGTTTTAGATTCCATGTCATCCTTGTGAGGCATTTTTAGAGTGTCTTGCCTTTTTTTGTGGCCATGAGTGTTAGGACCAGCCATGCATGCACCCTAGGATTGAGAGCTTTGGTCCTAAAAAGAGTGTACCAACAGATTATACTATTGCAATCGTCTCTCCAAGATGAATCCAATGACTACTAATTTGCATAAGGGTGTGAAAAAAAATTAGACTTTTTTTTTCAAAAAAAAGCTTTGAACAATACTGCAATGATAAAAAAATAAATTCTTCTCAGATTGCAAGTTTTTTTAAATTTTATCCCTCACTTCTCAAGATAACAATTACACCAAATCTGAAAAAAAACACATTGCAAAAACTTTCCCAAATCGATGCTTTAATACCACTTGTAATGAAATTACTTAGATAATTCACACTAATGGAATGCTATATCACAAAAATGAGTAGAATAAATGGATCCACAACAATAATTGACAAAAGAGATATATATATATATATATATATATATATATATATATATATATATATATATATATATATATATATATATATATATATATATATGACTGAGCCACTTCGAGGAGGTAACCTCCATATCAATGCAATAAGAATAAAATTTACAATATGATGATCAAATCCTAACCACTATCTCTTATATATACTCTACTTAAGCCATGGCTATTCCATAAGCTGACCCTACTAACAATATAAGAATTATTGCGATCTGTGATAAAACATTATGAAAATTTATGTAAGCCGCTAATCAACCACACATATCCCTAAACATGCTATAGGTTAAGATCATAAAAATGATTCACAAGCTTCATGCCTCATATCAAAAGGGGGGCATAGAGTGGGCGTGCGTTAGAGGTTTAGGTCATGACAAGCAAATAGTTTAGATTTTGGGTCAAATTATGTGATTTAAATTAGACAAATTGGATATATTGAGGCATATGTGGAGTATTCTACATTATTTTAAAGAATAATTGATATATTATATGACATTTTGAGGCAAATTATATGAGTAGATTTATTAAATAGATTAAGGAATATTATATGAGACTATGATAGATAAATTATGGTATTCTATATCACTTTTAGGTACATATAGATAAGATTTGAGGCATGAATTTTGTTCATGCAAATATTTTTTATTTATATATTATGGATTGATTGGGAATGATGGTATTATGTAAACACTTTGGATGTAAAATTCATCTATAGTGGTTGATCCAGAGTTGTAATTTACATTCAAACTTATTTTAGGGTTTCAATTTGACATGCAAACTTATTTCGAGGCTCCACCTTTGCATATGAACCTATTTTTCTTATTCCAAAAAATAAATATGATGGTATTTAAAGTAGTACATGTGAGGCTTCGTCAAATGCTCAACTTCTAGCACTACTCTTTCTCTAATGGTGCTTGACATATTAACACTCCTCAACACATGGTTTTAGTAGTTACACCTGCTTGGGGCTATAATTACCCCATGACATTTTCCAAATGAGTTTAATAAGTGGCAGTTTGGTTTGTGCACCCTTAGGTGTATTCATTCCTTGAATTTTTAATTTCAAATAATTCAATGATCTAGATTATTTTAAATTTTATATCATGAGTGAAAATTGATCTATACACATTTCCTTACAGATTTTGCATGGAGCAAGATATTTGGGGCATGCTTGTCAACACTAAGTGTGGTTAATCATAAGTATAAAATTTCTTCTTTTATCTTTTTAATCTAGCATTTTCAATACCAAACTAAAAGGGGGCATTTTAAGACAACTAAATTTGTTATTAGACATATTTTAAGCATCAATTTTGGCACAATTTGATGTACTTGAAATTTGTTCATACATTTGACTCTTATTCACACTTTCCTCTATCCGTCTACCCACCTATTGTCTTGGCCAACCCAATTTAACAATATACATATTCAAAATCACCCTAGTTTGTGCAATAATCTTCCATAATCCTAAAAAACTATCTCCATATCTCAGATCACTTATTTTCCCTCTTGGGATAGTACCAACAATTCTTAAACAAATATAATTTTTTCATAATGTTTGCACCTATCGGTAATGTCCAAGAACACTCAATGGCTACTTTTAAAAATTGGGATGTCTCTATTAGGTTGGCACAAATACGTTTCATGGTTGGTCATATTGAAAAATATCAAAGAGTTGGTTATAAATATAAATCAATCCTAAGGTCATACTCACTTGGTCACTACTTAGCTGTTACATTGAAAATCACTTGAAAGCTTGAGAAATCCATTATCGCTCTCTTGAGGCATTATCACAAAGGTATACATATATGAATATCCTTAAAAAATGTTTCCCAAGAGCCAAGTCTAAATACAAATGTAGGTCAAATTTGTATGGTGTTGAGTGTCAAAATACAAACATTGTACTGTATTCTAACATGATCATAATGGTGCACCCCCTAGGTATAAGAACTACATGTGGTTTGAGCCTTATTCAGAGCATTAAAATGTAGGAAATGCTTAGTCACTCGATGAGGAGTGGTTAGGATTGTCCAACCCTACTTACTAACCCATTTTTTAAGGGTTATCTTGTGTTCGAAGTGTGATTAGGATTTCAAAGGAAGGAAAATCAAAATAGGGATTGACACATAGAACATAGGCTAAACACACATGTATATGAGATATATACAAGTGCAAGCACATCGATCTGAGGCAACATAGAATTAAAAAATCAATTGGGATATTATTGATAGAGCCTAGATAGTACTAGTCGCCACATGGGTCTGAACTTTGTCGACAACATCTGTGCAGGGTTTGAGCTCATATTTCTTGACTCAAGTGGTTACAAATTAGATACAAAGTTATTGTAGGGATAGTGATGAACACAACAAGTAATATAAATCATAATTATGTTGAGTGTACATCTCATCCATTATTTTGTCAATTTGAAATATAGTAAGTGCAATATCAATCTACCATTTTACATTCAAATTTGTATCATTATTTATCCATTTTACACAAAATGGATATTCATAGTTTTAGTTTATTTAGATCACATTAATTGTAAAATCAGTAAAAATAACTAATTAGGTCTCATTTTAATATTTTACTAGGGTAAATATGATTATTCATGATTGCAAGCTGAGTGGGTAGAAGCAATGCATTTTGATGTGAAAAATACTTTTCCTATATTACAACTTGTAAGCACTCAATAAATTCTTGTGAATGAAAGATGGATTTTATATTTATAAATGAGTGTCAATAAATTGAATTAAAATTAGGAGTTTGTTGGCACACAAACATCAAACTATCAAAAGGAGAAAAAGGCAACACAAAGAAAATAAACAACTCTAGCCACAAGGGGCCACACAAAATAACCAAGACCATGCACTAACATTCCAAAATACTTAAAAAATTAGGGCACACTATGGATTTCCTAGAATGATAGGGCATGCTTCGCACTATTTGGTTGGGGAGTGTTCCATACACATTCTCCTAGACATCCTTAAACATAGAAAAAGAGAAAATGGGGAGAGAGAAGAAGGGGAGACAATGACAATCCATAAAATACATCAATAACACCTAATTTGGACAAATCATCGATTAATACACAAATACCGTAAAATTGTAAAATATAATGACTAATAATTGTCCAAAGGCTATTCTTAAGTGTTTAGAGTAGGTTATTTTTGTAGTATTTTAAAACAAAGGAATAAATCATTTTAATAACATCCATGAGAACAAAAGATTTATGGGACCACTACACACAAACTAAAAGAAGCAAACATTATAAGTTCCCTTCTATTTACAATCAATGACTAACTTTTACATATTTCAAAACCATTTCTTTTATAAAACTGAATTTCTTATTATTTTTGGTGAACTTCTTATTGTTACTTTTGATGAGAAACTTCACTACATTTGTTAATATACAAGAATAAAATATTCATGTCTTACTGTTTACAATTAATAACTAATTTTTGTATATTTCAAAACCATTTATTTTATAAAACTAAACTTTTTATTATTGATGTTGATGAAAAACTCTATTATATTTGTTAATCTAACCTCTTCAGAGGAAAAAAAGAAAAAATCAAAAAATTATTGACAAATCGCATTACATCTCTAATATCCCTGAACTATTGGCAGTGTCTATCTACCAATTTTGCACCTAAACTAGTGAGAATTAGGTCTTACTTGAGATATCCACATTTTTATTAACTGGAATTTCCACTCCCCTCCATAATAATAGTAATAATAATCATCTAGGTCGGTTAGATGTGGTTAGCAGGTTTATGGTAGCCGAGTGGAATTTTGAAGCAATCGAAGCGGATTGTGATATTCTGTGATGGCCATGAACTCCGAGACAGGTTCGGTTCATTAGCTTGTTTACTTGGAGTCCAAGTCCGATATAGGTTCGTTTTGTGTTGCATCTGAGTTCTTCGCATTTGCTTCAGAATTCATTTGACTGAGGTAAGTAACGTGAAATATATATATTTTTTCTTTCCGAAAAAGATTCACACTTGTGATTTTCCTTGTTTCAGTTGCCTTCTGAGATAGTTTACAGTGAATGCAGTGTCGGTTCAAACTGTTGGTTCATTCGGTTGGGTTGCGAATATAGGTGCTCCTTTGCACGGTTGATGTTCTTCAGTTTTTTGTGTCACATTACATTTCTATTGTCTGACATTCATTACTTAAGTCATGGTCAGATGCAGGCCATGGACGGATTAAAATTTTGTAGGATGTGCACCGGTAAATACTTTTTCTTTTCTGTATGCAAAAAATCCTTACAGTACTAACTGTGTAAACATATAGGAGTTTGTAGCCAAATATATAAATTTCAATGTTTAGTTGCAGATTGTGTTTTTGCAGGTTTAATTATCCGTTTTCTTCGTTTGTTTGTTTGGCTGTCAGGTGTGTCTGTGTTTTTCCTTCGTTTAACTTTGTCCTTACCTTAGTTTGTATAATGCTTTGTTTTTTAATAAAATTTTGTCCTTGATTTCCTCTTCTTGGCATGAAGATGTCTTTCGATGGGTGTTGTCCCTTGGAAATCATTAGCACTGGTTGCACTATGTATGTAGAAGAACAAATTGGTGTTCAAACGAGTCATTATTTCCGCAGGTCTTGCAAACATTGACATATGTTTTCATTCTTCTGCTTAATTTGCAGATAGAAAATCAATACAGTACGCTTCTCTGCTTTATAATCCTCAATGTTGAGGCACATGAGTAGACATGGAATGCATTGGCATAGATTGCAAAACTGGCATCTATTTTTTCTTGCCATCACAACCCTGGTTTTTGCTCCTGCAATTTTGTTTGTAGTGCGGTCTCAGAAAGGTGATAGTTCTTTTTCTTCTCCTTCATTGGGGGAGAAGTGGAACAGTATCCACCCACTGATGCAGTTCTCTCCAACCCTGGAGTATGTCAATGGATCAGAGGTTATTTGGCAGATTCCAGAATCTGCTAAAGGTGCTCTTTTTATTGCCCATGGGTGCAGTGGAAAAGCAGTCAACTTTTGGGACATGAGTCCAAATTGTCCAAACTGTGTTGGACTACCAGAGGAAAGGCTCCTTGTGCTCCATGCTCTTGCGAGGAAATACGCTGTAATCACAGTATCTAGCAGCAACATATGTTGGAATTTTATGAGAGAAAAGGAAAAGGTAAAGAGGATCCTTAAATGGTGGGTCCGGAAGAAGCAGCTTGAGGAACTGCCTATGGTGGCACTAGGAGCTTCCTCAGGTGGCTATTTTGTATCTGCTTTGGCTGCTGAATTTCACTTTGACTCAATTACTATTATGATTGCAGAAGGTGTGTTTGAAGCAATGGAGGCTCAGACCAAGTATCCTCCCACCCTTTTTGTTCATATGCCCAAGGACAGGAAGAGAATGATATTGATTGCAGAGGCCATGAAAATGTTGAAAAGGAAGGGGATTGATGTAGCTGAGGTGAGATGCCCTGAATTTCCCTTGACACCGACTTTCTTATCAGATAGAATTCCAGGTTTGGATGAAAGAACTTCCCGAAGAATTTATGGAGTGTTCAAAGAGTCAGAAATTATAAATGAGAAGAATTACATGATAATGGATGGACGAAAAATCAATTGGAAGAAGCCTTTGAGAGAAAAACAAGTGCTCTCTGATGCAAAGAATGAATGGGAAGGTCACATTCAGGAGGAGCTGAACCTTGCTTATGGCTACCATGAAATGACAAGCTTGCAGTGTAAGCAGGTATTTCAATGGTTTGATTCTCACTTGTCTGATCCCTATCAAATAACTTGAAGCACAGGGGTTTTCAGATGTAGGGTCTGCCTACTCTAGTTATTTAGTGGCAAAAATATTTTCTATTTATCCATGTTGAAACACCACCTACTTCAAAGGCACTATGTCAGATTGTATACTTAGCTCAGAATCTCAGCCATTAATTTGGCATGGATAAGCCCAGTTAGTGTATACCATTGCTCCAAGTTTGCTTTGTTGCTGATAAGAAGCAAAGATAGCCGAATGGAGTGGATGTGTTCATCATCTATAAGATTCCTTTTGGTCCAAGATGAGACTGCTCTTTGTATGGAAAACTTATACGTTGACCAATCTTTTGATCTTGATAAATCTTATCAAGTGTGAAGCAGCATATATTGTTCATTAGATGCTGTTGTATCAATAATAAGAAGTGAAAGGGATGCTGCTTTCAGTTATGTTATACTGCTTTTATGATACGTTTTGCTGATGACTATAATTTGGTTTATGGATTTCCCATGGATTACATTATTCTGATTACTATAATTTGGTTTATGGATTTCCCATGCATCACTGGTATGTGGTATCCTAGTTAGAGGAAACCCTTGTCCTCAACAAGACTGTAAAAAGTCGTATTGATATCAAAAGCAACATGCAAATGTGATACCCCATACGGGGTATATACACTACATGTACCATGAAACTGTAGCTAATCTGATGACCCTTTTGAAAGAGAATTTTGAATAGAAGTTTTTGGGTGATCAGCAACTTGTCTGTATGCATTTTAGGTTTGTTTTGTCCTAGTATAACTATAAATAGTGGGTGTTAGTAGATATACCTGGTTTGAGCATTCTTTTCCACTAGAAGTTTTTGTTGGAAACAAGCGCCCTTTTTTCTTTCTTCTCGCATAAAGGCTTACTAGCTCTCTTGTTCTATCTCATGCATGGGTACAAAATTCAAACTCTCTGAAGAGATCCAAATTTTTTAAGCCTGACTCTTGATCTATAGGGAAAAATGTTAGTGACAAACAAGTGCAAGCATGGCCGTATGTTCATGTCTAAATGGTGGTTTTATCTTCAAAATATAGACTTCTTCCTCTTCCGATCTATAAACAATATATAATGTTGAAAATGTATGAGACAAAATTAAAATGCGTAGGAAAGTGATCTACATCCACTAGAAAGGGAAAAGCCTAGATGCACTCACAACGAGGTTGGATAATACATTCATTCACCTATTGAAACATGGATTTGTGCATAGACACTCCCAAAAGATGGATGAATGCATTTATGCTCTCTATTTCAGCATGTGTTTAATCTTCTATGCCCTCGTGTTTAAGGAAGACTCCCATATGGATTGATTGGTTGTGAACAGACCTCAGTTGGGTTTCCCCCTCCACGACGAGATGGATAGATCATATACCTAAGCATTATTCATGCTTTAAAAGTTTTCAGGGCTCCAATTATAACAATGGTTTCGAAGTTCATCGTTGTTTGCAACGCCCAAGAAATATTTTTATTGATGAACCTCGGGTTCATTGCCTCATGTAACCTTTACCTATAATAGGACACATGGCAATCACCTTTCCTTTCTTTTCCTTGGACATCCCATGTTGCTCCTGTAACTACAGAGATATGATAGTCTTCAATAAGCCATATCAGGGAAAACCTGGGAAATGAAATGGTACATGCAAATTTACTACGGGAGATGTTTTATAACCCTAGTTAATATTTCACTATATCATATCACAGCTGTAGGAAGATCCCTGTACTGTTCAAAAATTGAGTGCCATCCGTGCTTCCTTTCTAATGGAATTTACAGATCTTCAAACAAATTGATCATTTTTCTTTATTTTTTTCAGATGATGTTCATTATCTTTCCTCACACATATTTATAAAGCCTTAAGAATATGTTATTATCCATGTGGATCTATCTATTTATTTAATTCCACAGCCGTGGGATTTAGGAGCTCTAGTTGGTACCTCCTTTTTTGGTATTTATAATTTGGTCTCTTTTCTTCTACCTCCAGCAACCAACCTCACGTTGCCTATAGGATCCAATCTATGTATCAAATATGAGAAAAAATACCATCAGCTCCTCAAAATTTGCATGATTAGCTTGTGGCATATATCACCATATGTTGAGCAAGACGAACATTATCGACCAGAAAGAGAGAAAACCTTGGCAGGTCTGTTTGTATATCAATAGGAAAGAAATGCTTCCACTAGGGAAACAAGAAGAATATGAGGGCACCCAAACATTGGATGGGACAGATATTTTTGCTGAAAAACACAGGTAAAAGTCTCTAAGCCAAATAAATGGATAAAGCTGGAGTTAACTTGATCGCATGCTGTACGCTTGAGTTCCATTGCACCGATGTACCTAATGCCAATCCATGTATCCCACTAATCAAGGTGAATTCAATCTTGCATTGCTTATCTGTATTTTAGCGTGAGATATACTATCTAGTAGGTAAGAGGAATTTGCATCAGGGCACCCTAATTCTGGAAGGAGCACATGCTTGTAATATGCAACACAGAAAGGTTGATTAATAGCATACACTGACTGTAGAAAGCTAGAGTTCACTAAATTGCACGTGGTAAACATTTTTTCATCCGTGCACATGCATGTCATTCTTCCTGCTCGCGTTGCACTAATCATGGCTATTACAACCTTATCATACATGTTTGTATACCATGCCAAAATGATGAGCAGCCCCTTTTATTTTTCTAATAATTGTTTCCACTGACCTTTCAAAAAATTTCAAACAGAGTCAACGTAGGAAAATACTTAAAGTCGTGTGCAGGATGCCATAGAAAAAATTTATAGTGTTTTAAACGTTTTTGTTTGTCAATGCATTCATTGGAAAATAGAGATGCAGTTACATCTTCAGTAAAAAACTGAGAACCACTTAAGAAATGCGATTGCAGTGAGACTAGTATGTGTCAATCAACAGTAACAACTTTTGTTTCTACCTTTCATAGGACTTGAAATATAGATTAATTTGCCCAGCGTGCTCTAGCCTTACTTCTGTGTGGAGAAGTCTCAAATTCATCATATTCTTTCTTCTTTCCATCCTTCTAATTTTGATAATGAGGATTTCATGTTTTTTTTCAACTCTTCTTTGTGCGTAAAGAGGCCTTGCCAACTTCTATGTCTCGTTGAATGTTTTTGTAAAGTGTTGGTGTAGGTTTTAAACTGATACATGTCTCTTTTATGCTAATGTGGCCCTAGAAATCTTCCAAGTGCTGTGCGATTTTTGTCTTGCATGCAAATGAAGTCATCAAATCTGCGAGCATGCTGTTTTGGAATGCGGAACCTTGGCTGAAAAAGTGATTTTATTGGGCTAAAAGCGTAATTATACCATATAAGAGGTATCTGATATGCCTCTTATGATCTCGAAGTCTAGGCCTTATAGGTTGGTAATTGTCACAACATTCTCTGACATTACAAACTCATTCTCTACCCTTACAGGTTGGTCAAGTCGCAACATCTTTTGACATAACTAGCTCAGTCTCTTCAAGTGAGAGTCAAAGTGCAGTTCTTAGTGTCTGTAAAGAGTTGGGGTTTGAGTCTTTTTTGGCACATGATAGTTCAAGTCATAGCTGCAACGATTCATGTTGAGATGCTGCAAACATTCCCTTCTGACTACTTTATTGAAAAACACAGAGAGTTTAGCACAGGCCATTAGATCTTTAATCTTTTTCTTCAACACATTCAAAACTGTGTTAACTTTCCAGTATCAAACAAGCAAATGAACACATATTTCACGTTTTGCACCACAACACTCTCATATTATTGGAATCGGAGGAAACCTGTCAGAACATTATTGATGGCTTTGCAGTGCAATAAATGGTTGAAGCTAGCACAGGTCTTTAGATCTTTGATCTTCTTCAATACATTCAAAACATTGTTATCTTTCAAATATCAAACGAGCAAATGGACAGATGTTTCAAGTCTTGCTCCAGGGCACTCTCATATTGCTGGGATCAGGGGAAACCTGTCAAAACATTAATGATGGCTTTGCAATGCATTAAACGAGTATCAAGGGCTGGTGGACTTTAAGCTGCACTTAGAGATGGACTGTATGCATTATTTTGCAAGTGTAATCTGACAGCAGGCACTTCTTTTTTCAGTTGTAAAATTGAAGCATATTTAATCAGCATATTAGAGATATCTCTTCAATCATTCTATAAAATGCTTTCAGATTCTACATGTTTAAAATATTCCCATACTCCAATCAAGCACAAATTAGGAATCTGATCTACAAAACTTTGTCCAAGAGGAAAATGTTTTTTTGCTTTTACCATTGTAATAAATCCTTCATCCATCTACAAATTTATCCTATATTCACAATCTGTTCTTTCATCTTCATGAAAGAGGGAACGACACAGGAAAAAAAAATCAGAGCTGCAGGCATGAAATTATAGCTTAACCTTATGGTTTCAATAATGCAGTCCTTGGTATCAATGCCTGGGACTTTCAACTAGTGTGATCTTGACTCCTTTTCCCTCCTAACTTGCTGCCGGCCATGAAATATGCTATTGTTTTCTCAGTTAAAAACAAGTTTCCATATTGCTTTTCTATATTACATGCTACCTTGTATAGCGCCCTTACGAATATGTATTGGTCATAGTCTGTGAAGGCACAAAAGCCAAAAATAGGCCTGGGGAAAATGGTGATAATAATTTTGGGAATGTTTTCACCTGAATGGCCTAATTTTTCTGTAGCAAACGCTTGCACAACGATATGGCCAACCTAGAGAGGACTCTTTTCCTGTGGAAGATGCCACGTTATATGATACAATGAAATCAAATGGACCAAAAGTTACTTGCTAGCCAATGAAATCGAATGAAAGTACTATCTGCACACTGTTTTGCATGAATTTAAAGAGAGGGTAGGTCTTAGTTTTTGCTTGCAAATAATTGAAGTGATCTTCTCCATTGGTTCATTTCATGTTTATTTTTAATGATAAGAGAAAATTTAAGCCTTATGGCCACAACAATGTTGTACTTCTTTGTAAAATGGCACAACTTGGCTGGCCTACATAAGAAAATGGATTTTTTCAGTATAAAATTGGCAGCCACAGCGAATAGTTACATAGCTTTTCTATTTTCTGCAAGATCTCCAGCATTTGTTGCTTCGGGATAAGAATGCACTGATTTTAGATGTTCAGCAGCTTGCCTGACCGAAGGAGTCTTTGTACTCTAGGCTGGCTCAGATGCATTTCATCTTTTATTTAAAAAAAGAAAAGAAAATGGTATTAGAGGAGATATTGATGACCAGGAATGTCAGCAGATGGATGCTTCATAATCTAATTGAAAGATGCTTTATGTTACAAGGCATACAACTTGCATTAGAAATTATTACATCAACACTTGATAAGGCTAGGCTCTGTTTATTGAGTTATGTATTCTTTGTTTTTTGTTTTGATCTAGTATATTCTTGCGAAAACATTTGATTTAACTATTATATTATTCCAAGGTATTAAATATTGTTAACTTCCAATTAGCAACTTTGGGTTCACATAGATGGAAACATCCACTGATTCATTGCAGGTGTATTCGCACGGTTGGGTTTTACCTTGAGCTTTGTCATGAGGTTGACATCTAGGGGTATACAATTTGAATAATATAAAAGGTTAGTGGAATAGAAATCCCCTTGCAGACTTCTAAAAGGGATTCTCATATGCCAAATTAGTGCTTGGCTTGACTGTGACCCATATTGGCATATGGTTTGAGTGTGACCTTTAAAACTACTTTTACCTTTACCTTCATAGTAATATTAAAAATAGGATATTCAAACACTTGAGGAACTTCTTTAAGAAGCATATAAAGTTTACATGTAGGAATATCCACCAATTGAATTCATCTTGTGTTAATACATCTATTTGCCATTGAATTGAACTCAACTTGTGGCAATTCAACCTTTTGCATTTAGTTAAAGATCTATCCAAAAAGCCTTCTAAAGAAAGTTGTGTTACTAGTTGACATAAAGATATTGAAACTCAATCCATTTGGAAAAGAACAAATCTCACCTTTGCCGTTCTCATCTCAAAACACATGTTTAGATTGTTGGATATGCACAATAATTTTAGGAAAAATATATTGATGAGATAGCCCTAATATTGATGACGCATTTGAAAATATAGGTTTAGATTGCTGGACATGTACAAGATTTTAAGGAACATGTGTACCTAGAATTTGTCTTATTGTGCACATGTTTATAGGAGTGATAAAAATATCCTTCCCAAACATTAATCATTCTTAAGAAAAAAATTGTTTGAATGATAAATAAATGTTGGTGGAATCTAGTTAATTTAATTGCAAATAGGAGAAATTTTGACACTATAGTACACTTTCTTTCAACAGGTACTAACAATAACAACATTGTTGTAGCCTTTTACATTTACTTAACAATCTATTCAGAAAGTTTTGTAACAAAAGTTGTGTTAGTTGACATAAAGAAATTGATACTCGTTCCATCTCGAAAAGAACAAATCTCACCATTGTGGTTCTCATCTCTAAGATTGTTTCATGAGAATACTAAATGTAATATTGTCCTTGTCATTGTCGGTGTAGGTGTCAGTGTTGTAACCTTTTCTATTTAGTTAATGATCTATCTAGAAAGCTATGTAAAGAAAGTTGTTTTATTAGTTGAACAAAAGACATTGAAACTCCCTCTATTGGGCCCAAAATGAGTCTCTACACATAAAAAACATCTAAATAAGTAAAATGTAGAAGACCACTATATATCCAACACTTAAGAATGTTAGTCCACAAAGTGCTTGAAGCTATAGGTCAGGGCATGTGCAAAGGGTGTTGGAATGGATCTAACAAAGGGGGTATACACATACAACCTTTAACGAGAGGAGGGTAGAGGGGCGTAATAGATAGGGTATCACTAGATGGCAAAGCAAGAGCTATGGTAATTTGTTCAAGGGTCGTGTTAAAGGTAATGACCTAAATAACAACAATATAAAGATAGAAATAAAGTAAATGACAAGAAGCATGCATTATACTATCAAATAAATAGAACACATAATATTCATAAATGATAATACTCAAGAGTAAGGGGATAGGGTTAAGGGTATACCTTGAGTCCACTTGGTGCATTAATCCCCCCCTTAACTTTGAGCACTTTGTGAAATATGGCTATAGGTGAAATCAACATGGATAGAAGAAACTCTATATAAACTATAGTTGGGGACTCCAAAAATTTGGTATACCTTATGGGCGTAGCTCCTATTCATGAATCTTCAAGGCCTCTTTGTAATTTGCCTCTTTGTAATTTTTCTTCCTTTGGTTAAGCTTTTAGCCCTAAATCCTCTTCTTCTTCCCTAAGGGTATTTGTCAGCACAAGCAAAGTAGTTGTTCATTGAGAAATTATAGTGCCCTCCCTAGTCGAACCAATGTTTCATTTGTGTGGATGGATAGGCAACACAAGTCATTTGAATTCTTGAATGAAAAAACTTGCAAGTGCACTAATCCGATAGTTTATGGATTGGAGGTTTACTCGCACAATTGGGTGAAGGAAACATTGATCACCTTGGTTATTTTGAAAATTGGAAGTTGTCAAAGGCAAAAATGAATTATATAACTACATCGAAGGAAGTGTTGGCAACGGTGTATGCATTACAAAAAAGTTTAGGAATTATCATTTAGCAACACCATTTCTATTTTTCAGCTATCATGAAGCATTGAAATATCTTGTTAACAAGCTTATTTTACATGTGCTAATTTGTCAGTGGTTATTCTATGAGATTCAATTTTAGGTTTTACACTTGACAATTATCACTTAAGGCTCTACCCTTCAGTTCTAAACCTTCCTTGCAGTCGATAGGCTCGCTTTGGACATCCCACTGGGTCTAAATATTTATCTTGTAGCCAAACCCTAATATTCTGACTACACAGATCACATGTAGCTCACAATACGCTTGAATTATGATATAATTCCTTCACTATCAGATATAGAGCTCTAACAGCCTTCCATCTTCCTGGACAGTTGCATTCAGACTTGGATAGTAGCGTTGATGCTAGTGTCCCTGTCCCAACACAAGTGTCCTTACCTTTTAAACACTCAAATTTGCAAATCTTCTGATATGTATGGGTCGGTCTAATAAGTTTCATTAACCTTGTTGGAATATTGTCATTGATGTCAAAGGAATTGTAATTGATGTCAACAGAAATGTCAAAGGAATTGTAATTGATGTCAACAGAAATATCAATGGAATTGTCAACGAAATTGTCAACATAAATGCCAACGGACACATCTTTTGGTGAAGAAGTGCCTCTTGGATGGGACACCTCCTTTGTAAAGAGCCTTTGGAGGTTATATAAGGGGGCTAGAAGATTGGAAAATAAATGTAAAATAATTCTTTTCATCATTCAAGCATAAACATATTTTTGTGGAGAAGAGAAAATTGAATTTGCCATCATTCGTTGATGAAGCAACAATAGTAAGGTGGAAGATTGTTTCAGTGGAGGTCGATGCCTCAGAACAAATAAATTGGTGTTTCTTGCTAAGTCGGTGCTTGGTGGTGGGGATTGGTGTCTCCAAGTACATTGGTGCCTACAAAATTTTGTAAAATGATTATTATTTAATGGTTGGATTTGGACGGTAGATCCAAGCAACTCTGCTTTGTGGTTTTTCTCGAGAAATGGTTTTCCATGTAAACCCTATGTTGCTTAATTGTTAGATCTTGTGTGAATGCTTTCTTTGTGAGAATTAATTTCTGAAAGTTAAAGTTTTATTATACACTAATTCATCTTTCCCCCCTCAATGTATTGTGTGCTTAAAAATTGGTATTAGAGCGGTTCCTTCAGATTCAGTCTAACTGCTGGAAGGTAGATCTTGGGAGCACATAATAAGTCGGTGCTTAGCGATGGGGATTGGTGTCTCCAAGTAGGTTGGTGCCTATGAAATTTTGTAAAATGATTATTATTTTATGGCTGGATTTGGATGGTAGATCCAAGCAACTCTGCTTTGTGGTTTTTCTCGAGAGAGGGTTTTCTACGTAATATCAGAGTAGTTCTTTCAGAATCAGTCTAACCGCTGGAAGGTAGATCCTAGAGTACACATGGCTAGTCATCATGTACAAGAAGGTTTCTCCACAAACAAGGCTCCATTGTTCAACAGAACAAACTATGCATTCTAGAGTATAAGGATGCATACTTATTTAATGGCCTTAGTTTTTATATTTGGCAAACAGTGGTGAATGGATATGTTACGCCAACAACTCCACCAACGGATCTAACCAAAAAGAAGGCTAGTGAGAATAATGTCAAATCCATGAACACTATTTTGTGTGGTTCATCAGAATCAAAGTTTGTCAAGATTATGCAATGCGATCCAGCCAAGGAAATGTGGGACAAACTTCAGAACATCTATGAGGTGACAAGAAAGTGAAGAAGACAAAACTCAAAACTTATAGGAGACAATTCGAGAGCTTAAAAATGAAGGATGAAGAAAATGTTGTGGCATATCTTCTTCGTGTGAATGAGATTGTTAACACCATCAGAGGACTCAACGAAAAGGTTGAAGAATCCATGATCGTTCAAAAAGTGCTAAGGTCACTTCCCTTGAGATTTGATGCAAAATTTTCGGCTAGTGAAAAAATAAAGGGCTTAGACTCGTTAACAATGGATGAATTGCATGGGATTCTCATGGCATATGAAATGAGAACTGAAAAGGAAAAACCATCTAAGAAGGAAGCAAATTTTAAAGCTTCAAAGAAAATGAAGAATAAATAACTCGAATCAAACAATGACACTAGTGATGAACAAGATGAAAAGGAGGCCCTTTTTGTAAGAAAGCTCAAGAAAGGATCAAACAAATACAAAGGTAAGCTACCTTTCAAATGTTTTAATTAAGGTAAAATAAGATCTTTTGTTGCTAAGTGTCCACATAAGGATGATAGCGATGATGAGGAAAGCAATAAGAAGTAAAGCAAACCTCAATACAAAAAAAGCTTCAAACAAAACAAATATAAGAAAAAGTTTGGTAAGCACAAGAAAAACCTCTATCCAAAAAGGAAAGTATCTCAGTTGAGGAGAGCGATGCGAACATATCGGATAGTGACAAAGAAGAAACTTTGTTTATGGCTATATAAATATAAAATAATGCCTCTACAAGTGAAGACACCTTGGAAGAGGAAGAAAATGTCGATGATGAAGAAGTAGAACTTGAAGAAGAACTCATTTGTGCCTTAAGTGAGATCAAACAACTTAAGAAAATAAATTTGAAGCAAAAATTACAGTTGCAAAAATATGAAAAAGAGAATTGTGATTCTAGAGCAAAAATGTCCCAAGACCTTGAGGAATCTGAAACAATTATTATCAACCTCAATATTCAGCTTGAAGAAGCAAAAATGATTGAAGAGGAGGTGCAAATCCAATTAAACAAAAAGGAAGAAAATAATGAGAGGTTGGAATCTAAGATTGTCTCCTTGAGGAAATAACTAGAGAAAACAACCACCAAGTTGAATAGAAGCCTCAAATTTGAAAAGAGTACACATATCTTAGATGATATCATAAATGGACAGAGGTCACCATTTATAAATATTGGTCTTGGATATAAAGAAAATCAGATGGCCAACAAAGAAGATCACAAAGAGCCACCAAAGAAGGTAAATGAGGAAAAGACAAACTATGTAGATGTTCTTAAAAGTCCTATTAGCAAGAAGAAAGAGAATCAAGTCCCATAGAAAACAAGCACTCCTCCAAAAGATAACAAGGACAAATTCAGAAAGTTCATTCCTCCAAGGCAGGTACACATGACTAGGTTCCAACATTCTTTCTTTGGTTATTGATTTTCATGTAATCATTTTGGGCATAGAGCAATGGAGTGTATGACACATGCAAGAAATAAGTATGCATGGAACAATGACAGAAGTACTTATAGAGTTTCAATTAGAAACAATAACTCATTTGTCTTATTATCAAATTACAAAGAGAATAACATTGTATGTTACAAAGAGAATAACAATAACTCATTTGGATAGCAAATTATGCAGTTCGAGTAGGACACAAGGTGAGCTGGCAGGAGACATTAAACAAGAACGTGGATCTTAGAGCGCTTGTTCATCATGATGCAATTCATGCCAAGGAGTGAGAGATCAGAATGGAATAAAAAACTAATGATGTGGGGGAGTGGATCCACGGAGGAAGATATACACTTATTAAACAGAAATGTTCTAGAGTACATGAGGAGGACTCAAAACATGCCAAAATATAGGTGAGTTCTGTTCCAAATTGGTAATAGTCGGGTTCATTGTTTAGCTGACAGGGGTCGGGCGTTAAAGGAGATTCGTATGGCTCGTAATAGGAAAGGAGAACCAAGGAAGCAGGAACCCAAATATTGCGAAGAGTGGAAAGCAAAAGAAGATGTCTGGAAGATCCTGCAGAGAGGAAAGGTTGAGTTATATGGAACGGCTTCATGGCTCAAAACCCCATATCACAACGGCTTTTTTCAAAAACTGGACTGATTATAGGGTTACCTTGCATGGCATTACGGTGAATCTCACTGAGGAATTCATAGCGGAGGTGACGGGGCTTCCAATGGAGGGAATTAAATTTTCAAAGCAGACAAGCATTTCCAATGAGGCTTTTTGCAAATTCCCTAAAACGGATGCTGAGGAGCAATAGCTGGAAAAAAGTGGAGATTTTTTTGAACTGGAGCAGATTAAGGGCATCTGGAGGGACGTCTTATGCTGTATCCGCGAGTACTTCATACTTGATGGAAGAAGCAAAAGGGTCCAAAAATTTCACTTTGTATTTCTCAATCACTTCAGACACAAAGTAAGAATATCCTTTCCTTTTTATCTTCGTTTTTCCTTGCTCCAAAGTCTGTTCACACATAAGAAAAAGGAATCTCGTCCCATCCTGCATGAGGGGTTAATTCTTATAATTGAAGGACATTGCAAGAATAAGGCCATTGTAAAGAATCCTTATTCGGGAAAATTTAAGGACTTACGGAGTAATAAGAAAGAAATAGTAAAAGGGAATGAAAAAGCTAAATTCAAACTCCCAAGCTTCAATAACCAGACTGCTAATGAGGAAACAGAGTGGGAAAGTTCTGAAACACTGGGGAGGAGAGTCTGAAGGAAGAAGGAGGAACAGAAAGTGGGCATTCAAATTCCAGTGAGGAAGAAGAAGTGCAAGATAAGAATGAGAAAGGAGTCACTATAGATGAAAAGTCTGAAAACAGCAACCATGAGTCTGAGGAAAACCAACAAGAGTTTGAGGAAATTGATAAAGATCCAGATGATCTTGCTGTGGACCCTGATCTGATTAATGAAAAGGAAAATCTAGTTCAGGTTGCTAACCAAATATTGGAAATGGGAGCTCAAGTAAAGGAAGTAACAAAAAAGTTAGCCCTGCTGAAACAAAGGAACAAAAACGAATGGAAATGGAGGACAATATTGAAGAAGTGGGAAGCAGTCCTAAAAAGAACACAAATGATTGGAGTGACAAAACGCAGAATAACGAACCTACTAGACTGGCCAATTGCAAAGCTGATGCTACTCTACAATTCGATCTATGGACGTATAAGGAGATAATGGAAATCAATAGGAAAATGGTAACAATGGAGGGTAAACAGGAGGCAGTATGGAACAAAATCAATAACATGGAAAAGCAGTTGAGGGATATTCCCATAAAACTCAAAGATTATGAGAACAACCTAAGGGAACTCATAAAGGAAAGCAGATTAAAGATGGAGGATGTAACTTCTAGCATTTGTGCTGCTGCTGTTAACATTGGAAAAAGAACAAATGAGGAAATCAAAACTTTGGAGGGGCCTAGCAAGAGAACTAGACAAAGCTCAAGAAAGAAAGCAATGCAAGAGGGATCTACGAAGGTGACTGCTGCATCCATGACACTGTAGCGAAAGGTAAGGAAGCAATGAAGATGATATTGGAACTAGAAGAATAGTTCATGGTTCTTTTAGTTGGTTCTACTAGTTGGTTGTGTTTTCTGGTCTTGGTACCTGGTTTTTTGAACTTTTACTATGGAGTTTCCAGGTCTCTGTAAAACCTGGGGTCTATCTTTGGTTGCTCGTTGGTTAGTTTCATGACTTTGTTTCTTGGTTTTGTTACTTCGGTGAAGTACGCTTAAGGCTTGCCTGTGGACATTAATGTTTTATCTTTCTCCTTTTGTTTAGGGTTTCGGGGTCCCTTCAAAACCTTTTTTTGCCTTAATCTAAAACATTGTATGTTATAATTGTAATAACTATGGACATATAACACTTTTCTATAGAAGTGTTGTTGTAAAACCCCCCAAACAAAACAAGAAAGTGAATGTTTGTGGTAAAGAAAAGGGAACCTGCATAAAATTGGAAATAAAAGCAAGAGGAAGTTAATCAGGACAAGGAGAAATCTATGCTTGTTGAAACAACTTTTCATGCACAAAACGAAGGGCAACAATGGTATATTGATAGTGGATGCTCAAGTCATATGACTGAGGACAAGAGCGAATTTCTCTCCTCAAAGGAAATGAGTGAAGGCACGGTAAAATTTGGAGATAATGCCACGATGAGAATAGATGGAAAAGGAATCCTTAGCCTTGATAATGGAAAAACAAAAATAAAAAATGTATTGTATGTTGAAGGTTTAAAGCATAACCTTCTAAGTGTTAATCAAATGCGTGATCAAGGATACACTCTCATGTTTTATGTTCAAGGTTATGAGTTCAGAAAAACAGACACAGGGAAATTAGCTACAGATGCAACAAAACAACAAACAATCTATACATACTCAGTGAAGTTAAGGGAGAGAAATGCTACATGAGTCAAATTACTGAAAGCTGGCTATGGCATAGAAGGATGGGCCATATGAACTTCGATAATCTAGTGAACATTATTTCTAAGAAATCTATAAGAGATATACCAAAGATTACAAAACCGTCAAACATTCTTTGCAAGCAGTGTCAGCATGGAAAACAGACAAGAGTGAGTTTCAGATCAAAAGAGTACTCAACCACCAAGCCATTGGAATTGATTCATATAAACCTTTGCATGACTATGAGAATGCAAAGCATACAAGGTGAGAGCTACTTTATGTTTCTCATTGATGATTATTCCAAAATGACGTGTTGCCTTTCTAAAAGAAAAATCTGAGGTATTTGAGAAGTTTAAAGCTTTAGTTGAAAATGAAACAAATTTAAAGATCAAGTGCTTGAGATTAGATCGAGGAGGTGAGTTCATCTCAAATGAATGCAATGATTTTTTTGAGCAACATGGAATAAAAAAATATTTCTCAGCTACAAGGACTCCATAGCAAAATGGAGTTGTAGAAAGAAAGAATCGAACTGTTCAAGAAATGGCTAGAATGATGTTAAATGAATCTAAGCTATCAAATAGGTTTTGGAGAGAAGTGGTTAACACTGTAGTCTACATTTTGAACATATGACAAATCAGAGTAAACAATAGCAAAACCCCTTATGAGTTATGGAAGGGTAGACCAACATCAGTCAAATATTTCAAAGTGTTCGGGAGTAAATTCTTCATTAAGAGAGATGAAGAAGACTTGGGAAAGTTCGACTCAAGAGTTGATGAAGGTATTTTTCTTGGATATTCCTGAAAAAGTAAAGCTTATAGATGTTATAATAAAACGCTGCAAACAATCGTAGAAAGTGCCAGTGTAAAGATGGATGAAACAAGGCCTCAGAAAGTAAGTGCACAAACAAATGATCATTCAGAGGAATTAGACTTCAAAGAAGAAAAAGTAGAAAAACAAGAAGAAATGGAGTGGAAAGATACAAAGGCACCATCTCGATTTGTTCAAAAGCATCATTTTGAAAGTTATATTATTGGTGATATTGATGCTAAGGTACAAACTATAAGAAGATTTGTGACTACACCTGAGCAAGTAAAATTCTCCTTGTTATCCAAAATAGAGCTCAATTTTTTTCTAGAAGCTAGCAATGACAAGCATTGGATCGATGTTATGGCAGCATAATTGAATCAAATTGAAAAAAATGAGACATGGGAATTCATTCCTAGACTAAAAGACAAGAATGTAATCGGTACCAAGTGGGTGTTCAAGTATATGCTGAATGAAGATGGCCAAGTATCAAGAAATAAAACAAGGTTGGTTTCCAAGTGGTATGCTCAAGTGGAAGGTATTGATTTTGAAAAAATGTTTGCTCCTATTGCGAGATTAGAAGCCATAGAATGTTTTTGGCATATGCTGGTTTTAAGAACTTTAAAGTTTATCAAATGGATGTGAAATCTATTTTTTTAAATGGTAAGTTAGAGGAAGAAGTATATATTGAACAACCAAAAGGTTTACTTCTATCAGAAAATAAGGACGGTGTGTGTAGATTGAAAAATGCACTATATGGGCTAAAACAAGCCCCCAGAGCCTGCTATTCAAAACTTGATAAATATCTACAAGAACAATGTTTTAAAATGGGAGATGCTGATAGTAATATCTATATTAAGACTAAAGGTGAGAATCAATTGATTATTGTGGTATGTCGATGATATCATTTTTGGAGGAGATAGTGAACGAATGCCTCACACATTTGTAAAAGATATGCAAAAGGAGTTTGAAATGCCCCTGTTGGGTGAGTTGTCATTTTTTTTTGGTTTGCAAATTTCTCAATCTAACAAAAGAAAATTTATCTCCCAAACCAAGTATATAAAGGAGACGTTGAAGAAGTTTCGAATGGAAGATTGCACACCTATTAGCACACCCATGGTTATAGGACGCAAGTTAAGTAAAGATTATGAATCTACTGAAGCAAATCAGATGCTTTATAGATCCATGATTGGCAGTTTGTTATACACCATGGCATCAAGGCCAAACATCATGCAAGTTGTAGGCTTAGTAACACGTTTTCAAACAACCCAAAAATAAACACATATGCAAGTAGTCAAAAAGATATTCAAATATCTAAAAAACACTTTGGATTATGGCTTGTGGTATCCAAGAGGTGAAGATTTCACACTAACAACATACACATGCAGATTGGGTAGGAAGTGTTGATGATAGAAAGAGTATAAGTGGACGAACATTCTTTCTTGGCAAAAATCTAGTGTCATGGCTAAGCAAAAAGTAGCCTTTCGTTTCTTTATCTACGACTGAAGCAAAATACATGGCAATAGTGTCTTGTTGTACATAAGTCCTTTGGATGAAGCAGACGTTGAAAGTTTTTAAGATAGAATATAAGCATCGAATCTCAATACTCTGTGATAGTACTAGTGCAATAAACATTTTGAAGAATCCAGTTATGGACTCTAAAACAAAACACATTCCAATCATCACTTCTTGAGAGAAGTTGCAGATCAACAAGTAAAGATGGAGAATGTTGCCACAAACGAACATATAGAAAATATATTCACGAAGCCCCTCCCAAAAGAAAATTTTGAGTAGTGATCCATTCTTCATCTAGTCATTAAATTCATCAAGAGAAGTATGGATTAAGGGGGAGCTAATCATTGCATTATTAATCTCCATGGATATTTTGGTGATATCCATTGTGATTGTGTTGTATGTCTCTTTGCCATTAATGTCAAAGGGGGAGAATTAAAGAAAGGGGGAGCAAAGGAGGAGAACTACAACAAAGGGGGGTTCATGTACTATTTTTTATAGGATTGCCATCAATGACAAAGGAGGAGATTGTTAGAATATTGTCATTGACATCAAAAGAATTGTAATTGATGCAACATAATTGCCAACGGAAATGTCAAAGGAATTGTAATTGATGTCAATGGAATTGCCAATGGAATTATCAACGGAATTGTCAATGGAAATATCAATTGACACATCTTTTGGTGAAGAGGTGCCTCATAGATGGGATGCCTCCTTTGTGAAGAACCTTTGGAGCTTATATAAGGTGAGTAGAAGATTTAAAAATAAATGAGAAATAATTCTTTCCATCATTTAAGCATAAGCAGATTTTTGTGGAGAAGAAGAAGAGAAGATTGAATTTGTCATCATTCATTGATGAAGCAACAATAGTAAAGTGGACAATTGTTTCAGTGGAGGTCGGTGTCTTAGAGCAAAGAGATTGGTGTCTCTTGTTAAATTGATGCTTGGAGGTGGGGATTGGTGTCTCCAAATAAACTAGTGCCTAGGAAATTTTGTCAAAGGATTATTATTTTACGGTTGGATTTGGATGTTAGATCCAAGCAACTCTGCTTTAAGGCTTTTCCTGAGAGAGGGTTTTCCATGTAAATCTTTTGTTGCTTAATTATTAGATCTTGTGCAAATGCTTTCTTTGTAAACATTAATTTCTGAAAGTTAAAGTTTTATTATACACTGATTCACCTCCAGCCATCCGCCCTCAATATATTGTGTGCTTAACAAACCCTTCCATGGGAATATTTTCAAAAGGTGTTGTATAAATACAAGTAAAAGACTATTCATTATAATCAAGTACAAATCAAGTCATATTGAAGAGCTTACCAAGCACACATCTAACAAAGACATCTTTCAAGTATTCAAAACTACCATATTCATCTCTATTTATATAATAGTCATTTTACAGGTCTGAAGCATTCAAAGAGTAGTCCATGGACCATATTTGTCAAGTTATAAGCTAGATAATTTACATGCACTTGCATATAGTATATTTCACCCTTGTGCACTCACAAGCCAATATATACGGGATAACTACATATGTCTACGACCCTCTTTGGAGGATTGACTATATAGGAAATGCCCATTGACAGAGGGGTCCTTGAAGTTAGCTCGACTTCGTGAGCCTACTAATCCATTTTTCACAAGGTAAACTAACCTAAGGTGAAGAGTTATGGTTTGAGCTATATTCTGATATCGAGAGACTATGCGTGCAATTTAAAGACAATCAAAAAGGTGAAAAAAAATCCATAAAGACCTTGGTGGAAGTTTCACTCAATTGTCAATATTCCATACAAATAAATGCATTGAAGCACGAACAATAACATCGATGTAAATGTCCCTAGGGTGATGCAAGTGTCTTTGCTGGCTAAAAGCTAATTTCTTGAATCTAGTAACCAGAGTCTATTTTTATAATTGCCTTGTTTAGATCTGCTTATGCATCAATGTATAATCTAAGTACAATTTTTCCTTCGTATTGCTATTATTAGAATATTGAATGTTGTATTTTCTATATGACACATGTTTAGATTCAATATTTCTTATCATAATATATATAGAATCTAAATTTATTAATTGGTCTACTTTTAGAGTAGAGTATTCCTCTTTGATTAGGCTACTCTTTTATGTTAACCTTTATTTCTAGAAGCGTTAAACATTTAGTGAACCTGCATTCTGTCCAAACATTATCAAGCCCTAAGTTTCCCTTAGGGTTTCAACCTCCTTTTTTAAATTTATGATTTTTTTTCTTAGGGTTTTAGATTTTACCATTGATTTTTCCTTTTACCATAGGGTTTCACCATCTTCTTGTTGCTAGGGTTTTGTGTTCATACACTTGCCACTTCCTTTGCCTTGAATGACTACTTCTGCTTCATAACAACTCAATTTTCAAATTCCTTAGAGGTTTTTCATTTCCATGTTGATATAATCAAAAATCATTTTTTGTTCATCATTGTTTTATATAGATTGTTTGGATTTTATAATTTACTAATTTTAGAAAATTTTGACATAGAAGGCAATCAATTTTATTTATGTTTTAATTAATTTTTGGGTTTCATCCAATTTAATATTTTAAATAACCTCTTTGAGATTTTTCAAATTCATCCCTAATTTATTGCAATTGTTGATTCTTTATTGGGAATATTCTAGGGTTTTGTTTGTGATGTATCCCACTTTGTTTGGTTCATTTTTGCTTCACAACAACTCGATTTTCAAATTCCTTAGAGGTTTTTCATACTCAGATTGATCTAATAAAAAATTTCTTTTTGTTTGCCAAAATTCTTTACAGATTGTTTAGATTTTTCAATTTACCAATTTTAGTAAATTTTGACATGCAAGGCACAAGAGCTACCTATTTTCCCCTTTTTTTTGAGTTTTTATTATTTATCATTTTTTATTAAAAACATTTCTCATATTTTCAAATTACCTAGCCAATCTCTTGAAATTCCTAAATCTTCATTTTGCACATACTAAAGATTACATTTAGGATGATCCTTTAACCCTCCTCATCCTTTGGATTTAATTTTTAATTTCCCTAATGATCCATATATTGCTTATGAGGATCTTACGGTTAACAAGAAATGCAATAACATGACTTATTTTGTAGCAACCCCTTACAATTATTATTTTTTCCACATACTAAATTCATATTTTATTATATTATAAAAAATTACAATCCATATATGCATATAAAATGCATAACAACAAGTTCCATAAGGGAAAAAACTAGAAGGAAACAATAAAATAGAGGATACAACACCAAGGGAAAAACAAAAAACAAGAAGATCCCTTTAAGGGAGCCCACAAATACCAACAAAGGTCCACAAAAAAGTGGCATAAAGAGAAAACTACCTAAAAGCCCATTTAAGGTAACTCAACACACATAGTCACTAATAAAAGGAGAGGAGATAAGACTCCGAATAATTTCCATCCACCATCAACTCTATGTGCCATACTCCAACGTCTAAATGTAATCCTTCTTTAGAGGGCCCATTTGCTTCAACATTTATTTCATGATAATATGATGAAAAGAGATGTGGAAAAAATATTTATCAAGTTGTACCTCCTAAAAAATGGGACACATGTTGAAGTTGTCCAAGAAAATAACCCATTCATCTAGTTAACAACAACAAGGGAATTGCCAAAGATTTGAAGATTTAGAACTCCTTTCTTAACTAACACCATTAAAATCAGTTTTAAAACCATAAGCTCATCATAATTATTCATACCTTTGTCCAAACCAGCTTTGAGTCTAACACAATGTACATAAAAAAAAATAAGACACCACCAACTCCACATAAGGATGGATTCCCTTGACATGTGCCATCAAAATAAGCCCAAGGACCACTTCTATCAATCTATTTCACTCTAATCTATCTTTGTGGTTTAGTCTTGCCCATTTGATCAAATACTTCAAGAATGGACAAACTTTAAACAACACATTGAAAAGGAGGTGTATATATATATTTTAAAAAAAATCTAAGTATTCCACGCAAGTCACACTCCCCAAGCTACAATTAAAGGTAGATATTTATATTTTTTGAAACCTGCATAATTAATCCACATTTACAAGCCTTCTTTGATAGTATTTCCACTCCAAATCAAACTTTTACCTAAACAAACTTTCATTTCCTTCCAAACTTGAGTAGCAAAAAGATAAAACAAAAGTAAATGTGCAATGGTTTCCTCTTGATCTTTGCAAAGAATACATTGTCCAAGTCCTTGTTTACCTCTTTTTTATAAGCTATCCTAGGTGAAAACTTTATTTTTAAGAGCAAACCACATGAAAATACGATATTTCAAAGGACATTTAAACTTCCAAATGAGCTTCCACCTCAAAATGCGATCCTCAACCCTTATGCCAACAATGAAAGTCTGATAACCAAAATTTGGAGTATAATGCCCTCCCGTAGAATTTTTACTCCGAGTAAGTTCATCCTCCTCATCTTTTATCTTGGCTAAGCAACCCCTTACGATTATTCTGATGAATGGATCAATAAAGATGTACATACAAATATTGATGATAACATATAGTCTAATAGCACCACTGATCCAAAACTCAAAAGCTTTGGTTGAAATATAATTAAAGAAATATGAAAAACACAATAACAAAGATGCTATCTCTGAGAAGAGATGTCTTATTCACTAAATTTGCAGACCTAAACATAAGCCTATCTCTGAGAAGAGATGTCTGATTTCCATTTCGGGCTACATATTCATTTATACATGTTTTGAAGGTGGGAGGAGGATGTGGAAGGTCACCAATCTCGAGGGAGATTAAGTGGTTTGACTTCCATGATTTACAACAATACATAATTTGAGGAATTACTATTTTTAGAAACTTACTATTTTTAGACTGAACTACTTAAATTAAAATTTAGGGCACTTTCATTGGGTTTTCAGGGGTCAAAATTCATAGAGCAAAGCTCCATGCCATCTCACTGCATTCTCCTCATTCTTATCTTTCCAACGGTTCAAACGACGAGTCAATTGGAGCTACGGTGCAAAAGTTATGGCTCCCGAAAGTTCCATCATCAATTGGGGTGGACCCGTCACCCGAATTGTTGCCCGGATCAACCACACTTGATGGTTCTTATGATTATGATAATCACTCCACATACTTAGAAATTGAATGCTAAAATTCATGTCTCTCTTATCATGTGCTCGTTTTACTCTTTGAAACATTTAAAATGGATAAAAATGAACCTCTTCCTCCTCTTAACGCTAAGGATGGTGATAGCCACTTTCCCTCAAATGAGGTCCATGATATCACTACTCTAAGGGGTAAGGTAGCCTATCCTATAATGTCACATGAAGGTAACTAACATACCCTTCCTTAAACCCCTCCGCCTCCCACATCTCCTCTAAATGGTGTGTGCATGCATATTCAATCTGAGGCACCTAGGGTTTGTGTTTGGAAAACCCTTAAGGATCAAATCATCTCTATGAACAAGTCAATAGAAGAGTTACAAAAACAAAATCAATATTTTGTTTTAAAGATCATATCATGAGAACACAATAACACACATACAAAGAATCTAATATATATTAGTATCAATCATGTGTTTGCATCTTCATCTAATTTTTTTATGCTTAACAAGATTTCACTGCAAGGATGAAAGTCACAACAAAATACATCTATAATTAGTACTTCAAAAAGTGCACAAAAGGCTAATAAGTGTCCACATGAAATTCTAAGAGAAATGCTTAAAGTGATCCAACTTCCTCCTCTACTTCCTATAGGGAGATCAAAATACTATTGTGCATACCATAGAATGTATGTGCATCATACAAATTATTATCTTGCCTTGAAGAATAAAATACAAAATATAAATGATAGTGGTGATCCTATCATTGATACATCATTCAAGCAACCCACTCACCTTATGCATGCATCTTTTTACAACACAAATGCAAAAAGAACAAGTGTGAGTATTAAAGGCTAATTCAGAGCAAAAAAAATTGTAAATGAAAAAATTAGAGTAAAAAAAAATTCTAAGGGCAATGCAAGAGCAAACAATGTTACAAAAAGATCAAGATGAAAAAACAAAATTACAAAAGACACAAGATGAAAAGGAACAATTACAAAGTAATGTATTACAAAGATAATGTTACATAAAGAGCAAGAATAGAAGTTGCAAAATCAAACTCAAGATAAAAAAACAAACACTCTAAAAAAAGGTTTCTAACACATGAGTTTTCAAAGCAAGACATGCCTACAAAATCAAATGATACAAATATAGTTACTAAGGATCCAAACATATATATTTTATGCATAAATAAACAAAAAATTAAGGTTAATACTATAAAGCCTATGCTTTTATTCTCAAATAAAAAATTCAAGACACAAATTACCTATTTTCCTATTGTTCAAGCAAAGATACATGACACTTCTCTAGCCCATAATGAGATGCAACATTTTGACAATGATGAACATACTCAATAAAAAAAATTTCAAGAAGGAAACTTCAATCTATGGTGCAATTAGTTTTTCATACACAAACATTCAAAAGGGTATATCACAAGTTCAAGAACAAGATAATTTTCTCCTATGACAATGATTACATTGATGATTATGATCTTATGAATATAGAAGATATGTATGATCCTGATGATATTTATTATCCATCATATGAATATGACACACATGATACATGACCCTCACAAAGACATCCTCTTGATGAGCTCGTTGTATTCTAGTAACACTTATTCCTTATACATAAAACCTTTATTAATAAATAAAAAATTCAAAAAAACAAAATAATAAAAAAATATTCAAATAAAATAAAAATAAAAAAATATTTAGCATTTCACATGTTTATTAGTTTTTGCATATGTTATTTAATTTATGTTAATAGATAGCATATTTTTTCTATATACACATGTTTCACAAGTACTTGAGTGTGATACATGCATACATTAGATCCATGATACATATGCATGTAGATGTTGGACCTTTTTTATTTCTGCATGACACACTACAATGGGGGCATCTTGATTCTATATGATCACAATTGATAGGTTATATTGTCTTATGATCATTTTAATTTGTGCTTATAAATTGATATTTACACATGCCTATACTCATGTTACTATCTTATGTAATGTACTTGCTATGCTATTCTATATGATATTTTTCTAAAATATGTATGCATGGACTAGTATGACATGTTTATGCTATTTACTTCATATCTTTACATAGCTTACTTGAGTATACTTGTTTGTTTCTTTGTTTTGTTTGTGGAACATTTGAACATATTCCTTGCTTGTTGGCCACAATGCCTTGAGTGTTGTTTGTTTCTTTAGTGTGTGGACATTTGCATATGTCCTCATCTTGAGTGTGGGGTATTTGAACGTGCCCCTTATTTATAGTCTCCTTAGACCTCTCTTTGTATGACTTTTGAGTGCTCTTGCTTGTGTGCTTGATTGTCTTTTGAGCTTGTTATCTTCTAGACATTTTTATGATCCATATCATGCATCTTAGGGATTTTTATGTATGCATATTGCAATTTTCATTGATATATCTATTTTGACATGATACTATTATATACCTCTTTATTACATGATTCACACAACTATAACATAGTCATCTTATCCTTTTGAGATAAGGTGACTATCACTTTTTCATTCTAATCACCTTAAAAAAAGAGGATATTAGTGGGGGCATGTCATATAAACATGACTCCACATACATATAGTTGATAAAATTTTATTCATTCTACATGATTTAGATATACACTTGGGACATAATTTTATGCATTTGACATAGATGTGAGATAGAGTTTTCATATTTGTGATACATATTATACATAATTTTATAGAGTAGAGATTACATTTTGACATATACTTCATCATGGGACACATTCTGAGATGTATATGCCATGCAAACACACCAAATTACATATACATTATTCATATTTTACCAATATTCATGCACTGACCCTACCAAGATGCATCGTTTGAGTTTTGTTTACTGTACTAGTTGGCTTCTTTGATTAGTGCAATTGAGATCTAGACTTTTGATGGACTTTAAACCACTTTTATTGTTCTAGGTTGATATGGTTATTGATTTAACAATTTTGGGAATAACCGAGTTTTATTCCTAATTTAGTTAAAGAGTATGAGTAGTAAAATCAATCAATAATTATTCCATAATTAACCTACTGATTTTGTTAATTCTGATTATTATTTAGACTTTCTAAAAATAACAAGTAAATACAGAGAAATCAAACTTAGCTTGAAACTGTGTTGATCTGACTGAGATATAGGTTGATATTGACTGTGCAGGATTAGGAGATTGTTGCAAACTAAGATCTAAACTTTATTTTTTGATTAGAGAGGAGCGCCAAAAGTGGACAGGAATAGCACCAACACTTTAGTCCTTGTCTGGTGCTATTGTCCTATTGTCAATCAGACTCACACCCTTGTGAAGGTAGTTTTAGGCCTTCACAGTCTACTGAAACATGGAAACAATCATAAGTTATGGGTAACCTAATCAGTGGATTGAATCTCTAGATTCTAAGGGCTAGCTCCCTTTGGTGTATCAAATATGATCTCTACTACGCTACAAACTATTGGAAAAAGAGAAGAAAAAGATAATTAAAAAGAAATCCTATCTAATAATGGTGATACATCTGTATTTTGATTGATCCATTCAATTTGAGCTTCTAAAACATTGATAAGATAGGAAAAGATTGAATATTCAACTCCATATGGCTCTTATGCATCATTATTTTATGAAAAGGTTTTACCTAATAATCAAAGATTGAGGGAAATGATGGAACATGCCTGATTCAAGGCACTAATCAACCACTTGCATCCACTAAAATTTCAGCCAAAAGACATTAAAAATAGAACATGACCTACATAATTTGACCATCTAGTAACTAGATAAGAATCAAGACTTGGTAAGGAAGAAAACTCTATCACTTATGCAAATCACTGACATAAATACACTATACCAGCTTGCTAGAATTTGAAAATAATAGTCCTTCTATTTATCTGAAAAGGTTACAACTCAATCTTTGGCAGAGTCTTGTCTTGCCAAAAAAGGGATACAAATCAATGCTAAGGAGCCAACTTATATAGAAAAATATAAAACAGCCAAGAGGATGGTGCTAAAAATAAAAGAGGAGATCAACTAAGTCAAACTTGTGTTATCACAACCTTCAAGTAAAATCTATTTTTGTCTTATGTCATTGCATGAAAAGTTCTCTGGCATTGGAAATGATGAAGAGTCCAAGTTTGAGTCAAAATTTCATCATGCAAAATGCTACGCCAATCTCCAAATATAGACTCAGCTTAAACTACTCGAAACATGAAAATAATCTCCTTTGCATGAAATCAATGACAATGATAAACTTAGAATTCTATTTGAATTGCTAGAAATGTTGAAAACCTTCAACCAAATAAACAAGAGCACATGCATGACTTGTCAACTAAACAAAGTGCAAGACTAGTCAACCTCCAATGGTCTCCACTTGCATGAAAATCTACACCACATCTTGGACTGAGAACTCCACTTGAAGCTAAATTGAAAGTGTTTGAAAAGCTCAGATTGCATGAAAACTAAGGATAAGCGTGACTTGTCAACTAGTCAACCAAATTTCAAGGTTTAGTCAACTCCAACTTACTCCACTTTTACATGAAAAGCTCTTGAAGATTGAGAAGCATGCATGAAACCTATATCAACTCCTTGGACTGAGAACGGTCTCTTGCTCTTGTGTATGTATTGCTTCGGGCATTCGTTATTTAGTTTATTTATCTCTATTTATTCCTTGATCCAATACTCTCTCTCGGAATTTCATCTTTTTTCATTTCTTCAGACAAATTGTCCATGGCTTTTCTCTTGTTTATTTCTCTGTGGCAAGCTCTTTTGGTTTGTCTTTCCCTTTGGAAGTTTTTGATTTGGTTCATTTCCCTTGGAAAGTATTTTGAAGGAATTCTTTCGGACAATTTTGTCTAAAAGAATTATTTTGAACTTTTTGAAAAGTCCTTCATTTTGTGTCTTTTTCTCTCGAGCTTATCCTTCTAAGCCTTTCCTTTCGTTGGGTAAATCTTATGAAAGAATGCTTTTGGACAATTTTTTTTGAAAGAGATCTATCTTTATTTCCCTTTCAATGGACATTCCCTTCAGGTTTTTAAAACTACCCTTTGGGGTTTTTACAATGGTCCCTTGTCTTCATAAAATGCCCTTTTTAAAGGGCATGTACCCTTTGACTTTCTTGATTTGTCCTTTATCTTCTTGAAGGAACTCCTTCAGAACCTTGTTAAGTGCCTTTGCCTCTTGAAATGCCTCCTCCCAAAAGGAAAAGATCCTTCAGACTTTTGCAAATGCCCTTCGAAAGAAGGAAATAGACCCTTCAACTTCTCGAAAGAACCCTTCAGAATTTTGCAAAGTGACCCTTCAAGTTTTTGGAACTGCCCTTTTTGAAAGGAAAGAAACCCTCAAAACTTTGCAAATGGACCATTTCTTCAGTAATTGACCCTTCAATTTTTTTTGCAATGGTCCTTCAGCTTATTGTAAAGTCCACCTGCCCTTCAAAACTTTGAAATGTCCCTTCAGGCTTTCTCCAAGTGACCTTTAGGCCTTTCTCCAGGTGACCCTTCAGGATTTTGAAATGATCCCTTCGGCAAAATGAATTGGTCCTCTTTATCTTTGAAAATGCCCTTTTCAGAAGGGAAGGAACCCTTCAGAATTATGCAAATGGACCTTTTGATTGAAAGAAAATCCCTTTGAATTTTATCAATTGCCCTTCAGGCTTTTGTGAAGAACCTTCCTGAAGCGAAATAACCCTTCGAGAAACCTATAAAGGACCATTATTTTAAAGCCCAAAGTTCTCTTTCGAATTTTCCCCTTTCAACTGCTCTAGTCAACATCTGTTCTTTCCTGTAAAGAACAAAACAAGTGAAAGAAAACCCCCTAAATCACCTATATAACCTCAAGCCCTGTTATTCATGGATTTTCAAGGATTTTTCAGCAAGGGTGGCAATTTGATCTGTGGGGTCAAAATTGTCAACATTTTGGTGACTCAACTAGGAAGCATGCCTACTATGCTTGGAGAACTTGGCCATATACATGAGTTTTGAATTCACAAAGAAATGACAGATCTGATCCATGACTGTAAACTTTCTTTTTGCATGAGATAACCTTCATTCTTTAGAATAGAAGGGAAACACACAAAGCAGGCAAACCTAACTAAGCAAAGCAAATGTGCAAACAAAAACTTATTTGGGACAAAACAAACTAAACTAATGTGCTTGAACAACACTTGGAGGAAAACAAACTAACAAGGAACCTAGCCAACCATGACAAAGCATGATCCACCTGGATCAAAAGGGAAATTCATAAACTCAGTCACTTCAAGAGATGGTACAAGTTTCAAGGCAGGATGTTTATTAATCATAACCTATGATAAGGCATTTTTCTTGTCTACCAATTGTATTAGCATCTTCTCAAATGAGTCATCAACAACAAACTAGTCACCAACAAAGACAAACTCATCAAGTACTTCTTGATCTTTTTCATACTGCTTGTCATCTACCACCTTGTCAGGTGATATCTCATCTATGCATTATTCTTGAGTGACCACATCCTTATTATTGACTGCTGCAAGTTCATCCAACTCTTCAAGGAGTTTTGAATAGGCAAATCAATATGTATTCTGATCTTGAATAGGTGATTCTTGATCAAATTTCTCATAAACCTTCTCTTTAATAGGAAACATATCCCTACAATGCTCTTCAATCCCTTATAGAGATTCAAGGTACAACTACCAATCATCTTTCTATTCCTTATTTTGATCAATTGGAATATGATTAGCTTGAAAGTTGTCTTGATCCTTCTCAATCGGAGATATCTCTAACTCATTTATGTCTTCAATTTGTACCAACTCCTCTTGGAGTTCCTCCACATCAAGATCAACCTTCTCATTCTTAATTATAATTAGATTCTCAACTACAACCTTAAGTGAAGTATCAATAGGAAATTCTTCCTCAAACACACCTGAAGCATCCTCTACACACTCTGTAAGAACTTGACCTGTAGCTACAAACTCTTTTTCGATCTTCCAGAGAGTAGGCTCCTCCTGAAGAAGGGAGATGGTGGGAGGGTGATGAAATTAATTTATTTGATAGGGAGAATGAAGCATGGGAGGTTGATCATGATCAGATTTTGGAATCTGGAGAATAATGGAATTATCTAGGGAGTTTTGGAGAGGAGGGAAAGAGAAACTTTTAAAGACCTCTGTATCCTATTCCTTCCACTTGGCCATTACCTCATTAAAGTCTAAAATCACCTTGTCCTTATGGATAACTTGTGCTTGAGAGATGAGTGGTGAAGAAAGGGGACTATAAGAAGGCTTAACCTCATGAATAGGCTCTTGAATACAACTAGGAAGCTCCCTTGGCACACATTGGACATGATTAAGAACTTCATGAGAATAAGGAACACAAGAACCCTTTGTAGACAAGTGGTTCAACTCAATTTTTTGCCTCTCCCAAGCCTCCATCTTCTCCAATACAAGAATACATAGCTCATTTATCTCTTCTAGATCACTGGACACATTTTGGAATAGACCATTCAGTTCTTCATATTGAGATTTTGAACAAACTTTTATTACATATGCTAGTGTTTTGATCTCTATTTCATCCATTCTTTCTTGGATCCAAGGCTGATCATATGCAACATCATATCCATATGGGAAAGGTGAAAACTGATCTTGAGACTGATATGGATAAAAAGGAAGGTAAGAGTCATGCTCTTGATAATAAGGATCATGAGAAACTTGATAAGGCTCAACATAGCTTTGATTATACTCCTGATAAGGCTAATTAGGCTGATAAAAAGGCTCATAGGTATCATGACAAGGCTGGTATGATCCATCATTGGGATGATAAGGAAACATAGCATAGGAATTCTCTTCATACACAACCATCAAAACTCATTCATGATAATGCAATAAAAATAGACTTACATGGAAACTATGACTGGATTATTAGAAGTAACTGCTTGAGATTGGAATCACCAAATACTTCTTGAAGAACACTACTCCAACTAAAATTTCATCAAGAACAACTCCAATGGGTCCCATCGGGCATGCCAAAAACTATTATCAATTAGACTCAAACCATTGTGAAGGTAGTTTTAGGCCTTCACAGTCTGCTAAAACATGGAAATAATCCTAGGGTGTGGGTAACCTAATCAATGGATTGGATCTTTAGATTCTAAGGGATATCTCCCTTTGGTGTATCAATTAGGATATGTACTACACTAAAAACTATTGGAAAAAGAGAAAAAAAAGATAACTGAAAGGAAATCCTATCTAATGATGGTGATACACCAATATTTTGATTGATCCACTCAATTTGAGCTTCTAAAACACCGATCAAATGGCTTTTATGCATCAATATTTCATGAAAAGGTTTTACCTAATAATCAAAGGTTGAGGGAAATGATGAAATATACTTGATCAAGGTACTAAACAACCACTTGCATCCAATGAAACTTCAGCCAAAAGACATTAAGCATAGAACACGACTTACATAATTTTACCAACTAGTAACTAGGTAAGAATCAAGACTTGACAAGGAAGAAAACTCTATCACTTATGCAAATCACTGACATAAATACACTATACCAGCTTGCTGGAATTTGAAAACAATGGTCCTTCTATTAATTTGAAAAGGTTACAACTCAATCTTTGGCAGAGTCTTATCTTGCCAACAAAGGGATACAAATAAATGCTAAGGAGCCAAATTATATAGAAAAAGATACAACAACCAAGTGGATGGCACTGAAAATAGAAGAGGAGATCAACTAAGTCAAACTTGTGCTATCACAACCTTCAAGTAAAATCTATTTTTGTCTTATGCCATTGCATGAAAAGTTCTTTGGCATTGGAAATGATGAAGAGTCCAAGTTTGAGTCAAACTTTCATCATGCAAAATGTTACACCAATCTCCAAATATAGACTCAACTTAAACTACCTAAAACATGAAAACAATCTCTTTTACATGAAATCAATGCCAATGCTAAACTTAGAATTCCATTTGAACTACTAGAAACATTGAAAACCTTGAACTAGATAAACAAGAGCACATGCATGACTTGTCAACTAAACAAAGTGCAAGACTAGTCAACCTCCAATGGTCTCCACTTGCATGAAAAGCTACGCCACATCTTAGACTGAGAACTTTGCTTGAAGCTAAACTAGAAGTGTCTAAAAGACTCAGATTGCATGAAAACTAAGGAGAAGCATGACTTGTCAACTAGTCAACCAAAGTGCAAGGTTTAGTCAACTCCAACTTACTCCCCTTTTGCATGAAAAGCTCTTGAAGATTGAGAAGCATGCATGAAACCTATGTCAACTCCTTGGACTGAGAATGGTCTCTTGCTCTTGTGCATGTATTGCTTTAGGCATTCATTATTCAGTTTATTTGTCTCTGTTTATTCCTTGATCCAATACTCTCTCTCGAACTTTCATCTTCTTTCATTTCTTTGGACAAATTGTTTATGGCTTTTCTCTTATTTATTTCTCTGTGGCAAGATCTTTTGGCTTGTCTTTCCCTTCAAAATTTTCTGATTTGGTTCATTTCCCTTGGAAAGTCTTTCGAAGGAGTTTTTTCAGACTTTTTGAAAAGTCTTTCATTTTATGTCTTTTTCTCTCAAGCTTATCCTTATAAGCCTTTCCTTTCCTTGGGTAAATCTTCCAAAAGAATTATTTCAAACAATTTTTCCAAAATAATTCTTTTGGACTCTGTTTATCTCTTTGCAAGCTATCTCCTTCAGACAATTTTTTTTGAAGGAAATCTATCTCGTTTCCCTTTCAATGGACATTCCCTTCAAGTTTTCAAAACTACCCTTCAAGCTTTTTAAAATGGTCCCTTGTATTCATAAAATGCCCTTTTCTGAAGGGCATGTACCCTTCAACTTTCTTGAATGGTCCCTTATCTTCCTAAAGGAACTCCTTTAGAACTCTGTTAAGTGTATTTGCCTCTTGAAATGCCTCCTCTCGAAAGGAAAAGACCCTTCAAAATTTTGCAAATGCCCTTCGAAAGAATGAAATAGACCCTTCAGCTTCTTGAAAGAACCATTCAGTCTTCTACAAAATGACCCTTCAGGTTTTTGGAACTACCCTTTCCAAAAGGAAATAACCCCTCAGAACTTTGCAAATGGACCATTTCTTCAATAATCAACCCTTCAAATTTTTTGCAATGGTCCTTCGGCTTATTATAAAGTCCACCTACCCTTCAAAACTTTGAAATGTCCCTTCAAGCTTTCTCCAAGTGACCTTTCAACCTTTCTTCAAGTGACCTTTTAGGATTTTGAAATGATCCCTTTGGCAAAATGAATTGTTCCTCTTTATCTCTAAAAATGCCCTTTTTCAAAGGGAAGGAACCCTTCAAAATTATGCAAATGGACTTTTTGACCGAAAGAAAATACCTCAAAATTTTATCAATTGCCCTTTAGGCTTTTGTGAAGAACCTTCCCGAAGGGAAAGAACCCTTTGGGAAACCTATAAAGGACCCTTCTTGTAAAGCCCAAAGTTCTCTTTAGAATTTATTCCTTTCAACTGCTCTAGTCAACATCTGTTCTTTCTTGCAAATAACAAGACAAGTGAGAGAAAACCCCCTAAATCACCTAGACAACCTCAAGGCCTGTTAACCATGGATTTTCAAGAATTTTTTAGCAAGGGTGGCAATTTGACCTATGGGGTCAAAATTGTCAACATGTCCTAAGAATCTAAGCTTTTTGGGTTTTGTTTGACAGGTCTGTGTGACACTGTCTTTAAATTTGTGAAGCTTCACTGTCAACAATGCTCCTTGTAGAGCTAATTTTCTTTATCTATAAGCCTTCAATGTACATGAACAAAACTTTGGCAAATAGGGAAAAGGGGTTAGTGTGTGTAAGATGCACTGGACGTGCTTCACACCATGTGTGTGGGTACACTGCCTACATACTAATACTTTGAAGTGGGATCAAGCCATATGTAGTTCTCTCTTTGAAAATGTTTGGTGTAATTGTGATATGAGAATGCAAGGAAACATTAAATTGGGTGTGCTTGAGATGACTAGGGACTAGTGCGATGATTTAGATGTGATTAAGATTGTACTTGATGGTTATATGCAAAGAATAGGGAAGATTGCCTGAGTGGTTTCACTTGTATTCTTGATTGCTTGATAATATTTTCTAACCCTTTCCAAATGATCTTTGAATGGGATTTTATAGGGATCTATTGGTCATTGATTAAATTTTTTTGTGTTAGGCTGATAAGGAGAAGGATGGAGAACCAAAAGAAATTGATCTTTGGGGTCAAAAATGAGCATGGACAACAATGTCAAAAGTGGATAATAGTGGCACTGACACTCCTATCCTAGTTGGGCATTTTTGTCTTGGGTAGATGGGACCTAGGGGGATGGATTAGTCATGAAAAAAGGGTCTTGGCTCAGCTAGGATCAAGTCTAGAAGGCTACAAATGATTGGAAATTAGTGAAAACAAGCCTATGATGGTCATGAGAGTAAGTAAGAGGGACCTATGGGTTGGGTGTCATTAGTCATGCTCAAGTTACCAATTTTTGCATTTTACATGATTACATTTGCCCCCCCTTTATTCTAGTGATGCAATAAAATAAAATACTAAGAAAAAAGAAAGTGTACTTGAACTTACCTACAAGGGTGAAACTCATGAAGCTTGTGTGATGCTGGATATGCATAGAGAGAGCAAGCTGTAAAGTGTAAATCTGCAAGAGAAAATAAAGAGTAGATCATTTCTTACTAGATATGCTACATCTAAAATAAGAACATACAAAGTTGGGTAAAAGAGAGGAAGAGAAAGGAATGAATACACCTCATTGGATACATGGAACAATACAAAACTTGTTATGATGTTGAGTAATGCTAGATGTGTGTTGTACCAAGAGTAATATCGTGAATGAAGCTGAATGCTCAATTCCCCAAAAAGTGGCTCAAAAATGCAAATGCTATCCCTTTGGCTCCATCATCATCCACTAAGTGAATCTAGGTGTGTTGATTGATGTTTGGACTATGCGTTCAATCCCTCTAAATAGGCGGCTCAAGAATACAAAGGCTTGCTAGACCTTTGGATCCATCGTTGCCCTGTGATGTGAAGCTATAAACTGATATCGATATGAAATATATGCCATATGAGATTGCTCCTGAAGCCCATGAATGTACTATGATTTGATAATGTTGATGTGGATAGATGAATGTATGCTAAAAACTAGGCCACTCTTGACTACTTTGAAAGATGGAGATTAGGCTTATATGAAAGCCACTTCAAAATTGAGAATCTAGCTTATGTGGATGCCACTTGGGAACTCAAAAACTCAAAAGTAAGGCTTGTGTGAAAGACAAACTAAAATGATGACAACCACCTGCAGATGGAGTAAGGCATACAACTACTGAGAATGCTTGGGTAATGCTAAATTTAGAAAGAAAAAAACAAATGTGCCATGCACATTGCCCCCAATCATTGGTGTCTGAAACATGGATTTTGATCTAGAAGTTGTACCAACTTCCCTATCTAAAATTAGAAGTGAGAGCCATTATGTCATGTATGATGCCCCTATATCTAGATTCTTTGAGAAAATTATATTGAAACTACTGATTTTAGTCTGAACTATAGTTGACAAAACTGTAACTGAACTTACCTTTCTATCTATTTTTAGAAAATCTAATTTTTTGCTATTTGGATAAGAGCACTAGAAATAGGCAGTAGCACCACGAGCTCTATATTCTAGTCTCAATGTTGTTGTCCTAGGCCAAATATAATGACTATTCTAGATTCTTGACTATTTGTTTGATCTATTCTAACTGGTTTGTTGTTTGGTTGTTATTCTAAGTGTTCTAAAATTGGATTTTTTGGTTGATAGGAGCTCTGATCTTTGTGGTAAAACCCTTGTTTTTTGCCCCCTCTGTTAGGGGTGGAGGTAATCCAAGAACAAACACACCTGTTCTAATTCCACCTATTAGGATCTTGCTCCTCAAAAAGAGCACAGTATGATTACCAAATATAAGCAATTGAATATGCGGAAATAACCAGAAACACAAGTAACTAGAATTCACCAATAACACAGAATATGAGAGACAATACACTATCTTGTATTAACACTTTACAGAAAAGAATACAATCAAAGAGCCGCCACACTCTTTCACCTTACAGAGGTTTGCCACACCTCAAGTGTACAGTAATTCTTCTCACACACTCTCCTACACAAAAAATGGTTCCAACAACCAACTCACACACAGAATTGGTGTTCACCTCACCAACCAGTCAGTAATAACCCTGCCGGTACACCAAGCACTCTATAGTGCTTCAAGCTGATCTCTCATGAACTTGCAACCTACAATTCAAAGACCAAACTCACATGTAGATCCCCAATGAGCTTGCAACAACTTGCAACTCACAGATCTTACAACTAGAAGGAACTCTTCCTTTCTATCTCATACATAAACAATACATGCCAATGGGTCTATAAATAGATCCCTAACTTAAACAATAACTTAGACTCTTAATTTATACAATTATCCTCGCAGCCCAAGACTCTAACTGGTCTCAACATGCAAACTCTTCGTTCACTTAACTAACTGTCCATGTAACGAACAGTTCTGGAACACACAGGCGACCGACGTCGGTTCCTGCTTGTCTGGTTCTGTCGACGTTGGCCGACTCCCTGCCATCGCCGGTGGCCTTCTACACTGGTCTCGATCGACGTCGGTCCTAATGCCGACGCCGATGCTCCTGGATCTTAGCAACCTTCTGTTTCTCAGTTTGCAAAGGGTTGAAGCTTTTAGCTCCATAACCTAACAATCTCCCACTTGGAGATAAATAGCTGCAACCTATACCTGTACCTATACTCCATCTAGTTTGTTCCCTTGGCTATGTATCCCTCCTCAAGATCACTCTTGAAGACCAACCACCACAAATCCTGTAGTGCAAAACCTGTCATCCAAATTACCTGCCACATCCGCATCTACAACCATGTAGGAAAAGAACATGACCCTGTATAGCATGTGCACTTACTGCTGGTCCCACTGAACTGCCCTTTAGTATTACTCTCCTGGATTGACTCCAAACTTGTGACAACTCCCACTGCTTGGGAAAACTTAGGTTTAGTACATACCATGCACTCAACCTCATTATGTGAATCAAGACACCTGTTCTGTGAACTGTCTAACCATCAGCGTGCTAACCGGTCTCACACAATCATCCTGAAACAAAGTCAACAAGACTTCCATGTCTCTAGAACACACTCATGCCAAAGAATCTTGCTGCTCCTAGATTCTCCATGACATACACCTGAACTAGCTTTACCTTTAGTTCAGAAATACCTGTATATGTAACCCTGCAACAAGCACATCATACAAAAAATAGAATAATGTAGCTAATATTATCCAACCTGGTAAAGAGAAACACAATGATCAAACCTCCATTGCCCTACAGCTAATACAAGATCGTATACCCTGATCTTCCATCTCACGTATCCATTTTCGCTCTTCTTCATCTTGAACATCCATTCGTCTCTCAGTGCTTACTTCCAGCTGGCAACTCTACCCAAAACACTTGTTTGGTTCTCCTCCAAGGAATCACATCCTCATCCATGCCAAGCTCCCACTGTTTCCTAGATCTACTTGTTCTGCTTCTTTAACAACTTCTTGGTTCTATACCATAAGTGAGCAACAAGTAGTGTAAAGAAGGGAAATGATGAATTTAAGAACTTACTTACACCTTCAGTCCTCCATATGGGCGCTTGAGACACTATGACAACTAGCTGTCCACCCAAAATCCGTCTCAGTAACCGATGTCGGTCACATCTCAGTCTACAGCCGATCGATGTCAGTTCTCTGCGACTGCCACCTTGCCAACATCGATTTCCCCTGGCCGATGCCAATCCTTATCTACCCTGAGTCACCGTCGTCGGGCTACACATAGCCGACGTCGGTCCCTGTCTGGACACCGATGCCGATTTTCCTGTCGACGTCGGTCTCTGTGTTTTTCTAGTGAGACATAACTTTTTCCCGCGAGCTCCTTTTGGATCAAACCCTTGTCCAAATCACCCTTGCTCTGCTTAGAATTCCTTTGCATCTTGTGCTGAACTCTGTCTGTCACCTTCTCCTTGAAAACCAAGGCTTTCCTGTTCTTGTCACTAACATCGGATTCCTCAAGAAACGTCACCTTCTTCTTCTGCATATAGAAACCACGATCCATGCCTTCTAAATCCGAAAGCATACTCTTTGACTCAAGAACAAGCATCTCCTTTTTATCTATGTGACCAAGCCTATTAAGCCACATCTCCGAATCTACAGCTGAAGTAGATAACCCAGAAAGAGAATCAGTAATACAAGTAGATAGATAAAGCGTACCTATTTTCTTACCTCTAGCTACAACAAGTGTACCCTTGGTAACCTTCCAAGAGTCCGCTGTGAGAGTTACTGTGCAACCCTCATCACCCAAACTTCTAACAAAAATCAAATTCCGCTTCAGAACTGGGACATGCATGACCTCCTTTAACACCCATGTGTCACCTATCTGCAATTTCTGCTTCACTTTTCCTTTGCCAGCAAACTGACAAGGCTTACCATCCCCTACACAAATTTCTTCAAAGTCTCCCTGGACATACTCATGAAAAAATTCCCTATGTGGGGATGTATGAAAAGAGGCACCAGAATCTAAAACCCAAGATTCTACTTTATCCAAAGAACATACCAGAGCATCCTGTGTAACATAATCCACAACATCTGCTTCTTCTCCATGTCCTTCATGCTAATCTTCACCCGATCTGCAATCTCTCTTTAAGTGCCCTTGCTTTCCACATTTCCACCAGGTTATTCTGCCATACCTAGACTTGGATCTTCTGCCCATCTTCGACCTTGATCTCCCACGCTCTATCTTCTCTCTTGGCCTTCCTCTTCCTTCAACACTCAAAGTGTCACCTGATGATTCACCTGTGCTTTTCCTGCGTATCTCTTCATTCAAGATCACACTCACAACATCATCCACTTATAAGACTTTTGAAGGAGACACAGTATTAGAAACTGCCATTACCAAACCTTCCCAACTTTCAGGTAATGAACACAAGATTAAGAGAGCTCTAATTTCATCATCAAATACAATATTGAATGAACTTAACTGGTTTACCAAACCATGGAAATCACTAAGATGGCTATGAACAGATCCACCTTCCAACATTTGCAAATTAAATAAACGCTTCATAAGAAATACCTTATTAGAAGCCGAGGGTTTTTCATACAAATTTGCCAAAGATTTCATCAACTCCACCGTTGTCTTACACTGTGATAAGCTGGAAATCATAGATGATTCAAGACTCAATCTAATAGATCCCAGAGCCTTCCGATCAAGAACCTCCCATTCTTCATCTTTCGTATCTGAGGGTTTGCTAGCAACTCCACCCAATGGTAAGTACAAATCTTTCTGATACAGATAGTCCTCAATCTGCATCCTCCATAATTGGTATTTCTTGCCATTAAACTTTTCCATTCGTAGCTGACTGTTTTCTGCCATTGCTCAACTCCCACTCAAACAAAAACCCTGTGAGTAACCTGTAATCAAAACACACTACCCAGATCTAAACCAATCTGTTAGTATCCCAACCAAAAGCTCTGATACCACTTGTTAGGGGTGGAGGTAATCCAAGAACAAACACACCTGTTCTAATTCCACCTGTTAGGATCTTGCCCCTCAGAAAGAGCACAATATGATTACCAAATATAAGCAATTGAATATGCGGAAATAACCAAAAACACAAGTAACTAGAATTCACTAATAGCACAGAATATGAGAGACAATACACTATCTTGTATTAACACTTTACAGAAAAGAATACAATCAAAGAGCCGCCACACTCTTTCACCTTACAGAGGTTCACCACACCTCAAGTGTACAATAATTCTTCTCACACACTCTCCTACACAAAAAATGGTCCCAACAACCAACTCACACACAGAATTGGTGTTCACCTCACCAACCAGTCAGTAATAACCCTGTCGGTACACCAAGCACTCTATAGCGCTTCAAGCTGATCTCTCATGAACCTGTAACCTGCAATTCAAAGACCAAACTCACATGTAGATCTCCAATGAGCTTGCAACAACCTAAAACTCACAGATCTTACAACTAGAAGGAACTCTTCCTTTCTATCTCATACATAAACAATACATGCTAATGGGTCTATAAATAGATCCCTAACTTAAACAATAACTTAGACTCTTAATTTAGACAATTATCCTCGCAGCCCAAGACTCTAATGGTCTTAACATGCAAACTCTTCGTTCACTTAACTAACTGTCCGTGCAATGAACAGTTCTGGAACACACAGGTGACCAACATCGGTTCCTGCTTGTCTGGTTCTGCCGACGTCGGCCGACTCCCTGCCGTCGCCGGTGGCCTTCTGCACTGGTCTCAACCAACGTCAGTCCTGCTGCCGACGCCAGTACTCCTGGATCTTAGCAACCTTCTGTTCCTCAGTTTGCAAAGGGTTGAAGCTTTTAGCTCCATAACCTAACACCCTCTTCTGAAGGTAGGTATGGAGACCCTACAATAACTACCCTCAGAAGAAAGAGCCCTACAAGTGTGTTATTCTATAAAATATATGATATAACAAAGATAATTGACAAGGCATCTCAAGATATAACATGGTTTGTATTGAGAGATTGTTAGATCAACATGGGTATGCCTAGATAGATATAATAATGTAAAAGCATGTGCAATGTACTGAATTAGAACTAAAAGTGTTAGTTGTTAGTCATTATGGAGGGATAAAGCATGATATCCATCATGGCATCTAAGAAGCAAGATAATGCATGATTTGGATCATGGCATTATAAATAATCAAAAGCAACCAAGCAATAAACACATAAGGCAAGAAGCATACAAGAGTGGCCAAGGGGGAAATCAAATAAGGGACATGGGCACATGTCACTCAATCTATAAAATAAGCATACAAGGCATGTTCAACTGCCACATACACATGTAGTTGAAACAAGCAAGTTGGCTTGAAATGCATAATCACATAGAAGAGTACAGCCAAAGGACATTGGAAAATTTTCAAAATCACACACATGAATAGAAGCAAAGGACATTGAAAAATTTCCTAAGGCACATACTAGAAATAAGCAGGAACTAGTAATGTAATCACATCAAACTATGCTAAGAAAGAAAATAAAGCATGTAAAGTCTGGAAAATACAAGCACATCTAACTAATCAAAGAGTGAAAGTATGCAAGACATGTTATACAAGATTAGGTATATAAAAAGAAATACACAAGTGCTAAATACTAGTGAGTGTTGATAGAGTAATCTGTGTAAGCTAGTAAATAATGTACATCAACATGATGACTAGAGTGTGTGGTGTAGGAATGACATAACTTGGATGGTGTAGTCATATAAAATATTCCCCTAGTAGGTATGTATATTGATGTATGTCTCGATGTAGAAATAGGGTGCCCTCTCAATGGGTAGAGTGAAGCAATCAAAGAGCTGAATGTCACTGCACACACTCAAAAGAAGATCAAGTGAAGCATGGTAATGTAGATAAATCAACAAATAATAAGTATATAACAATAAATGTAAGTCTAGCATAGAAGTAGAAATGTAAAGCATGGATGATGCATACAATCGAAATGTTTTTATGTTTTTGAATTATTGAATGTTTTTTTATTTTGAAATATTGTATTGTCTTTGATATTTTTAAAAATATTTGAGCTATGTACAATCAATCATAGGGAATTTATGTACAATCAAGTAAAAAATACTATGCACAGGTAAGCAGGGAAATGATGATACTAATCATTGAGTCTCATGGGAGACTCCTTATCATGGTGTCCTATATCAAGGAGAGGAATCGTGTGTGATCGTGAAACATGATGGAAATGTTGAGACTATGGCTCTGAAAGTTTTATATGTTGAAAATACTCTAAAATATCTAAAGTAGAAACTAACTATGGGGTCCCCCTATAAATCTAAGAACTGGATGCAACTACAGGGCTCTTAGGGACCCATAGGTAGTAGGAGAAACTATTTGAACATGTGCTCTACATGTAGATGCATGGGATCTCAATAAGACTACCCTGGGTGTGAACACTGTAGCTAAAAGCTGCTTAGAATCCTGAAGCTATGGAAGTGTATGAACCCTTTATGTTGGTGATGGATGCTTCAACTATGTTTGAATCTATACTGGATGAGGAACTATAACTGGTGGAGAAATTGGAATTGGAAGCTATACTAAAACTAGTGACTATACTGTAGAAGATGGCTTTGAAGTGGGGAGTGGGAACTCATATGGAACTCCACCAACTATAATAACTTGATTAGTGTGAATGAATTTCATGCATCTATGAATTATATAAGGTACTGCTTGAAGTTTTTGAATCCATGGTTGACCAACATATCAAAAACTCTTACACTAAGAACTATAGTGAATGGTGTGGTGATGTGTGTTGGACCAACCTATAGAGGAAGTACAATCTCACCCAATGAACTCTATATATACCCACTGAATCCACTGATAACTATGTCTGTTGGTGTAATATCTTTCTCTGAATATCCCAAATACTAAAATAATGTCATAGTTCACATGTTCATACTAGATCCATTGTCTATGAGAACACTATGAATAAGATGATTATGAATGTGAGATCTAATAAAGAGTGCATTATAATCCGAATCATCCTCGATGATCTAGTCTGAGAAGGAGATGGAAGCTCTAACTAGAAATCTAGAATTGTATACACTAATCATGTTTCTCAAAGGATGTGATTCAACTGGTGGATGTGCATGATATGCATGGTGAACCTATAATGTGTCACCTATCTCTTATTTGGAATGCTATGGAAAAGGATCTAAAAATATTTTTAATGATTTAAATTATGTTTGCTTTCCCTAAGGAGGTTCAACTGAAGTGCCAAGATCAATATGATTTTCGTGCATTAAATCCTATACCTTTTGTCTCAAATTGATGCATCTATTTGTTGTATGGCCTGGTGCCTTGTGAAAATCACAAAATGCATACTGATCATATCCCCATGGAAGAGTCTTTGTTAGGTTAACTTTCATATAGGAGGGATAAATATGATGTTACAATCTAGTAATTATTGTAAAACTTTGGTTGGAGAACTAGTAGATTAGTAAATGTACATCGAGGAGGTACTGATAAAGCCACATATGGAAGGGGCTCTAAAGTTGCATTAACTATCAGTTGATTTTGAGTCTTGTTATCATTGACCTTGACCTTATATTGGACTTTGCTGTTATTCTTGTTGATTTTTTTTGAGATACTTGTGTACTTGAGTTTGCCCATTGAAATTAACTTGACTTCTCTTTTCTTTAGTGTGTGACACAATTAAGTGAAGGAAGAGAATCTTTTAAACATGATTGATTCATATAAAGCTGGTATAAGACTCTGTTTGAAGAGATCTTATAACTCTTGATCAACCATGGGGATCGTCATCTTAGCCAAGATAGTGTTATATCAAAGAACATAATCTATGAGATGCTCATTTGACCTTCTTTTCTATTATATAACTTGAGCATATGAAACCTTATCACCAATGTTGATGCTGAAGTGAGCTAAGAACATGTCGGTTAAAGGATTGAATGCATTGACCGACTAATTTGATAGACTATAGAACCATTGTAATGTATAATCCTTTAGGCTTTGTGGAAATAACTTGGTAAGTAGTTAGTCATTGGGTACATAGTCCAAGTATGCTATGTGAAAATTTCTCAATTGTGTCTCTAGATCACCCTTGCCATCATATAGAGTAAGCTTGGGTTGAACAAAACCTTGTAGCAAGGGTGTAGAAGCAATGTGATGTGCCAATGGTGTATGCATAAGAGCAAAGGAATCCAAAGCTTGCGTAGGTCTAGAAACACCTTGCTCAAGATGTAACACCTTGGATTGAAGAGATCTTATCTCTTACAAAAGGATTACCAAATTAGGAGATATGGATGTACTAGCCATAGCTGGTGGCACAAAAGAAGGTTAGGCTGTTACATGGGGTTGTTGAGACATATTTACCCCTGTAGTGTCATTTTCAACTAGTTACTCTATAGGAATGGAAGACTCAACTTGTGTAGCCTTTTTTATTTTCTTGATAGATTGTAAAATAAGAGTAAGCTCTTGGGGCTGATCTTGGAGTCTTTCTCAAAAACTTTGTAAGATCAAATCTTTGTCGAGGACAACTTCATTATTAATGATTGGTGGAAGTTGATCATGAATATTGGTATTTGTATCACCATTATTACTATTCTTATATTTCTCATTGTCAAAATTATCCTGATTGAAATTAGTGTACTCTGGATGTGTAGAATCTATAATAGGAATTTGAGCTGGTTGTTTATCCATGGTATATGGTCAGGTTGAAAGAATCTAGGTGAATTCAAGAGGGTTACCACTAAGTCTTGCATTTCATCTTGAAGGAAGAGATGCAAAGAACTTAGGTGGCATAAGGAAAACAAATTGGATAATAGTAAAAAAGATTAAATAGATATAATTTAAATAAGGGACTGGAATATGCATAAAAAAGATACGAAGCTCACAAACATATAGGGTGATATCTCAAGAAACACTAGGAGATAGTACATGTAATTAGGGTTTTGATAATGATATTTTTGAAAAATGCTATGGAATTTTGAAAATAAAATTAGATTTCTGATGTAAATATGCAACTAGAAATTTAGAAAATTGTTGGAAAATTACTGAAAAAATACTAGGACCTAGTATGGGCAACTAGGGTTGAAAGAAAATTATTTTAAAATTTACTACTAAATTTTAAAATTTGAAATAAAGTTTTGATTTAAATATTCAAGTAAAAATTCAAAAATTTATTAGAAAAATTAGTAGGAATTTTACCCTAAGGTTTCTAGGGTTTTTGTGCACAAACGAAGTAAGTTGGGTTCACCAAATGATTTAACAATTTCGGGATTAATTAGGTTTTATTCCTAGTTTAGTTAAAGGGTCTGAGTAGTAAAATCAGTCAATAATTATGCCATAATTAACCTACTAATTTTGTTAATTCTAATTGTTGTTTAGACTTTCTAAAAGTAACAAATAAATAGAGAGAAATAAAACTTAGCTTGAAACGGTATTGATCCGACTGAGACAGAGGTTGATACTGATTGTGCAGAACTAAGAGACCATCACAAACTAAGATCTAAACTTCATTTTTTGATTGGACAGGAGTGTTGAAAGTGCACAGGAGTGGCACCAACACTATAGTCCTTGTTTGACACTATTGTCTTGAGAATTTGAGCTTTCTAGGTTTTGTTTGGCAGGTCTGTGTGACACTATCTCTGAACTTACGAAGCTTTGCTAGCAACAATAATCACTTGTAGATATGATTTTATTCATTTGTAAGCCTTCAATGTAATTGAACAAAACTTTGAAAAATAGGGCAAAGGGGTTAGTGTGTTTAAGATGCACTAGATGTGCTTCACACCCCATGTGTGGGCACGTTGCCTACATACCAATACTTAGAAAAGGGATCAAGCCATATGTAGTTCTCCATTTGAAAGTGCTTGGTGTAATTGTGATATGAGAATGCAAAAAAATGCTAAATTAGGTGTGCTTGAGATGACTAGGGACTGGTGCAAATATTTATATGTGCTTAAGACTGTACTAGATGGCTATATGCAGAGAATAGAGAAGATTGCTTGAGTGGTTTTACTTGTATTATTGCTTGCTTGATAATATTTACCATCCCTTTCCAAATGATCTTTGAATGGGATTTTATAAGGATCTATTAGTCATGGATTGAATTTGCTCATGTTAAGCCAACAAGGAGAAGGATGGGGAACCAAAAGAAATTGACCATTGGGGCCAAAAATGAGCATGGACAACAATGTCAAAAGTAGACAATAGTGGCACTGGTGCTCCTGTCCTAGTTGGGTGCTATTGTCTTGGATAGACGGGACTTGGGAGGATGGATTGGTCATGAAAAGGTTTGGATCAGCTAGGATTAGGTCCAAAAGGCTACAGATGATTGAGAATTAGTGAAAACAAGCCTATAAGGGTCATGAAAGCAAGCAAGAGGGACCTATGGGTTTGGTGTCATTAGTCATGCTCAAGTTACTAATTTTTGCATTTTATATGACTACAATTACATCATTTGACTTGGATGAGATTAGCTAGATTATGTTACATTTGAGTTGTTCGATTGAGACTCTAAACCCTCAATGGACTTGGTATAACTCACCCTTATATCAGATTAAGGGCATGATTACCCTCCAATTCCCCTCTTCATATTTGAAATGTTTAGTTGTGAACATCTTTCTAATTATTTAGCAAGAAAACATCATTACCAAATCTAATTATCAAGGGGAAACATCATTGCATCGACACACGTGTACTCCTTCCTTGCTTTCCTTTATTTCAAGTAATTTTAATATTCATTTTTAGATTATATGAACTAATTACACCTGTAACATAGTTTTGGTTACAGGTCATACACATACAACAAATTCAAATGGGGTTCATGCAAAGCAAGGTGTGTTGTATATTCTACAGTACACAGTTTCTTTCATTTAAACTAGTAATTTCATCCTTATGCATTATTAGAGGAAAAGATAGGGAAAATATAGATGTTTATTTCTAGATTTATATGTTAAACTAATTTTTTACAATTGGAAATTATCAATCAAGTCTCTACCCTTCAGTTCTAGACTTTTCTTGTAGTTGATATGCTTGCATTCTTCATCCCATTGGACCTAAATGTTTATTTTGTAGTCTGACTCAGGTATTCTAATTACCCAGATCACTGTAGCCCAAAATATGCTTGAATTATGATATATATCCTTAATTGTCAATTACAAAGCTCCCACAACCTTCTATCTTCCTAGATAGTTGCATTTAGACTTGGACAATAACATTGATGCTATTGTCCATATCCCAATGCAAGTGCTCTTGACTTCTAAACACTCAAATTTATAAATCTTCCAATATATATGGGTCAACCTAATAAGTTTAATTGACCCTTATGTGGAAATGTTTTCAAAAGGTGTTGTATAAATAAAGTAAAAAACCATTCATTATCATCAAGTACACATCAAGTCATATTTAAGAGCTTACCAAGCACACATCTAACAAAGACACCTTTTAAGTATTCAAAACTATCTTATTTCTATATTAGTCATAAGAGTAGTCATATTATAAGTTTGAAACATTCAAAGAGAAGTCCATGGGCCATATTTTTCAAGTTACAAGCTAGATCATTTATATGCACTTGCATATAGTATATTGCACCCTTGTGTACACACAAGCCAACACATATAAGAGAACTACATATATCTGAGACCCTATTCAGAGTATTGATTATGTAGGCAACGTTCATTGACAAAGGGGTTTTTGAGGTCAGTTTGACGTCATGAGAGCACTAACCCATTTTTTATAAGGTAACCTAACCTAGGGTGAAAAGCCAGAGTTCGAGTTATATTATAATATTGATATCTTGTGTGCATGATTTGAAGACACAATCCAAAAAATGACAAAAAACCTAGAAAGACCCAGGTGGAAGTTTTAGTCAATAATCAATATTCTTTACATAATAAATCATTGAAACACTAACAATAACATCAATGAAAGTGTCCCTAGGGCAACACAAGTGCCTGTGCTGGCAAAAAACTAATTTCAAAATCTGATCACTAGATCAAAATCTTCAAACAATCTATTTCTACACCTACCTTATTTAGATTTATGTGCACATCAATGTATAAGCTAAATATAATTTCTCATTCATATTGTTATTATTAGAATATTGAAGGTTGTACTTTTTATATTTGACACATCCTTATATTTAATATTTCTTATCAGAATATATATAGAATCTAAATTCATTAATTGGTCTACTTTTAGAGTAGCTTATTCATATTTGGTTAACCTAATCTTTCACATTAACCCTTATTTCTAAAAGGGTTAAACAAATATATATGTGTAACATAATGTGAATATTCAATTTATAAAATAAGTGGATCAAAATGGTGAGAAATGTGACCATTGGGAGATAAAGTGGTTGAAAACTAAGTAGTTGATCATGATAGAGGAGGCATTAAATGCACTATAGTCTATGAAATAATGGTGAGTGCATTACAAAATATCATTTTAAAGATTGAAATTTATAAAAAGAGTATTTGAAAGTGTAAGTGACAAGCATTGAGTGATAAATAAGAGTGGTTTTGACAAACTGAAAATAAATTTATGGATTTTATAGGAAGTTTATAGTTGTAGTCACTCAAATTTGGTTGAAAATACTTGATAATGTTAGTTTTAGCTCACTTTCAATTTAATTAACTTGAGCACTTAATTTGAATCTATTTTGCCACCTCACTCTATCCTAAGCACCTATGCAAACCTATCCCTTTTTAAATTGCTACCTTATGCCTACAAAAATGTTCTAAATTTCTAAAACCCCTCAACATTTATACAAACATATCATATCCCAATAATGACATGTTTCCTTAAAATACAAGATTGACTAGTGGGGTCAATAATGACAATTGGTTTTGACTCCTATGGGTCAGCCTTGACCTTCATGCCAATAATGATTATTTTTCAAACTTAGACCTTCCCTTATAGGTTGGTTTGTATTTTTATGATAGGTAGCATAAATTTTTCTCATTTTATATTATCATAAAGGCACATCTAAGTCACTTATTCTATCATTTGGCAATTTCAATAGTGAGCTACACTTCTATTGCACACTGAGTAAAGCTTTCCTATTCTTTTCAAATCTAATTACAATTATTTAAAACAATCTTTAGCAAATTCAAAAGCTTATTTTATCCAAGTGAAGCAAAACATTATTGAGTATTCAAGCCATCTTTATATGCATTCATGTAGCAAAAATAACACAACTACATAAAGTAGCCTAAGTGGGAGAACTACGTGGGATTGATTTCTCTCTTTGAAGTATTAGATACATAGGTATTGATCATTCATCATTAGGGTGATTGGGGTGATCTCAACCCATTACACTCCTCCCTTTATATTTATAGGTTTTCAAATATTGCAAAGCTCTATTAGGGTTTCAATTTGAATAAGTGATTTACAGATAATTTGGAAGGTCAATTTTTTGCATATACGTGTGTTTTAAGCAATCACAAATGATCATGTCTTAATTTCTCTATTTTTCTATAGAGGACAAAATGGACTAGTAGAGGACAATAGTGCCCATCAATCATGTCCCCTTTTCGATGATAATGACCTTTAGTAGTTACATTTACAATTCATGTGGAACTTACATAATCAATCTCTATTGATCAGTTCCAACCACTGTTTAGTTTCATATAGTTATATCACATACAATAAATAACTAAGTCTTTTACACTATTCATAATTAGTCTTCTTTCATTCGATTGTGTTTTGATGATTTAAGTACTTTGATTTCATTATGTTCTCATATTTTATTTCTTTCAAATCAATTTATCTTAATTAGGGTTAATGCACCTATTAATTCCAAATTCTAATAATATAAATTTGTGAACCCACTTTTTATTCAAGCATTATTTCACATTTTTTGTCCTAGGATTTAGATAAATTATTGAGCATCTGACACCAAAAGAACTTTTTTGACTTTGAATCTAATATCTAACACTAAAAAAAACCTACTTTTGACCTTGGATTTAATCACTGACACTAAAAACACTTTATTTTGACCTCAAATTTGATATATGATATTGAAAGATTTTTTTTTTGACTTTGGATTTCAAAGGAATTTACTAATATCCATACACAATGTTTTAACCATTTAGGGTTTAGCTTATGTAATTCCTATGTTTGATTAAAGGGCCAAGTATACTAAATCAGAGAAATAATATACATAAAATACTGCTACTATTTTGTTACAAAATTGACTAACTTTGACTTTTCCAAAAATAGTAATAAATAAAGACTTATTTAGAAAATACTTGACATGAACTATCTGAGTGATGAAAACTGAGATGGAAGCTAGTCTGAGTGTCATCAACTAGATCCCTATATCAAAACCCTTCCTAGATAGTAGTGCCATATTTGGCTAGTAGTGCCATGTGGCTCTAGTGTCCTGATATTGACGCTAATGTCCTTTGTGTAGGAGTCCCAAATTTTCTAGGTGCACATGTATCTAAATTTTTGAAGTTTGTTCTTATGCACATGCATTTTGAAACTATATATTATTCCTATAATGATTGATTTATGATGCAAACTCTAATCCTCCTTACAATTAGGGTATGAGCCAAAAAGTATTTTCATTAGTAGGATATGATGGACATCCTCAACACCCCACTATAAAGAGAGTTACCTACATACCAATACCTTGAGAAGGGATTAAGCCCAATGTAGTTCTCCCCACCTAGGTGTTTGTGCAAGTGAAAGTGATGTTAGTATGATAATGGGCTTGAGTGCATTGAGTATGCTTAAGATTGAAAATCTAGAAAATCTAAGTTTAGGGCTGTTGTAGCTTGTAGTATGAAGATGTAGGGTAGGATAGGGATTAATAACCTTAATTTTGCTTCACTTGTTTCATGTTTGAATATGTATTTTACATCTGATTTCTATCTAGTAGATATAAGACTAAAATTCATGTATTTATAGTGTTCAATTTCTCGTTTGGATAATAAAAGATGTCTAGGTCGATCTTAGGAGGGTTTTCCTTTTGGAAATGTATTTATTCAAGAAATTTAGGGTAAAGAACACAAGCATCATTTTGGGGACACTAGCCCCATGTGGATCTAGTGTCCTTAATATAGTGCTACTATCTAGTTGGTAGAATACTAGGCACAAAGGGCTAAGATCGAGAAATGAGGGTCTAGGACTATGTTTGAGCTGACGAGAGATGCCTATGGCCTACACTAATGTTGGATAAGTGATATAATAGGATCTAAGATAGGTCTGGGGATAAGTAGTCTCAATTATCACTCTTAGCACTCAAATACCACTTTTAGGTGATTAAATTTTCCCCCTCTTTATGCTAGAAATATAGTAAAGCAAAATTACTAGGATAAAGAAAAAATAAATGTATCTAGACTTACTTAGGAAGTAAAGCATGTGAAGGTGAATTTGAGTATGTGAAACTAGGTTTGCTTATGTGAAGCATGATAAAAACATGTCCTATAAATGAAATGTACATAAATTAGTCCTTACTTAAGAGATATCAAAAGAAAAAGACTATGCTAAGTAAAGAAGTAAAACTAAGTAAAGAGATGGAGAAAAGAAAATGAACAAATACACCTCATTGGGTATGTAAACAAATGCATGAACCTGGTCACAACCTACGTGCATGCATAGATATAGTGATCAATCAATGAATAACTTGGATTGAGTTGATAGCTTGCTCAATCCTCATGTGTGGGTGGTTCAAGAACTCAATCTGGGTTTGACTCCATCACTCACCCATGTTTAGTCATGACCTGTGAATAGCTTGAATTGGACTGATAGTGTAGTCTAACCCTCTCATGTGGGTGGCTCAAGAACTCAAGTACGCTATGAATCCATCATTTTACACCCATGTGTAGTAGATGCATCTAAAATTAAACTACATAAAGTACTAAAACTATCTTATTGAGTATGTCTAACTATGTATGTTAACTCTATGGCCATTTAGGTATATTAGACAGCTTTGGGCCACTCAAGAATGACAACCATTTTAGATGGAATAAGGCACGAAATTGGTGATAACCTAGAATATGATGTCAAGTGCATACAACATAGAGAGTGACATGGAATTTGTCATTCAATTTGATCAATCAATGTGTAACTAAGCATATGGAAACAATGTGTCGTGCACATTCCCCTAATCTGGTATTTGAGTATATTGATTATGGATCAAGTTGTAATAATTATATGTGAGTATTTAAACTAAATATGAGAATGGTTATGCCACACATGATGAATCCAATTTGAGCAAACTAATATGAATTTGAACAAAAATTGAGTATAACTAATAAACCTATAACTGTATCTATGTAAACCTATATTGTACCTAATGTACTATTCTAGCTAATCTAAGTTGTTCTAAAACTAAGGATGCTGGACATTAGTGCCATATCTTGGACTGTAGTGCCATGTGGCACTAGTTTCCCCATTTGGGAACTAATGTCCTTCTATTCTAAATTCTATGCTATTGTATTGCTTTTTGAGTCACTTTTTTCTAGTGTGTTTACCCATGTCTGATTTTTTGTAACTGAGCCTATGTGCTAAAAAATATACTATAAGTATAATACAAAAGCCTGATCTTTGTGATAAAATCTTACGAATTCCCCCTCTTTTTAAGGTAGTTGTTGAACCTATGCAAGAACTATCCTCAAAAGAAAAAGCTCTACAAAATGTATGTTAGCCAGAGAATTTATGATAACTATGTGATAATCCAATATATTATGCATATATAACATTAAAATGTAAGATGATCTAAGCATAAGTATGTAATGTAATATGTATGTCATGTCTAACATCACACAAGGGTGTCAAGATAGATGTAATCAATGTATGTAGTAATAAATTTGAGTAATCTTGAGTAACGACCTAGGGGGATGGGCCATGATGTCCATCATGATGCCCAATTAAGAAGGGTAGATGCATGAGGTCCCTAATGGCATCAAAAATTGGTGTATGTAACAAGCAAAAACAAGAGTAATGGCCATGATGCATATAAGAAAGTATACATACAAAACACATGAGGCATACAAAGTAGGCCAAGGGGCCACAATACAAGGGACATAGACACATGTCAATAAATCTGAGAAAATGAAACATACAAGGACATGTTCAAATGTCTACATATGCAAGTAATATGCAAGTTGGCTTAGATCCACATAGAAGGACATGTTCAAATGTACACATACACAATCATGAAACCACACACAAGGGATATGGGTACATGTCTAAGGCATACATACTATGAATAAAAGTGGCATAGAGCCAAAGAACAATGACATATTCAAATGTCCTCAAATAAAATAAACATATAAATACAATCAAGTCTAAACTAGATATGCTATAAATGAAAGTACACATGAATATGCAATACAAATTTGTGTATGAGCTAGGATGTACATATGCTAAGTCAAAAGTAGTGATAGCCATCAAAAAATTTGAGTGACAGTAGCAATGATCAATATCAAAATATAACAATGCTAAATCTAAAATGTAGAGATGTAAGGATATAACTTGGTAATAAAAACTATTTATAGGATGCCCCCAAGTGGATGACTATGTCAAGTGAATAACCATGAATTGGTGTATATGCTCATAATGGGTAGATAATAGCAAGTCTGGATCAGTGTAGTGGATCAGAGTTCTATAAGAAATTTGTAAACACTTGAAAATAATAAGTGAAACATGTATGTATGATAAAAATAACTATACTAAGATATCTAACATATGTAGTGTCTAGCAAATATAATAAATGTAAACATAACAATATATACAATCGATACTTTTTTTGTTTTTTGAGTAATATTTGAATGTGTTCTTATTTTTGATGTATTGTTTTTGTATTTTTTAGAAACAAACCATGTACAAGTAATATGAAAATAAACTATGTATAAGGAGCAAAGGAGAAATAAACTATGTATAAGAAGTGAGAAACCCTACTAATTGATGAGTTTCATAAAAGACTCCCTATCACTATGACCTGTGTCAAATAAGAGAATTATGATCATGTGTGTTATGTGGAAGGGCAACTATGGTCCCATAATTTGCTATACTTAATGATTTGTATTTGTATTTGTATCTACCTATGTAGTGGTGCTAGGAATCTATGGAAATAACTATGGTTTCTTGTGAACTATAGGGGTCTTAGGAACCCATCTAGTAGAAGATATAGGTGACATAGGTGCCTTATGATGAGAACCTTGAGAACCCAATAATACTGATCTCAACAAAAAGTTAGTGGAGGAAGGCCTTATAGAATATGACATATCTCTGATGTAAGGGTCTATCTAATAATGGTCTTTGTGGGATAGTATGTGTACATGCCAATAATATAGGAGTAGACCCCACCTGCATTGGTGTATCTACTAAATTTTATGATGTATCAATAAGAACTATGCTCTGAGTTGTATCTGATAACTGTGCTATATTTGGTAACTATGTTGGAATTGTAACTGGTGATTGTGAAGTCATTGCCTATGGAATATGTAGAGGATACTCATATGGAAGACCCTAAACTTTGACTAGGAATCTATGCACTATGGATGGGATGGCTCACAGTTGCTATATCCATGACCTACCCAATAACATATCAAACACGCCTTCACTAGGTACTATTAAGAACCAAATGGCTATATGTGCTTGTCTAACCTGTAATAGAAACATAATCTCCCTAATGGAGCTTTTAACATGACCACTAAAACCATTGATAACTATGTCTATGGAGAATATATCCTATTGTGAATACCCTAAATGATGTAAAAGTGCCATAGTGCACATGCTAATACTTAACCCATTGTCAACCATTAACACTATGGATAGGATGATGATCTATATAAGTTATTACAAAGAGTATGTAAATTTGTACCATCATCAACAATATCCTACTCTAAGAAAGTGATAAGTGGTCTAGTTAAAACTGTAGTGTGGTACATATCAATGATATTATGTAATGGGTGTGCCTCCTCTATTATAGTATGATATGAGGTCGGTGGTGGATGTGCCTGATATGTGTAGTGAACACCTGAAGTGCTCCCTGCCTTATTTGTTGTGTGTTTTGGAAATAAATTTGATAATATATTTAATGCGTTAGCTTTTATTTGATGTACTTTTGGTGCCTCTATGGGTGTGCCCACATTAATAATGTTAGCCTCAATCAAATCTTGTATCTTATTTTTTAGGCTTATGCATCTATTTATTGTATGGTCTGGTGCTTTGGGGTACCCAAAAAATGCATTAGAATCATAAATTTTTGGAAGAGGCCATGTTGTATCAACCTCTTTAATGGGAGGGAGAGGTATGCCATTGTATTCTAAGAGCTACTATAAAATCTGTGTTGGTGACTCTAGAAGGTTGGTGAAGATTCAACATTGAGGAACTAATAGAACCAAGTGAGGAGATGGGTCGGAAGCTACGTTAACTATGGTATTTTGATCATTTTTATTCTCAATGGCCCTTACCTTGTATGGAGGCTTATTTGAACTCTTACCAGTTGATTCTGATCCATTGACATAGTTTAGTTTGCCCATTGATAAGTGCTTGACCTCTTTTTTTACTATGGACATAAATCTGTGACTATTGGAAACTTCTTAAACAAGATAGCTTTGTGTACTACTGGTAAAATACTCTATTTGAAGATGTCCAGAAGCTCTTTGTTTGCTATGGAGCTAGTCAATTTAGCTAGTATAGTCTTAAAGCATAAAACTTATTCTATAATAGGTTCATTTGACTTTTGTTTCAACTGTGCAACTTGAACATATGAGATCTTGTCATTGATATTTTTTCAAAAGTGTGCTAAAAACATGTCTACCAAGGGATTGAATATTGTGAAAGATTGATTTGGTAAGTCATAAAACCAATGTAAGGCATAATCCTTTAAACTTCATAGAAATGACTTTGTGAGAAGCTAATCATTAGAAACATAATCCAAACATGTTACATGAAAATCTCAGATATGGTACTCTGGATCACCCTTGCCATCATATAATGTAAGCTTAGGTGCCATGAATCTAGATGGTAAGGGAGTTACTACTATGTGGTGTGCCAAAGGTGTATGTAAGAGAATATTAGAATCCAAGGCATGTGATAGCCTAATAGATCTCTTCTCAAGAAGTAACACCTTAGCTTGTAGAGTATGAACCTCATGTACAAAGGATTGTACATCTGGAGAGGAGGAACTAGTCATAAGAGATGTAACCATCACTGTAGGTTTTTGAATTTCAATTGTAGGTTTTACTAGCTAAGTTGGCTCCACTGTAGGTGTAACAATATTATTAGTTGGGGGAGTTAAAAATTGACCATTGTTTGATTTGTTCTTAATTTCTAATATGGATTATAGTACTTGTGCATGATCAAGGGGATATTCTCGAATTCTATCTTGGAAGTTCTATAGGACTTCATCTTTATTGACAATTATGTTATCATTGTTAAGTGGAGGAGAGTGTCCTGATTTCCAATTTGTGTATCATCTTGTTCTTGATTATATTTTTCATCTTTAGATGCATTATCATTTAAATCCACATAATCAGGGTGTGAAGGATCAACAACAAGAGTTATAATAGGTCCCTTATCCATGATATAAGCTTGAATAATAGGAATTTGAATATTCTCTATAGGATTACCACCTAGCCTAACACTTCTTAATGGAAGAGAGAGAGAGTTTTTTAGATGGCATATAGTAAAAAAAATTGGTATATAACTACTAAAATAGAATATATAAAATCTAAAAAAATTAAAGTAGATAATGAAAATAGGAAAAAGAAGGATATAAACCCTAGGAGCATCTATGGTTAGGGTTTGAAGAATGTTCAAAGTAAGTTTGGTTCACCAAATGTTTTAACCTTTTAAGGTTTAACTTATGTAAATCTTATATTTTATTAAAAGGCTAAGTTTAATAAATCAAGGAAATAATATGCATAAAATACTACCACTGATTTGTTACAAAATTAATTAGATTTGACTTTTCTAAAATAGCTAATAAATAGTATAAATAAAGACTTATCTAGAAAACACTTGATGTAGATGATCTGAGTGCTGGAAACTAAGATGGAAGTTAGTTTGAGTGTCGTCAATTAGATTTTTGTGTCAAAACCCCTCCTAAATAGTATCACCATATGGCTCTAGTGTCCTAATATTGACACTAATGTCTTTTGTGAAAGACTATCTTGAACTTTTAGGTGCACCTCTGTCTGGATTTCTAGGGTCTATTCTTGCATGCATAAATTATAGAAATTTATATTATTCTTGTAATGATTGATTTATGATGCAAACCCTAATCCTATTTGTAAGTTAGGTATGAGCTGAAAAGTGCATTCGTTAATAAGATAGGTTGGATAGCCACAACACACCACTATGAAGAGAGTTTCCTATATACCAATAATATAAGGAGGGATCAATCATGATATAGTTCTCCCCACCCAAGTTCTTGTGAAAGTGTAAGTGAGGATAGTATGATAGTGGCCTTGAGTTCCTTGAGTATGCTTGAGATTGAAAATTTGGAAAATCTAAGCTTAGGGCTGTTGTAGATGGTAGTATGTAGAAGCAGAGCAGAATCGGGATTAATAACCTTAATTTTACTCCACTTGTTTTGTGTTTGAATAGGTATTTTGCATCTAATTTCTATATGGTGTATATAGAGATAAAAGTCATGTATTTATAGTGTTCTATTTCTTGTGTAGATAATAAAAGATGTCTAGGCTGACCTTAGGAGGCTTTTCCTTCTAAAAATGTATTCGTTTAGGAAAGCTAGGGTAATGGACATAGGCACCATTTTGGGGACACTAGCGTTACATAGATCTAGTGTCCTTAATATGGTGCTACTGTCCAGCTAGCATAACTCTAGGCATAAAGGGCCAAGATCACAAAATGAGGGTATGGAATTGCATTTGAACTAATTAGGGAAACCTATGGTCCATACGAAGGCTAGATAAGTGAAATAATAGGCTCTAGGATAGTTCTAGGGCTAAGCTAGGAATAAGTGGTCTCAAGTAACACTTTTAGCACTCAAAAACCACTTTTAGGTGATTACACACAAAAGAATTAATTTTATTTTAAGATCTACATTTTAGTTTTCTCAATTTACAACAAATCTATGATTGTATTAGATGAATATTTCTTGCTACATGCTTCTTTAGTTTTCATTACATGTTGTATTCCCTTAATAAGGAACAACATTAACACATGTAATTAAATGAAACAAAAAACATAATAACACTCCAGAACCATTAATGATTTTTTTGTAATGTTAAGTATGACATTGGAACAAGAGCAATCATACATTCAGGACGCTATAAATCTTAATTTACCCCCTCTTGATGGGTTTATTATGATCATGGAAAATGACAAAGCTTGTGAATATGATTCTGCAAAGAATAATAGATTTGAACCTATTGATATGAAATAATTTGGTGAATATATTGATACCCATCCAAATGAATTTGATTCTTTGATATTTTTATCTCAAAAATAATAAAAGAAACATGATCATGCTAACACATCTGAACAACATAATGATTCTAAAAAGCCTCTTGTAAACCCTACCACAAGTGTTTTTACTTTGACTATTGATACTATTATTACATCTACACCTTAGGATTTAGGAACAACATAAAGCTTACAATATATATCTATGTCCATGCATAACCAAATGACTCATACATGAACTTTGATAGCTACATATAGTACACCACATACTTTGCCTACTACACAATCTCTTATACAAACTATTTCAATCTTGCATGATAATGTGTTGTTTTTAGAGTAATATATACCAAAATATAGCCAATCAATGGACTCATTAGCCTTGCTTCATAATCTATTAGCATCTAATATTGCATCGTATCCTTTACTTGTGGGATTTTTATCTCCTAAACTCATTATGTGAAGGTAAATGAGATCGATAACATCTTAGATCTTTTCATGCAACATATTTGGATTACGATTTCAATGACAAGTTCTAACTAACTTGTTTCTAAGAAACCTAAAATATTACACCATATGTTAGTTTTTATGATTTACATATTCAATTGATCAAAACTTTTAATCCACTAGCTTACCATTTTCTCAAGCATTTGGTTATCAACATTGATAAAAAAATTTCTTATACATAAATTGCTAAGTTTAATCAAGGAACTAATGAGCCTATCAGTGATAATATACTTCGTTAAAATAACATGCTCACAAAAATTAATAAGACATTGACAAATAATGAATTATAAGATATTTTAAAACAAAGTTAACTTGTACCTTTGCATGAGTCAATTATTTTCAAGAAATTCAGATCATTCGAAATTTTTTTCCATATAATAAGAGAAAGAGAAGTCAAATTTATTGTTTTGAATAAAATCAAATATGCATCTACATCTACTTCAACTTCCATAACAAAGTTTCAAAGCAAACCATCTTACAAAGCTAAGATAACATATACTAAAATTGATGCAAAGATCACAATTAATGCTATTTCTCAACCTTATAACAAGATGGATTTTTTAGATCAACCAAGTAATTCTCTAGATTTCTAAAACCACCTCATAAATTGTTATAAATGTTATTTGAGTGCAATCTAATTACCTTACCTCCACCTTTAGAGGTTTTTATGAGTAGACCTCAAGGTAAATATTTCAATAACAATGCATAATTTGATTATCATAAATGGAATTGTCATTTTACTAACATATGTTTCAAACTCAAACACCTTACTCAAGATTTATCAATAATAATGTCTTTGAGCTAGGCATTCCTATGGAATAAATCAAGACTTAATAGAATGAAAATGCTAATATAAAGAATTTTAGTGAACAATTTCTAAACCATGATACAAACAAAAATAATTCAACAATGCATCATATTTATAATGTATATTCACCTATTGAGTCATATGATCATTCATTAGATGTAATTATTGGTACAATTATAAAAAATGCTCAACCACATCCTATGATTAATTTAGATGATAGTGAGATAGTAGACGATGATTCTGATTTTTAACCTTATGTGTATATTGATTGATAACTCATTCATAGTGTACTAGTTGATAATAGATCAAGTGAGAATACATGCACAATGACATTACTTCATTCATTAGATTACACACAACATGCCTTACAAACATCTAAAAGTGTAAAGATATTTAACAAAAAACAACAAACCACTTTGAGACAGATTGTGTTGCCTCCTTAGGTGGGCCTTACTGTACTATCTACTCTTTTTCTAGTTCTACAACAAAATAGTTTCTTTGACATAATATTAAAATGCCTTAGGTTAAAAAAAAATCGTGTTGTACCTTTTATGGTGTACATAGATGCCTAAAAACCATTCACTACAACCAAGTTGTGAAAATTTTAGGAATCAGAAATGAGTACCCTCTATAATCTATGGTACTTCTTTCTATCCATCCACCATTGTAGTTCATTGATATATCTATGCAAGAATAAAATACATTTATAGTTATTGCACCTACATAAAATATTTCCATTTAACCAATTCAAAAAATATGCAAAAGTCTCAAAATCAACCAATGCAAATTATAACTCAACCAATGCAACCATGCTAATTTGTATGTTTTGAGTCATGCATATCTAGCACATATCATTCATGACATGTGATCCTTCTTCCATTTATTACAGATTATTATGACTCTTATCTTGATAAGATTGTTGGTTAGCATGCTACATTTTCAAATATTTTAGATATTCAAAAACATTAAAATAATTTAAAAAGTAAAAATCTGATTATACATAACATCTTGATTATTTCATCATGCTATTCTTTTATTTCTTGCACATGTGATTGATTTGATCAAATTCTTATAGCTCTTGGCCCTTACTAACTTTCTGGCCTCTTGGTTCTTTTTATTTTATTTTCTAGATTTGAAAAGTCTAACATAGTGTTCTATACTTCTATCATTTGTTAATTACCTTACCATTTTCACACTTTGAACTAAGCAAATTATATTTTCTTTCAAGGATAATATCAATTAGTATGGATCAAAATTGTCTACCAGTACTGTCCTGAGTTGGTCAATCATGTCATCTACATTTTTTCACAATCGAATAACAAAATGAGAGCACATAACCTTAATACATCCAATTTTTTAATATTTCACTTAGTTCCATTATACACAACAATACTTATACATGTAAAATATTTATTTTTCATATGCTATATTGCTCACACATGCATTTACATACATTTACAAGTGTACATTCGATGAGCTAAGGATGTATAATCATTTATCCATATAACTTATTTATTTCCCACATAGTTTTTAATTACATTCACATTTCCAGTGGGCGTATCTTACTCATAAATGGCCATGTTATTATATTCATTGCATACTTCACATTGACACATGTTGCAAATTGTTCAAATATTTTTTCCCTTTCTTCTACTTATGATCTTATGGTTATCACTAGTTTCTTTAGTTTTAGTTTCAAAATTAAAAAAAAACTATAAAAATATATAAATATTAAAAATAATAATAATAATAATAAAAATATTATAAAAATTCAAAATTAAGCCTTGAGCATGATTATACATCCAGTTTACATTGTCATATGTTATTTATCTTATAATTGGTAAATATCATTTTTTTTATCACATATGTATTTCACTGATATTTATGAATGTTATGTAAGAGATACATATTTTACATGCACCAAGATGTTGGATTTGCCTATGCCCAATGGCCATGCTAAACTAGGAGCATCTTATCCAAACAAGTTACGATATTTACATGTGTTACCATTCTATAACTTCTATATTGGTGAGCTATATACTCTTTACAAATGTTTTGATAACATCTCTATCTTACATTGTGAATATGGATATGCTATTTGATATTCTATGATCACATTATATATGCATGTTATATATTATTTTTCTAGTTATATTCTTTATTGATGTTGTTACTTGTATATAGTAGATTAGACTTTGCTTGTCTATTATGTATGACCCTCGACTCTTGTGCAAAATTGATTGAATATTTCTATGAGATCATTTTTTGGTATGTGAGACATTTAAACATGTCCATTACTTGTGGCCCTTGGCCCTTTGTTTTATGCAACATTTGAGCATGTTCATTGTTTACAAAATTATTCATGTCCTTTGTGTATGGCCATTGGCCTTGTATATGAAAAATTTGCTTATGTGACATTTGAACATGTACTTTATATATGACCCCTGGCCTTATTATATGACATTGCGATTATTATGTTGGTGTTCTTGTTAAGTTTTAAGATGCAAATTATATTAAATCAATGGACCTCAAGCACTCCATAAAGGCAATAATTTTTGAGGTTCTTTAGGCTCTCTTCTACTCCTCCTGATCATAGGAAAGGTTTCAATATCATCATCCCCTTCCCTATCCCTATCCATATAATAGTCCCTTGAAGACCTGGTTGTCATGTAATCCTCATTGCTATTGCTCAAATCCTTTCCACTCTCTCTGGGAAATAATATGGAGCTTAGTGTATTATTGTTCACAATAAGATCCTTTTTGCATCAAGATAAAAAAGTGTATTAAAAATCAAAATGGGAAATTAGATGAAATAACTAAGGAAAACCACATACCAAACATGTTGATGATTGTATTTTTCCTTTTTTTATTGTTGTAGTGATCTCATCATGAAGCTATGACCATATCTATAGATAACACTCATCAAATTGGGTTACCATCTCACACTCAAGATTTTAGGTAACCTGATAAAAAAACTCCTATTAAATCCATGACTAAGGGAAAGAGAATAAATATAAGGCTATGGTCTCAGGGCATGCACTGAATGGTTTTCCTTACTAGGCTTTAAGGCTTTTAAATGAAATGTGTTGAGTAAATGTAATATCTTATTTTCTCAAAATAAGATCAGGGAAGGAACAATTTATCTCTTCTATTTTTCTTAAATATTTCATGTCCCATGAGTGTAACATCAAAGGAAGTAGAAGTTGTAGACTTTTCATGTATCAAGGGATTAACATGTGAGGAAGTTGTACACATGACACATGGTCTATAAATATAGAGAGGGAGTTAGCTTTTCCATCTATGATAGAGGAAAGATTTGTGGAGGCCATACCTTTACCACCTATGAGAAAGGAAAGATTTATTGAATCGAAGGTCCACCTTTTACACCTTGGCATAAAATAGATTCATGAAGGTGACACCCTTTCCCCCCATGGAGGAGGAAAATTTTGTGAAGGTGTCCTATCTATGTGTATTTTATGGAGATAATGAGGATGATCTAGCATTTTCTATCAAAGAGGAGAAAGTGCTTTCGCTACGACCTATTGCCTCATATGTGGAAGAAGTTTATTTATTAGGAAAAGAGGAGGTGGTGTTATATAATGAAGTAATGAGGCCTCCTCCTCTACCAACAACATTTTAGAAATATATATAATAGAATTATGATCAACATACATAGGCTACATCATCAACATAACTCTGAGAATCATGATTTCCACCATAGAATTCCATCCATAGTGAATCATGAAGGCACCCATAGCTAGATGAGAAAGAAGTTGATGTAGCATCATAGGAACTTAGATGCCTTCATAGAGGTGAGCTCTAGTAGCATCCCAGACATGTCCTCAAGATTTTACCACTTGGCAGTATCATGACTTGATTATAGCCTTCTTCATGCTTTGCCATGTGGTATGATCACATTGAATTTGGGCCTCACAGTGACTTTCTATTATATACTAGTTACCCTAGGCTCTAAATGCATAGGATGTCACCATGTGGCAACATCCTAGGCATTTGGGTCTCATAGGATTTGAGGATAATTGATTGGTTCCCTATGGGGTTAGGTTACCTTTGATTGAAAGGCATGTGGTGCCTCTGAGTTTGATCTATCTTTGGGACTTGGACCATTATAATTACTAGGGGTCTCTATAGAGGACATGCCCTCTATGACACCTAGTGCTCACCATAGATTGTAACATATTAAGGTAGGAAACTTAATAAGTGTTGTGCGAGTAGCTCAGCAAAAGTTTATGGTGTGGCATCTAGGCATTAATGTATTTTTATAGGGCCATTATGATTCTTAGTACATATATGTATGGTTTACCTTCCTTTTTTCTATAGTCTTGGTATTTTTTTATTAATTTTATTATATATATATATATATATCTATTTAATTTTTGGTATTTTTTTGGGTAAGTTTTTTTAAAGTTTGATAATCAAACCTACCAACCCTCCCTACCACCTTGGACCGATTACCAATTGACCATATTTTCTCTCAATTGGTGACTCCTCTACCATGGCATTCACATTTTACCACAAATGATGCCCCCTTATGCACACATGTGGCACTTTGTAAAATATTTAGTACTCACTTCAACTTAAAAATAATAATAAGATGCCATTGAAATATGATGTCATTTATCCTCATCATCACCACCCAACTCACTTTGAAATATTTCAATTGTAAGTTATATATGGCCTTGTCGTAATTTATCTAGATGTTAATATATTGGTAGCATAAAGGAACATAAGTTATAATACAAACTTTGTAACCTTATCGTCTTATCTCCATATCATTAGAATTATAGCACTGACTTGAGTTTCACATTGAACATGGAGTATTCTCACAATCAAATCAATGACATGTTGTCCTCATCAACCTTTCACAATAACAAACACACAATAAAATAACTTTCCACATTAGAACCTTTGTACCCCTTTCTAATGGATGCAATTCATCTAATCCAATAGTTTTCTTAAATTCACACAATCCTATTAGACATAAATGTAATATATCATATACTGATTGGGCAAAGAGGCTATCTCTTTCCATGAAGAATGCAAGACATTATAGACTAAAATATTACATGACAATTCAAATCTTGATTAGTTTTCTGCCACAATTACTTTACACAAACTTATTTTGACATCCAAGTACATTATTACATAGCATGAAAGTTTTGAATTATTTCAAGATGAGTTGGGCGATGATGGTGAGAAGAAATGGAAAGGCATTTAAGGTGATGGACTTGAAAAGACTTGTGTCACTATGGACCATTTAGAGGCTTCTCTTATGAACTTTAATAGGTATTTTTATTTAGTGGATTTTTTAAGGTTTTATTTTAGTAAAGGGACATTATTTAAAGTGAAATAGTGTAAATTGGTAGTTGGACCTCACTTCAAACTCATGATGGCTAACCCCATCTCGCATTTTGTGCACAAAGAATTAAACAATAAAAAATGTTATTCTTTCAAAAAATCCTTTGAAAACATATTTTTTTTATGAGTGCTCCCTAATTTTTTTTTAATTAACAAGGATAAATAATATTCTTATGAAGATAAACTCTAATTGTGGTTTCATTTTCTTCCAAGGGTTTGAGTATGGTGTTTTCATATGTTCTTAAACATGATGTAATTTATCTAGGTGTCAATATATTGGGAGCATGGATGAATAGAAGCTACAAGATATATTTTGGGAATTTAATGCCTTATCCCCAAATTAGAACCATTGCAACACTTATTTGAGCTAACATTGGACATGGCTCCCCATTGCAATCAATTCAACTCTCATGACATACTCGTCTACCCTTGGCAGCAAAAAATGACCAATCAAAGATGTTACCACCCTACAAGTTGTGAACCCATTTGCAATGTGTGCAAACCATGTAGATCCATGTTTAGTGTACAAAATGGGCCCTTTATTGTATGATATCACCTAAAATATTTTAACACTTATATGTTTGGTATGGCCTTGCCTTTCCAAACCCCATTTCCATTGCTCAAGCTCATTATGAAATGGAATGTTTCCTCCCTACATAGTTGATTACCACATCATATGAAGGAATACACAACCTCACATTCCACTATCACCTCCACAAAATATAAGACTATTTTTTCTTACCATTTCATGCACAAAAGGTGAGATGGGGTCATTGGTTATGCATATAGCATACCACTATGTATTCCGTAATCTATGATGGCTTGGATTCTTCATGGAAATAAATAATGTTTTTTCCCAATCTCTATGCCAAAATTGTAACTCCCCTAGATTCAATCAGGTGACCTCTATCTTCATTGGTTAAAGAGCACAACATGTTGGGGTTGAGCTAATTATGGGTGATTAGGTTTGACACCCATGATGAAAGATGGACATAACACATTTCTATTTCCAAATATTTTTCCACCATCTATCTTGGTGATTGAAATAGATAAATTATTTTCATTACAATTATGCCATGAAAATTAGAGGCAACTAAGATAGTGACTTCCCGAAATCTATATTGTAACTTATGTTTGTCTATTCTACCAGTATATTGATACCTAGAGAACATATAAAAAAATTCACTCATACCCATGGAATAAATGGCAAGGCCATACATAATTTACAAGCAGTGGAAGATTTCAAAGTGAGTTGGGTGGTGATGATGAGGGACAATGATAGGGTATTTCATGTGACATTGTACATCAGAGGTCTCATATCATACAAATTCCTTGACTTTAGGGAAGTTATTATATTACATACCCTGCACCCATTACGAAGGGGTTTGTAGCTTGCAAGGTGGTGGCATCTTATATTGACTATTTTCTATTTGATTATAGGACTCCACCTCCAAGGTGTAGATCGAATTAAAAATGCAACGTCATTGATGTGGGAGAAATAAATTACGGTTATGAAGTCTATCTTGTTGCTTTCATTGTGATTAAAGTGAGTACCAAAGATTTTGTAAAGTGGATGCCACATGGGTGCAAAAGGGGATATTTTTGCTGATATAATGTGATCGATCCTACATCATACACTAAAAAAAGGAATATACTTCACAAATGAAAAGATAACCTTAAGCATTTTATAATAATATTTATATATCATATGATAAAAAATGAAATATTTAATAATAATAAAATATTATATTATTATTTATTATACATCAATATTATAAGTATAATATAATATAAAATAAGTATTAATATACTATATTTATAATATAATATTAAAAATATGGAAACATTTAAAACATAACAATGTTTAATTTTGTATAACCTTGTACTTTATTTTTATTTATAATAGTAAGAAACTATATTTATTATACACATACACACATATATTTAACTATAAAAAAATTATATGCATAAATAAAACAATAAAAAAATATAGACACCTGGATAGCTATTTAGACATTTGTTCAAACTCAAAGGAAATATGTGTAGAAAACTACAAGGTAGCTATCCTTGCCCATGATTATTCATTGGGATCCTTTATGGATCATCTTCACCAAGGATATGGTGATAAAGCTCTAGTAAGAGATGATTATGAAAAACTACAAGACCATGAACGACAAGGGTGCCAACATCCACATTATAGATAGGCCTTACATAAAAATATAGGATATCAACCATATCATCATCCAAGGCATTCACATGCAACATTGCATGCCTACAAGGGATCAAAATGTTTTGTCCACCTTGATTCATGCTAGGCATAAAGGGATGTGTGATGGAGATAAGAATTTGATAATGAGTGAAAGGCATATATGGGTGTATCACTACTCCCTCTCCCACTACACAAATGACTTGGTGGATGCTATTTTGGCCTCCACTGCTATTATCATTTCTAACAATCATTTTTCCCACCATAATGAGGTCATGATACAAGACAAGGTTATGCATGTTACCACCACCTTTAACCATTTTGGTAAACTCCTTATGCAATGAATGCCTAGGTACATTTGTTATATTCTTTTGTTTAGCTTGGATCCTATATTTCTATAACAATAGCAATATCAATTGCAATTGTAAGTGCTGACATGGAAACTTTCATTTTATTAATAAAGATTATATACACCCAAAGATGTATGCAATTAGTGGAAGCCTTTTCTAGAATATACCTTACTACCTTCATCTCTGAAGATTTTTTTTTCATATTTGCACCTATGTCCATATTTATAGATGTGATCTATTTCCTATACATAAAACATGTACCATTTATGGATTTCCATCCAACTACATCAAGTTATTAGGTATCATTTTAATTCTTATATATTTGCATCTGAAGTGGTTAGAATTTGATTTTTGTTCAAAATCCAAGAAATAGAAAAGGGACATAGCATCCTCTAGGCCCAAAAATGGTGAAGTATATTGTTGAGTATATGAGTTTCTAGGTATAGTGAATTTATCTCTCATTATGATAAGAGTCTTTCACAATGTTAGTAATCAAGCAATGGTGATGTGGACATTTTGAGGGTGTCTATCAACAATAAACACGTGGTAGTGTTTAGTTAGGTAGCAAGGGAATATCTAACATTTTATCTCATGTGATATAAATCTAAGGGACTGGTTCCCCAATAGAAATTCCCTCGATGTAAAAAAGGGTGCATGATACAAATTCATGCAAAAAATTCAATTTTTTTTACATTTATCATGTAGGGGAATGATATAGATTTATGTCATGCTTTCAATACTACTTGTTATCTATGAACATGGTAGGAGCATGAATATTCTCTATTCTTTTTTGATCATGCATTTAAGAAATAAGGGACATAGTGATAATTTAATCTACAAAACATTTGTAGTGGTTGATTCAAAAATACATAATGAATAAATTAGAGGTTTAGTTCCCTCTAAAATTATTTCTTGTGAATCCATTGTCTATTCCAACATATTTCATGTCTTTGAGTTACAAATACCAATAATGCAAATTGAGGTTTCTACATCTCTCAATTGGTTATATTTTTATTCATGTTTGATCCAAATTGGGGCTTGATCACCCTCAATTTGTCACTTGGTTTAGCTAAAAAACCAACTTCTATGAGTGCTTCATGATAAACATCAATTCTCCAATGTTTCAAGGAAGAATCATCTCTAAGAAAAGTTACAAGAACAACATTGGTTTCACACATACATATGTACTTCCCTCTTGTTCTTATTGTGCTCCAACACACCCTATTTTTAAATTTCAAATAGGGACATATTATTATCAAAAAATCTTCATGGTCTACATGAACCTTAGAATTCTAAATATTAAATCTATTTATGGGTAAGTGCATGGAGTTGGGAGACAATTCTATGGACATTTTAGGTAATGTGATCACATTAATAAATAACATGATCATGTTATTTAATTAACATGCTCAAGTTATTTAAATTATGGATCGATAAATTATCGAGCCATAATGTGATCGCATTAATGTATAACATGATTATGTTAATAGATAACATGATCATGTTAATTTATAACATGATCACATTAATTTATAATATGATCAAATTAATAGATAATGCAATCATGCTATTGTAAAAATAATAACATGATCATGTTAGTATAGTTTTTCACATCAAAGTAATGAACATGTAGATGGAGTGAATATTGGTTAACAGGTAATGCAATTGTATTATGAATAATGCAATTGTGTTATTGATAACATGATCATGTTCCTATTATTTTACACATAAAATCATGTGGGAGTTGCACATGAAGGAAAATTTAGCCAAAATCTTATATTAACCACTCTAAATGTTTAGGATAAGTTTACATTTATATTGTTACATTTATTTTCTTATACTTTAAATTTTTTTTAGTAAATATAATAAATTAGGATAACTTAGCATCTGATAGAGTTGGTCTCATAGTTGCATGCCTTATGATGTGGAAAATAGTTTTTCAAAATCCAATCTAGTCAGTACTTAGGCATTTTTAGGGTCTAAGTATTAAACCTAGGGATTTTAGAACATATTTTTTGCAATTGATGTTTTATTTTAGTAAGCATATAGTCATTTTTTAGGTTTTTTTGCCTTCCATATTGATTCCTAACATTTCTAAGAGTCTTAGGTTTATCAAAATTGAAAATTTCAAACCACTCACTTTGAAATTGATGTAAAGTGGTGTGATTGGGGTAACATAGGTCACATTGATGACCTGAACACATCAAATGACCACTTTGTGCTAATTTCACTTGTTCATCATCCCTCCCTCATCCTTGATCACTTACTACTCATGAGTCATAACCCCTAATCACTATCTCATTATTATTTATTGTACATAATCACTCCCTCATTAACCCTCCCTATCCTTAATAATCTCTAATCACTCCCTCATCATCCTTGATTACTCCCTCATTAACCCTCACTATCCCTCATCATCCCTAATCACTCACTCCTCATCTCTCATCATTTTTCATCACTCCCTCATTGACCCTCACCATCCCTCATCATCTTTAATCACTCTCTCATCATCCCCAATCAGTCCCTCAATATCTCTCACCATCCCTCATCATCCCTAATCACTCCTTTATTATCTCTCACCATCCCTAATCATTGCTTCATCATCCCTAATCAATCTCTCATCATCTATAATTACTCCCTTATTGTTCCTCACCATGCATAATCATTTATAATCACTCCCTCATCATCCCTAATCAATCCCTCATTGACCCTCACCATCCCTCATCATCCCTAATCATTTCTTCATCATACCTCATCATCTCTAATCACTCATTCATCATCCATCCTCACCTCTAATCACTCCCTCATTAATCCTCACCATCCCTCATCATCACTAATCACTCCCTCATCATACCTAATCACTCCCTAATTGACCCTCACCATCCCTTATCATCCCTTTTGACTCCTTCATCATTTCTACTCAATTCCTCTTCATCCCTCCTCATTCTTAATCACTCCATCCAATACCTTGATGGTGGTATTTTTTTGGGTTTAACACTGTTAGGAGCTACACGTGGAGAGTTGAGTGATAGCATAAAATAAAAGACATAGTGATCTAAATGATGTGGAGGTGAATTTGAAACATAAATATTTAAAACTTATAAAAAAATATGGGCCTATTAAAAATGATGTAATTCACAATTGAAAATCTGCCAAAAAAAGAGAAGCAAGTAAAACCACCATAACACCAAAAATGGGTAGGAAGTACATGAGGATCACCAAGCTATGTGATTTATTGAAACCAATCAATTGATTTCCATATGAGGACATTTTATGATCCAAATAATTACATTGAAGACCTTCTATTTGTATGTCTATTGATTGAGTCATCATACTAGAGAGTGGAAAATAATTGTCAAATGACGAGAAAAAGTAATCCAAATTGGAAAGTGGTGCTTAATTCATAAATTTAATATTCAATCCAATGAAGAGTGTCACGCTATGAGCTATCTACTTTCACATCTTGAGAAGTGGGTACAAGTTATCAAGCACTATAAAAAGGTAAGTAGATAACAGATTATGAACCCAATGATATGGTCAGTACTAAAAATATCTCTACTTCCCCCAACAAGAAATTATATGAATTAAAAATATTGTTTCATTAACAAGTGTAGATCATGGTGAGATAATAATATTCTTTATTTCCAATGGAAGTTAAAAGAATTTAATTTCTCCTAAAGAATATTTTTAAAAATTAAACTTGAAATTTATACATCATCTATAACCATACACTAGTGTATGGTCTAGTGTAAGACTTGAGAAATGGATTACCTAGTAGTGTCACTTGGCGTACAAAATCAAACTTTTAAAATATGCAATTATTTGTGACATCTCACCATTAGAGGTGTGTGATTTTTTACATGTGGTCAACCATATATTTACCATTGGCATGTAGTCTATGAAGTAAATCCTTGAAATGTTGTGATAGATTGTCATGATCTAAAATACCATATATCATAGTTAGTTCATAAGCTTTCAGTCATTAGTGTCAGGAAGTGCAAGAATCTTGTCAATTCTAGTAAAATTTTTACTCTTGATGGTAAGAAGTAAATGTAATAACGTCCTTATGTCACCATATCATAGTGTGGTTTATCCAATAATAACAAAGACAAAATAAGTGAACCATAAACTAGATTAATACAAGGATATATTTTAATCACCTAAATAAGTTCTTACATATTGTACACTAAACAATAATATTGATTTAATCCCTTAACTACCTCTACCTCAAACCTCTTTATACAACATATAATTTATATAGAATGAATAGATCAAGTGGTAGATCCTTGAAATCATGGATAATGGACACACCATGCCCAAATAATTACCTTGTAGAAGCCTAATTATGTTTATGCCAAAGTTGTGAATCAATTAAAAAAATCTGAACAAGATTAAAGTGAAGAACTATTATCCTCACTTAAATATTAAGGCATTTTCATACCATATCCATGGTGTTTAAGTCTTTTCCAAAGTTGATCTTAAGTTTGGGTATCATGATATTCATGTTAAACCTCTAGACATTTGGAATATAGTCTTAAAAACAAAGGAAGGATTGATTTACTAGTTGGTTATGCCTTTTATATTAACTCATGTAACTAATTCATTAATTTCAAGATGTTGAATGACATCCTCAGGCCCTTTACCTATGTCATTTTTTAAATCTACCTTGATGACATATTAATCTTTAGAAAATATGGGATGAACATCTGTACACCATGCTAAAATAGTGTTTCACATTTTGTAGAAATATAATTTTTTGATAACATGAATAAATGTTCATTTTTCATGCAAGTGATAAAATATTTAGGACACAGTACACAAACAAGGAGTGCATGTGTGAAATTGACCAAGATTCAAGTCATACAAGAATGGAAAACACTAAATAACTTTGCATCTGATTCAAATCTTCTCAGAATTAGAAAATCATACAAGAGATTTGTGTTTAATTTTTATCTTTTAAACCAAACTACCAAAGGTGAAACCAAATAAAGTTTCATCTAATCATTTACACAACAAAGATAAATTGATGAACTAAAATTTAGATTCTATTTTGTGTTAGTACTTATGTTACTTGACTATAAATTTGGAAGATCATCTAATTCATTTAGTAATAAAATTGACTATCACAAATGGGTATTGAAAACACAAGTACTAAAAAAAAGTTAATTTCTATTATAATGGATTAAACAACATATGCTTGGAATCAAAGATATCTTTAGAGTTTATACTTATGTCAAGTGATGAGGGAAAAATTAGGGATGGTGAGGGATGATGAGGGTTAATGATGGAGTTATGAGGGATGGTAAGGGATGGTGAGGGTCAATGAGGGAGTGATTAGTGATGATGATAGATGAATAAATATTGATTAGGGATTATGAGGGATGAGAAAGGAGTGATTAAGTATGATGAGGGATGGTGATAATCAATGAAGATTGATTAAGGATGATAAGCCTGAGTGATTATAAATTATGAGAGATAATGAAGGTCAATGAGGGAGTGATTAGGGATGAGGAAGAGAGAGTTAGGGATGATGAGTGATGAGGAAAGAGTGATTAGGGATGATGAAGGATGGAGAGGGAGTGATTAAGGATGATGAAAAATAGTGAGGGTCAATGGAGGAGTGATTATGGATGATAAGGGAGTGATTAGAGATGACTAGGGACAATGAGGGTTAATGAGGGAGTGATTAGGGATATTGAGGAATGATGAGAGAGTGATTAAGGGTAATGAGGGATGAGTATGAAGTGATCAAGGATGAGGGAGGGATGATGAAAAAGTGAAAATAACATAAAGTGGTTGTTTGATGTGTACAAGTCATAAATATGACCTAAAATACCCTAATCACACCACTTTGGATCAATTTCAAAGTGAGTAGTTTTTAAACTTAAATTTTGACAAACCTAGGACTCTTATAAATGCTAGGGATCAATTTGGAAGGCACAAAAACCTACAAAATGACTACATTTACCAAAAATGGATATCAATTGCAAAATTTATGTACTAAAATCCCTAGGTTTAATACCTAGACCCTAAAAATTCTTAAGTAATGACCATATTGGATCTTGAAAAACCATTTTTACCAAGTCGTAGGGCATGCAGATGTGAGATCAACTCTATCAGATGTTGAATGACCCTAATTTATTATATTTACTAAAATAAATTTAAAGTATACATTTATTTTCTTATACTTAATATTTAGAGTAGTAAATATTATATTATGGATAAAGTTTCCTTCATGTGTAATTATCTCATGTTTTAGGGTGTTGAAAATATATAACATGATCACGTTATTAAGTAACATAATCATGTTATTGAGTAACATGATCATGTTACTAGATTTAACAATGCAATTATGTTATTAACACAATCATGGTATTTGAATTTGAATTAAATTCCCATGCCTTTTGGCTTAGGAATGGCTTGGGTTCCTAATCCAAAGGCTTGGATTGTCAATGTATAGTTGATTTTTGAAAGGTATGAAAATAAATAACAACTTTCAACTTTGATTGCCAAATACATTAAGAATTTCAATGTGAAAATTCAAAAACTTGATACCATCATGACGAGCATGGTCTCCTCTTTAATAAAATATGATTTTTATAATTTTTGGAGTAATTTAAGGTTTTAAACTATGTTGATTTTTAACTATGCCTTTTTTGGGCCACTACATGCTGAAAACATACATGCTTATACATGTTCATGTAATTTGTCTTTCATTGATCCAAGTGAAAAATAAGTTATATGGTGACCAAGTAGGCCTAATTCTACACACATTAAAAAAAAATGATTTTTATTTTTGGAGGTTGTTAGGCATGTCGCACAGATGGCTATCCATTTTTTGTCATTTTTTAGGATTTATTTACTTGAAAAATTCATTAAAAAGTATTCATTGAAAAAATATAAAAAAATATAGGTGACCTAGTATAAGATCTTATCTAAATTTTCCCCAAAGGGTTTCAAATAATATTAAATGTTGTTCAAAAATGGTGTGCATCATGATAGTCTATCTACTATGTTTTCTAAAAAAAATAGGAGTTCCTCTTCAAATTTTAAATTTTTGACATAGTTATACTTAACCATTTTTAAAAAAAAATAATGTTTTAGAGGCTAGACTCGAAATGCTACATTTCATGTTCTTACTCCATCTTCAAATTTGGAGTGTAGATATCTTAAATTATCTATATAATTTTATATTTTTGAAATTTAAGAAAAATCATGTCCATGGGTAGGCCACTTTTTATCCCCCAGCATTGTGCACTTAACCTTATACAACCTAAGGTTCTTTAGGGTTCTATTTTACATTTCAAAATGAATTTCAAACCTTGGACATGATATGAGATTATTTCATTTATTATCTTTAATTTTATTTCTCCTATTAAATTTTCAAGTTTTATTTGACTAACTAGCTAATGAAATGGTGTTTGAGTGTGTCTTGACTCTTGATTGTGTGCAGGATTAACTCTGAGATTTAGGCTTATTTAACATTTGGTAATTGGCCAAATTTTGCGGCTACGTGTTCACATTTCATTTATTTTAAATTTTCCCTAAGCCATAATTTATTGGGAATCTTTAGAGCCCCATGAGCTATCCACATGTTGACTATAGAGTAAGATTATAAAATAGGTTAGTCCATTTGTTAGTGAATAAAACCAAGAACAAATAATAATAACTGACATACTAAGTCTACTCCCTCTATTAGACAATGTCTATGAGGTAAAAAAACAAACATGAAAGCATAAACAAGACAAAATATACATTCCCCATGGACTTTACCATCAAATCTAGTCCATAACCATGTTCATGCCCAGATATAGAACTCAAAATCTTTAGCAATGTCATTGAGCTAGTGCCTCCAACATCTCCTCAAGATATATTATATTGGTTTGTAAATAGATTGGAATAATTGGTGAAGCTTTTGGATGGATTTATGCATGGTTTATTTACACTAAAAAACTTGTTGAAAGTGTGTAATGACCTTAGTATATATAGATTTTGCAAATTAAGTGTGACTCAAAGATCTAGATCAAGATGTGTGGCTACAAATTGATTCAAGTTTTGAGGCAAATGCATTGATTATTTTTGAAACAAAGTGTATTGATAAGTCATGGCTTACCTTAATTCATATATTTGTCTCCATAAATACCTAATGCATAGAAAATTTCAAGTGATGTCATGATGATGTCCTAATTCAAAATATTTATTAAACTTTGAATATGCCATAACTACATAATTAGCTCATTTACATGGATTTTTAGTTTAGTCAAATGATTTGATTTGATTAGCTATTTAATCTTGATTTAGTTTTAGGTGTTTTATACAATGTTGAAATTTGATTATTTCACTTTAGTTAATTGCCCCTAAACATAGCCTACACAATGCTAGTTTGATTTTTTTTGAATTGAATGAATTTGACTGTTGGTTATAGTCTATTGCCCTCATTAGAGACATGTTGATATGTTTTATAAATTTTATGTGATGTGTATATAAGAATTAGAGCATTTCGATAATTTTTTGTCTAATCTATACGCTATTATGAGAAGTCACTTTAACTTGTAATTTTGACATGATAGTGGTGAGAATTGAATGTGTACATTTTCCCCCTATTTGAAAAGGTGTAGTGAGATATTTAAGTGAAGAAATATATTTGTAAAGAATAAAAAGGTAACTTAAAATGATCACAATTAAAAGAAATAAAATCATGCCTATTTTTGTTGATTTTAATTATTTTTTAGAAAAATGAGATCATGACAATGCCCTAAATAATGTTTAGGAGTCCCAGATGCTCCCTTGAGGGGGGGTGAAAAAATAATTTTGATGGATGAGCCATTGAATAAAAGAAAATGACCTAAAATGCAGTAATATAGGCTAAAAAATGAAGTAACTAGAAGAAAATAGGAGAAAAATAGATAAACAAGGTAAAAATAAGCCTCCTAGAAAGAAAAATGGATCATAAATAGGGCCAAGGGATTTTTTTTAATATTTGTCTATAAAATTTATCCCCTTGGGGTGAATTTTTTTTAGTTTCACCCTCAACATATAGAATTTTGGATCTCTAGTTTTGTACAAAATAGATGTAAAGAAGATGACCAATATCCTATGCCATATATACCTTAATGAGCATGTGAGAGAATAACATCAGTTGGTAGGGAGTGGGGCATCGATAAGTACATTTTTTTAGTTAAATTTGTCATTTAGTGCATTTAATGCCCTTAAGAATAATGTAAAATGGTGAAATTGCTGTTTCCCAAAAAATGTAAATGATGAAATCACCTATGATAATGATGACCTTGTAGGCCTAATTATGAACTTGAGGCCAATTTGGTGACATCACTAAAATTAATCGAAAATCACATATGACATTCATTTTTGTTCATTTTTATTGTACACAAACTCTTGATATTATTTTGTGAGATGTGATGCTCTTTGATTTTCAATTATTGAGATGTTAGATGTCGATTTATTGATCGAAATATGGATATTGATGTTTATTTGTTTGCTATAATTATGTTATCTTCTTTGCTAGCCCATGTTGCAGTTGCATTTACTTCATGGATGTAACTTGTAGTATGACTATATAACATATGCTTACCTTAGGAGATGCACATCCTTAGTTAGCATAGAGATAGACATGTTGGTTTCAAATTATGTTCTATGATATGTTTATGGAAAATGAAATGTCATCTTAATCATGCATTAGATAGGTAGATTGTGCTTGAAGAGATGTTTTTTGACATAACATTGCTATATAATACTTGAGCACTTGGTTTTTAATTATTCAAATTAGATTATGCATCATAAGTATAAATAACCTATGATAGCATTGTATGTTAATTATGCGTGGAATAGTTCATATACAAATATTGACAACTCAAGATAATGATGTAGAACATTAAAACCTAAGCTGAAAACATAATGCATTTGAATAAAATACAAACACAAAAAAAGTTTAGATATAAGTGTAAACAAATTAATATGCAAGATATGAGATATCAAGACTTATGTGTGACAAAATGTATCAAACATAAATAAACAATAAAACAATTTAAGGACAAATGTAATCAACTTAAAATCATGATATGAAACATCAAGACCTAAGTGTAAAATAAATTGTTTTAAACACCAATAAGTAAGAAAACAAAAAACATATAAATAAATAGGCAAATAAACACAAAAAAACCTAATGCAATAAAAAGAAAAACCCAATTAAGTGATTAACAATTTATGCATGTGCAATTAGTAAGGTATTACACTTGGATTTTTATGCCCCTAGGCTAAGGGGATAATGGCTAGGCTATAGAAATAGGGGGAATAGAATAATAAGGAAGGGGTAGCCAAACTGACTAAAGTGATCCTACAAGTGGATGCTACCTACATAGTCTTATGGACATTAGGCCAAATGCAGTTTTCCTAGGATTTGTGATAGAATAAAAGTGATAACCATTACATATTTGATTGGATTAGAAGAATATGAAAGGTATACTCATAAAATCATGAGAGCGTTGAGATAATAGTTACTCAAAAAATGATGAAAGCATAATGCAAAGGTTGCTCACAAAACAATGAGTTTGTAAGAGAATGGTTAAGAAAAATAAGAATGGAAGTAGAATGAAGAGTGGTTGAGCTGACCCAAGATGCCCCATGCATCCAAGTGTTGCTTACATAGTTTGTGTAGACCTTATGTTGATGTAGTTTTCATAAAAATGGGAGGATACAATAACAAAATGGTAATGTGAAGTATAAATTCTTGGGATTGGATAAGAGTTTCCCACCCATAAGATTTTATGATTGTACATCCCTCATGGAGTTTGTGAGTCCATTTTTCTCAAAATTTTGATTTTTAAGGTTTTTCAAAGTCTTTTCAATGTTTTTGGGTTTTTTGGAATAAGGAAAGCAAGGGAATATTTAAAAATGTACAAGGACCCATCCAACATAGGAAAAACTACAACTAAATTGAGTGCAATGATAATCACCATGAACCAATAACAAAATTTGAGGAACTAGGGAGTATCATGCAACAATAAGATTGGAACTGAATTACACATGATGGAGAAATAATAGAATGAGAAGTAATTAGAAGAAGTCTCAAAGAACTTTTAAGCAGGTAATGTTTGTTGATACCTAAATATGTACCATAGGTGCCTAGAGTGTTTAATGAACACTTCTCATTTTAAAATTCCTAAAAACTCAATGCATGAGTTGTAGGTTGTGATAATATTATTATCTTTGATAGAATAGAGGAAGAATAAGTGGACTATTTCACAATATTTATAATGTCTGGTGGTTGAGAACCACCATGGCTAAATAGTAGATCTATATAAAATATACAATATACTATGTTAAGGACAATGGATTATGATTAAGAACTAATATAAGATGGATATTTATAATGACAATTAAAATAGAATGAATTGGTTAAAAAATGAGCAAAAGGAAGGGTATGGTAGAAAAGAGATGTTGCTGATCTTCATTCCAAACATCATGAGAAAGTTTAAATATCATCTAGACATGTACTTAACCCATGTATAACATGAAGTAGCATAAGCTCAAATCTTATCACACATTAGGCAAACTCCTAAAGAAGGTGGAAATAATGTAAATAAGAACTTGGTTCAATTTAAAGATTTACCCTACAGGGAAATGACATTAGCCTAAATGCAAGAAGAGTAAAAAAATAAAATGAACCTAAGAACTTTCAGTCAACATAGCATTGACACAAGTTAACAACTCTAAAATTAAATATACACACCAAAAATTCATAAGAACCATTCAAATATAGAAGTTAGAACCAACAATTGGGAGAGAGAAGCCATAATAACAAAAGACACAAACAAATATGGACAAAGTTTTCAGAATTCCTTACTTGTGTTAGTTGCTCAAAAGTTTACAAAGTGATTTTGGCTCTAAGAACTCCCTCCTTTCTTAAAATTGACAATGCTCATTTTATAAGATGCAAGGAAGCATGTCGTTCATTCCCAACTAATTAAAAAATATAAGTATAGGGATAACTTCTCTTTCCACAAATGTTCTAGAAATACACTAGACTTTCCCAATGGACTGATCTTTAGGCAATGTATTTTACAAACAACAGATGCCTTTACAAACATAATATTTCACTTTTAAAATGGACAATATTTATTTATAAGAAGGATATTCGTAAGTCTCTTAGCTTTTGGGACCTATTGCAATATCTTTATGGTTCCTACTTCTTAGTATCTGAGGTCAAAATAAAATTCCATGTTCCCTTAGGAAACACTCCTCCGAGCTACCATGGCTTATTAGACTGCTCATTAGAGGACTCTAGATTGAATTATCTTTACATAAATTATAATTCTGCCTCTTTAACTCAAGCACAATGTTCATAGGGCTTGATTAGGGTTCTCACACTTTGTCAAGGTACTTCTAAAGCTTTTAATAGTGTTCTAATGGTGGTATCTAGTTCAAACATTATGAGCTCAGATCTCTACCTTTGCATTACTATGTTTACAAGGTCTTCAATTTGGCACATTACACCCACATGGCTTTGATGTGGTATCTCCATGCCATTTCCATTGTATCCTACTCATCACTGTATAAAATATGACCATTTCCTTTGAAAAACTAGCTTTGATCTCACACCATTTGATGTATTTGCATGAATCGACACGGTTCATAGATCTTTAGACAATTTAGATCTATTCAGCTATCTTAAAATTGACATCTTCATGATTTTAATTTGACATCCGCATGGACATCTTTGATTGCTAGGTGACCATCAAATTTAAACCCATCTTTGAAACTCTCTTTTATCCTAAAATTGATGTCCTCACGACCATCCTTTGATGTCCACATGACTACCTTTGAGGGTACGTGATCATCAATTTTAAACATGTCCTCAAGACTGTTTGTTATCTTAAATTTGACATACTCACAACTATCAATTGACATCCACATGAACATCATTGATAGATGTGAAAATATTACTTTTAAACATGTCCTTAAAATTATTTGTTGAGATTGTCATTTATCATTTCCATATTCATTCTTCTTCCTACATGTGCGACTTGGTGATCTTGCATTTGCTCGAGCTTTATTGAAATGTCCACCCTCATCTCACACCATTCGATTATCATCATCAAAGTGAATGTGAATCATCAGATCTCAATTTAATGGGTGGGATACCATTGGATGTTCGTTGTTCCTTGGTTGCAACCATGACACTTATCACCTTCTCTCCATTTCAGGGGCATTGTTGAAATTTTGACTAGCCACACTCCATCAGATCAATCCTACTTGAGCAAATGCATGCCATTGATCCTATGAAGATGATAACTATTTAAGTTAGACTTGGGTAAATGGATAAGTCTTAGGATAAAATCTTAAGACTAAGGTATTTTATTTATGTTCATAAACATGAAAATGAACCTTAGGATCAATATTTTATGCTAAGTTTTAGAACATAATAAAAGGAGACCCTGTGAATAATAAAAGCTCCAAGCATAAGGTTTTAACCTAAGGTTTCATTGTATAAATAAATATGATAAAAATTTAGGGTAAGGCCTTAGGCTAAGTTAGAACATAGTAAAAGGGACCATGCATTCATAGGATATAAAGGGATCAAGCATAATATTTTAGACTAAGGTTCAGTCATGTTGAAAGACATGACTTAAGCCTTAGGGTAAAATTTAGGCTAAGTCTATGGCACTTATAATTATTCCCACACAAATTTGAATTTAATTAAAAGGGACCTAGGTCAAAACATTAGACTAGGGTTTTAAATCATGGTTTAAAATAGATCCAATTAATTTTAGACCAAAGGCTAATAAAAGTTCCATTTTAACATTTGAAGCACCAAAACCTAATCATGTTCATTCCAAAATGAGATTCCATTGATCTTGCAATAGAAGCAACCAATTTTAGCAACATTGAAAGGGGTAAAACCATGATCATCTAAAAATATGTCCATTAATCCAAGTGAGATTGGTTCTTGCAAACAATAAGAAATATTGAAGTTAGGGCTCAGGGTACATGTAACGCTGAAGTTAAAGTCTTAGATTAAAGTTTCCATATAAATAAAGACTTTTAATCTAAATTCTTGAGATAGGTTTAAAAAATATTAAAGTGACCTCATGAATGAAAGATTTTTCCAAGATATCTAAACAATTTTTGTGTAATCATGTTAAATTCTGTGGGCAACGTGAGATCTCTAGAAAACACATGATATTTGCAATAAGCTATGAAATCCAAAATGATACGATTGAATTCTTTATTAACCTTCTAAAAGGAAAAGTGGGGTACATATAGATAAAATTAGGGAAACATAAGGAAACCTCTAATTTTACTAATTAAATAATTACAATAAAAAATAATTATCTTATGGACCCTTTATAACTAACCTAAAGAAGCTTATAATGGCCATACGATTGTGTAGGCAAAACCCAGTGGGAAAAATCACTACACTAACACCCCCCCTTAAGCGTGTCTTAGGTGAGATGAGAATTGGGTCCTGACATTGAAAGCACGAAGAGGTACCCAAGTACATAGTGATTAAATTCCATAGGAGCAAGAAGAAGGTGGAGCAACCTTGACTCCAATGAGAGCTCGTAGATGAACAAATTTACTCTTTATGAAAGCCTTGGTCATAATATCTACAATTTGATCTGATGTTGGATAGTATCAAAGATCAATGACTTGATCATTGATAAGCTCCTCAATGAAATGCATGTGAATCTCTATGTGCTTGGTCCTTTGATGGAGAACTGGATTTTTGTAAATCTAGATAGTGCTTTGGTTATCACAATAGATGATTGTTGGCTTATGAAACTAGAAACCAAACTTAGTGAGAATCCATTGAAGCCAAATTGATTCAATGGTGGCATTGACAACCCCTCTATATTCTAATTCTATGTATGATAAAGCAATTATATGCTACTTCTTGCTTAACCAACTTATTAGACCCAAACTAAGTGAGAAACTGTACCCTGAAGTGGAATTTTGACTCTAAATATCTTTAGCCCAATCTGAATCTATGTATCCAATCAAATCAACCTCTATTCCTATTCTATAGTGTATCCCATAGTTGTGTAAACCCTAAATATAGTGAAGAATCTACTTTTTTGCTTTTTAGTGTAACTCATGTGGCTCCTACATAAACTGGGAGATCAAACTAACTGCATAGGATATGTTAGGTCTAGTGTGTGTGAGATAGATAAGACTGACCATGAGTTGCCGATATGGTGTTACATCAAGAAGTGGTATAGGAAAATCAACCTCAAGCTTTACACCAGACAAGAAGGGAGTAGGAGCTAGCTTACAATCAACCATGTTAAACCTTGTAAGTAAATCAAGAGAATATTTGGATTGTGATAAAGTTATCCCAAAATTTAACTAAATTATTTCAATTCTGAGAATGTGATGTAATAATCCCATGTCTGTCATTGAAAATATATTCAATAATGAAGTTTTCACTACTAAGATAGATGATCATGAGCTCCCTATAATTGGTAAGTCATCCACATAGAGAAATATGATCAATAGAGAGTCATCTTGCCATAAGATGTAGACATTTGGATCTGAGTGGCATCTGGTGAACTTGACTATGAGGAGAAAGGAGTCCATCTTAGCATACCATACTCAAAGGGCCTGTTTGAATCCGTAGATAGATTTCTTGAGTCTGTAGACTAAGGAGGTATCTTCCACTAAGCCTTGTGGTTGTTCCATATATATCTCTTCCTTGAGGTCACCATGTAAAAAATCACTCTTTACATCCATTTGATAAACATCCCACTGATGTGCAACTATGATGGCTAGAGTGAGTTTGATAGACGTCATCTTAGATACAGGAGAAAATGTCTCAATGTAGTCTATGTCAGGCACCTAAGAAAACCCCTTTTTAGCTAGATGAGCTTTGTACTTATTGACTGACCCATCTATACCATACTTGGTCTGATAAAACCATTTACATCAGACCAATTTTTTCCTTTAGGAAGAGGGACTAAGTCCCATGCTTTGTTCCTGATTAGAGAACTGTACTCTTCCTACATATCAAAATCCCATTCTAGAATGCCAGATGCCTCATGAAAGGTTTATAGATCTAAGGCAATGGCCAAGTAGGAATGTGAAGTCCCATAAAACTATGATCATGTCTACCTTATATTTGATGGATTTCCAACCCATCTTCCAACACTTTGAAGTGTTTGTTTAGCCCAAATCAGATCAGAATTGTATGAGATTAGAGAATCAAGAGGTGAGTCCTCATCATCTATAGTGTGAGTGTGAGATAGAGGAGGGGAATCCTCATCACTGCTCTTATCACTTGAACTTTAAGAAGAAGTATCATCCTCATCATTAGGAGGATCTCGAGGTGGATCTATGTCACTATTTGAAGTGGAATCAATGTCTAGTGAGAATTTTGAAGAGTTTAGAGTGCCAAGATTGTGTTTAAGTGGGCCTCAAAAAATTTGACACTCTTTTCAATGAACAATTCATGAGTTTTAGGATGGAGAAGCCTATATCCCTTAACACCCTCTGTATACCCCACAAAGATGTAAGACTAACTCTGAGAGTCCATTGTCTTGCATTTCTCCTTAGGAATCCAAGCCATTATTGGTGATCCAAACACTTGAAAGTGATCTACTATGAGCTTGTGACCATACCAAGCTTAAAAAGGAGTGATTCCCTTCAAGGCTTTGTGTGAAACTCAGTTTTGAATGTAGCACACATAGTTTATTGCTTCAGACCAATTCTAAGGAACAAGAGACTTTGATTGAAGCATGAAGTTGGCCATTTCCTTTAAGGTACGATTCTTATGTTTGACCACACCATTCTATTGAGGACTATATGGAAATGTGTGTTGCATTTGAATCCCTTATGATGTGAAAAATTTCTCAAACCTATTATTGACATACTCTCCACCATTGTCAATCCTTAAGATTTTGATGGAACATTCTGACTACTTCTCCACAAGTGCCTTGAAGTCCTTAAAGTGATCGAAGACCTCAAACTTATTTTTGAAAAAAAACATCTAGGTGTACCTCAAAAAGTCATCAATGAATGTGAGAATGAATCTTGTCCTATTGAATGAAGGTTTTGGAAATGGACCTATTAAGTCACTGTGGACTGTTTCCAGCTTCTGTTCAGCTCTTCTTGCTTGACCCTTATCATATTTATTTTTTGGTTGCTTACCAAGGATGCAGCCATTACATAGGCCATCCAAGAATTTGAATTTATGAAATCTTGAAACCATGTCTTGATGACTAAGTTGCTCTAGGGAATGGTAGTCTAAATGGCTAAACTATTCATGCCATAGTTTGCTTACTCCATCTGCATGAGTAAGCAGTGCAACAGAGGGCTGATCTAGGGAAAAATGTGAGAAGGTGTACAACCTAGACTGATAATTGGCCTTCCCATAATCCATTATGATGTCATTATGTAGCTCCCTAATGATTGTTGAATTAGGTGTAAACTCAACTCGCTTCCCTGCACCTATGTGAGTGATTTGATATACTGACAGAAGATTGGTGGATAGTAAAGGAACACTTATAACATCATTAAAAGTTATATCACTTACTTCTACCAATAATTTACCACTAACTTCTATTGAAGTGTCATCATCCATGAGAATTGAAGGCACAGAACATGGCTCTATTTCTAGAAATAGATCCTCTGAGGAGGCCATGTGATAGGAAACACCTGAGTCAATAACCCAAGTCGAAGGCTAAGAAGCTACTGTAACAAGTGCCTTGCCCTTATTTTTACCTTTTTTTCTATCTTTTTCCTTTGTAGAATCTTGTGATGATGTGTTTTGAGATGAAGATTCAGGAACACTAATGTTGTTCTTCTTAAGCATTTAATCAAGGTGTTAATCTTCTTTTTCATGCATTGAGATTCATCATGCCCAATTTTTGTACAAAAGTTACATTTGAGTTTCTCCTTCTTAAGTTTCTCACTTGAGGACTCATTTGATGATGCCTTATGCTTGGCATCTGATTTTTTATTCTTTTTATGCTCATGATCTGGCTTGGATTGTTTCTTCTCATGTTTACCACTACTATAAGGCTTCTTCTTATCCTGATTGATAATCAAGGCATGCGATTTTGAAGACTTTAGTGCACCCATTTAAACTAACTTATCTTTCTCCTGAGTTAGATTGACAACAAACTCATCAAATGATGGCATTTTATAAGTAGATCCAAGTACATGATTGGTAGCATGAAATGTAGAGACAAAAATTGAATAGTCATGACCCAATTTTGTAAGCATAGATAGAATCAACTAGTCATCCATTTTATCAATGTCACATTGATTCAACTATAGTCTCAGTGATTTAAACTTTGTAAAAAAGTCTTGCAAGGTGTCATAGTCACTTGGGCTCAATGTGATGAGCTCATTCTCTAGCTCATGACCCCTCATGATGTCTTACACTCCAAAAAGCTTTTCCAGGATTGTCTAGACTTTGTTTAGAGTTTTTGTAGATTCAATATGAAATAGGAAGTTGAGAGACATTGATAGACATAGAAATCCATAGGCCTCATCACATATATTGTACCACTTAACCTTTTTTGCATCTGTAGATGGCTTAGTTTCTTCACCCTTAGTTATTTGATAGTATTTTACCTCTCAAAGCGAGTTGTATTTTAGACTTCCATTCTAGATAGTTAAATGGTGTGAATGGTTTGATGTTTATATCTATTAGTGTAGATTAGAATGAGACAAATTGTAAGATTTAAATGAAAGTAAAAAAAAAAAAAACAAAAAACACACAATACAAGTACCCCCTAAACTATCAAGAATACCTCCCCTAAAGTTACAATGCACACATGCTCAGTCTTGGATGTCGAGCACAGTTGAGAATGCATCTATGAGCAATCAGTGTGAAAAAGTATGAGAGGGACGTCAAGTACTATAGATAATGCATCCAAGAGAAAAGATATAAAGATTTGAAGAGAGTTTTAAGCTATTATACTATGTAAAAAAAGGATGTTACAAAAGTCCTGAAATAATGTCACCAATGCGTAGATCTCAAGAAAATATGCACTTTCAAAAAAACAACACCCAAAAAGGATCTACAAATTGAAAGTTATAGCACTTACTGGTTCTTACTCCCACATATTTGAGGACCCTTTTCAAAAATAGAAATTTTTCCCAGACTTATGTTTTTTCATCCAAAAATCCGAAAAAGGAAATAACTTAACTCTATTTCTTCATTACCTTTCACCTCAAATTTGACACCCTCCTGAACGTCACATAGGTTTGTGCAGTTGCTTGACTTTGGGTTCTTGTGGCTACATTAATTATAAAAAGTAATGAGTAAAAGCTCTTTGAAAACTTGAATGGGTCTTCTAGTATAATTTATGGTCTTCCAGCTACTTGACTTATTACTTATAAAATAAGTAATGAGTAATAAGTAGTCGACCTCCACAAACTTGAATGGGTCTTATTCAATATAAATTGGGTTCTTTGAACAACATGACTTATTACTTATAAATAAAGTAATGAGTAATAAGTAGTCTACCTTGGAAAACCTGAATGAGTCTAGCCCAGTGTAAATCAGGGTTCTTGACAACTATAACTTATTACTTATAAAACAAGTAATGAGTAATAAGTAGTTGACCTTGAAAAACCCAAATGGGTCTAGCAAGTAAATAATGTACCCTAGAGAACCCGATTTGGTCTTGGAGGGAAGTAATCATGCTTAAGTAGTTTGATTACTCAAGTAATGGAACCTGCAAAACCTGAATTGGTTTGGGAGGCTTGAAATCAATACGACCACCATACTAGTTGAAGAAAATTAGAATTTTAGAAAAATCCATGAACTTTCTCAAAAAAATAAGGACAACCCATTTGAGATCTCAAAAAACCCAAAAAATATACATAGAAATGTTTTTGATCTAAAGACTTTTGACATGAGTTTTGAGTCAGAATGAGAAAAAATGCCTCTAAGATAAAAAATGGTGGCTAGTAAAAGAAATCGATTTTTAAGAAAATCTAAGAACAACACATTTTAGATATCAAAAAACCCACAAAATATATGCTTAAATTTTTTTGTTCAAAGGTGTTTTGATAGAGTTTTGAAGTAGATCTGAAAAAACACCTCTAAGGTAAAAAAATGGTGGTCAAGCTAGAAGAAAAGCAACAAAGGTGAATGCAGGAGGATCCTACCAATGAGTCTGATGCATGATACTATCAAAATAACTTTGATACCATGAACGATTTTACCAAAATCTCTAAACAATTTTTATTCAATCAAGTTGAGTCCTATGCGGTAGTGTGAGATCTCCAGAAAACACATGATATTTGCAATAAGCTATGAAATATAAAATGATATGATTGAATTCTTCATTAACCTTCCAAAAAGGAAAAGTGGGGTACATATAGAGAAAATTAGGGAAACATAAGGAAGCCTCTAATTTTCTTAGTTTAATAATTACAATAAAAGATAACTATCTTATGGACCCTTTATAACTAAGCTAAGGAAGCTTAGAATGGCCATATGATCATGTAGGCAAAAATTAGTGGGAAACAACACTACACTAACAATGAATAATAAGAGACATGGCATAATGTTTAAGCCTAGGTAAATGTCTCAATAAAAGGGCCTCTGTGTTTAGTTTCTTAATTTGATCTTGCATCATTAGATCTTATTTGAACAAACATGATCTATTAGATCATAATCCATGGGGTTGAGCGAGACTGACTCCTATTTGCATTAAGCCCTAAGGTCATGCCACTTGGTAATGCTATGGTGCTTTTGGGCTTTGACTTGTTGACTTTGCTATAGGGAAATTGAGTTATTTACACAGGGAAATTATTTTAGACTTTTTGTTTAGGGAAATTATTTTGAAGACCAATTTTATCAAACAAAATGTTTGCAAAAACTATCCCATGGGTCTATTTCATTGGGCAAAATGCCCAGGATAAATTTTTTGAAGGAATTAGTTTGGGGTAAAAAGGGTCTTGAAGGGTATGTTTCATAGGGAAAAGTGCCCATGATAAAATCCTAAATGGTCATTCCAAACATCCCAAAGGGTAATTTCAACAAAGTCAAAGGGTAATTTCAAAAAGGCTGAAGGGTAATTTCAAAAAGGTCGAAGGGTAATTTTTTGGGGAAATGGTCTTGGCTGAAATGTCTAAAGGTGTATTCTTTTAGGGAAATGGTCCCGACTAAAATGTTTAAATTCATATTATTTTGGGGAAATGGTCCTAGCTAAAATGTTTGAAGGTGTATTCTTTTAGGGAAATTATCCCAGACAAAATGTTTGACACATTTACCCTGAAAACCATATTTTTGTACAAAAGTTTTGAAGGACAAATTTTTGTAAAATAAAAGTTCTGAAGGGTCTAAAATGCAAAGTCTAAAATTTTTACCAAATAAAATACCCAAACAAAATAGGACTAAGCCTTATGATAAAACGAATTAAAATAAATCCACAATATATTTAAAGTGTTCCCATGCAAATTTGAGTAGACGATCCTACCAAATTTGAATTCAAAAGAAGTACTTAGACCTCATTAGACCTACAACTAGAAAACATAAAGATCGAAAGTTAGCAAATTTAGACAAGGGCAAACTAGAATCATGTGCAAATATGCTAACCAAACCAGGTGGATGATCCTCAAATGAAAATACTATGAAAACACATTAGTGACACTTTGATCAAGTGAATTTTCAAATTTTAGGTACAAATTTGCATAATTAAACATAAGGGTCCTCACTTTTTAGGAATGGAGGTATGTTGACCTCAATAAATGGTGACGTCTAGAGGAAACATAATAATATATTAGAATTTAGAGACTCTGGTTTAGACTAATAATTAAGTTAGTTATTACACTTGATCACTCACCATTATTTAGATCAGTTTGTGGTTGAAACAAGTCTTGCATATGTATAATTGGGATCAAATATCAAGACCTAGTTAAGTTGTGTATGTGCTTTGATTCTACTTACTATTTACTATGGGATTTAGGGAACAACTTCCAAACTTCATGCCTTTAACCATTAACATTTACTAATAACATGTTTGGATATTCATTAAGAGCCATGTTTTAGCCCAAGGAAAGCTTAGGGGCATTACTCTGCTACCAGCTAGGCATCCATATCCCCGATAGAGATGCCTTTAGCTCTACTCAAGGCCTTGCTCTACTACTAGCCATGCATCTACAACCCTAGTGGAGATTACCCAAATCACCTATGTTTTAGAAAGATCTTTGAATTTTGCAATAAGCTGTTATTTTTTTTGTATTTTTTAGGTCATTTTTGGATTTATAGAAAAGGTTGGGAACCAAGTTAGCTAGGTTAGGGATTTGGTCAAATTTTTGATCTTAAAATAATAACCTATGGTTGTAACCTTTATCCTAGGCAATAATGTTTGTTAAGTGCAAACATGACTGTGTCCTAATAGTTTAAACTTTCATCCCACATGTGTAATTCTTATTAAAGATTAGTTTATATCACAACAATTTTTACGATATTATGGAATAACTAACCTACCCACCAGTCCTTATAGTTTCTCCAAAATATAACATATAACTTGCATTTCAGATCCATGTTCAACACTTGATTAATGTTCATTTTTTTAGTCGTGAACTTGTGAATTTATTGAGTAATTAAGTTCAACTTGAGTTGAGGGCTATCCAAAGGACTTATTAGAAGCAAGGAAAAAATCACAAGAAACAAAGGAATAAAAATCAAAATAAACAAGCAAACAAATATGTATAGGTGCTATACACAAACATGGGGCATGAAGGAAAGAACAAGAAAAAAATTAATCTAAGCCTTATACTAACTACATAAAGAACTTACCTCTAGGATCAAATGGAAAGTTACTTATCCTACCATAAAATCTTAAGGCGTGATTATTTACCTTCAGTGGCCCTTTCTTGTGGATAGCAACATTTGTATGCTTATGTCTTCTAGGTGATGCAACTTGGTTTCCTATTTCCATTCTCCAGTACATAGGTTGAAGATATGGGTTTAAAATTCAATCATATTCATCCCAAATTCTTTTACTTTACAGCATGAGTGCTAGTTCTTTTTCATCCATAGATTAATAGTGGCTTATATCATCTTCACTCAATAATGGTATCTCGACTAGCATCTTTAGACTGATGCTTTCATTAAGTTCTTTCTGAGGTGGAAATGGACTACCAATATTTGCACAAAAATCTTTCAAGTCATCCCAAAAGGCTTCTTCATCCTGTTCAATTGAATGATGTTAATGTATAATCTTACCATCAAGAACATGTTGATCTTGTACTCTTGACCTTTTGATGAATTCATATGATAATTCTTGATCTATTTCACCCACTTCATCTTCATCTTTAGTGAAGAAAGGTAGCTCTTCTACCCAATTGAGTTCTATCTCATCTACTTTTGGGATTTCTAGGACATCATTGCCTTCTTGGGACACCTCAATTTCTTGCAAAAAATCTTGGCATAATTTATACCCATGGCCATCTTCTTCAATAGTATCCTCTATTCCATTAGTGAATTCATATGGAGTGTCCTCATAGCTATCTTCAAGAGAGAAGTTAGCTTGTATCTAATCTTATTCATGGGGATGCTCATCTTGAAGAGTTTTTCCTTCTTCTAGAGTATCTTCAGGTTCACTTTCCTCTTCAAATGGATAATCAAAAGCCTCTATCATGAAACCTTGAGATATCCTTACAAATCTAGATGTGCCTACAATATTGTCTTGGTTAGGCATAATTTTAGTTGTAGCCCTTTCACCTTGAGATGTTTCAAAGACATTACAATGATCAACCAAATCTATATTATAGAAATTCATTTGTATGTCTTCAAATGATCCATTATTTCTATTATCATGAAACTTGTTTGGAGGCTTATTGAACCTTTAAGAATAATATTTTATATTAGAGCTCTCTCCTATATTTAATACTTATTTTTGCAACTGAAGAAATTCAATGCTCAATTTTTTGACCATTTTTAATATCAAGTCATATGATTGTTTTGGTGTCTCAGGATCATGAACTAAATCATTACTAATAGATATGGGCATTAGAGTTCCATTATTTTGTGGATGAATCTCACTAACAGTGCTATTCAATAACCCTAGGTTTTGACCAGGATATGGATGACTCAATAGTAATTGGTTCCCAACTAGAGGTTGGTTTAGAGTAGGTATATTCTGACTAGCATTAGGGATGGAGTATGCCGTTTGACCTTGGGGTTACATTTGATCATTAATGATCACAACTTTAGCATAAGCCAATGCTAATGTATTAATGATATTTGTAGATATTTTCAAGAACATAGAGGTCATGGGGTCTAAGACATCCTTGTAAATATATAAATCCAAAGCCACATTAGGTTTATATAGGGCCATGGTCCTGCTAAACATGTTTTGGAACCTAGCATTAAAGACTCTTATGGTCTCTTTGAAATCCCTCTTAACCGTGATGAACTATTGGTAAATGGTGCATGGACTGATAATTTTTCCAAATTGATCAATGAAAATATTATTAATGTCATTCTAACTAGTAATGTAATTCATAGGTAGGTTGAGAAATCAATCATATACAACATCTTTGAAAGTGAATGGGAACAATTTACAAGCTACATCTTCATGAACTACATTTAATAACCTCAAAGTAGCTTTGAATGATTTAATATGGTTTATAAGAGTGACAACACTATTAGGACTGAATGAAGAAAAATACCTTTTAGGATTTTGAGGAAGATCATATAATATACCTAACACGTTGATTAAAGAACCACCTAATTAAGCCATTCCTTGAACACATGAACACCCTGACTTGGTGAAATTTGTTAAGACCTGAGAATTTTATGCTCACCTCGATCTTGCCTTTGGAAATTCTAGATTATGACCTTGAAACCTTTTTAAAATATGATGCATCAAACTAATCTTCATAAAGTATGCTGATTAAGTTTGTGCGTTAAGCCAATTTTGCACAAATACATGTAAAACATAACTATATTTAACTAATAAGCTCAAAGATATGTCTAGACTAATGAATGAGAGGGATATTTACACCTCTAATCTCAAAAAAATCAAATTTGAAAAGAACCAATCAATCTTTGTTCAAAATCACTATTACTAACCTTAAACATGGGGAATATATAAAACATGAACTACCTTTGTAAAAATATCCATATATCTTCAAAAAATATTGATATTTGGCTAAAGGAAGCCTAAAGACTAGTCTAAAACCATAAAGATTGATGATCTTTACATAATTGAGCAAAGGATCATAAAAATATGCAAATAATACACCAATCTTTGATTAGAATACACCAAATTTAGTAAAGATTATAGAAATTCACAAGGATCTAACTAAAGGCCCTCATTTTAGTGCTAATGAAGCTCTACATGTTGATGCCTAAATATGTACCACAAGTGCCCATAGTTTTTAATGAACACTACTCATTTTAGAATTCCTAAGAACTCAATGCATGAGTTGTAGATTGTGATAATTATGTTATCTTTGATTGAACAGAGGTAGAACAAGTGGACTATTTCATAACATTTATAATGTTTGGTGGTTGGGAACCACCATGGCTAAATAGTAGATCTATTTAAAATATATAGTATACTATGCTAAGGATGGTGAATAATGATCAATAAGTAATCTAAGACGGATATTTATAATGACAATTAAATTAGAATGAATTGATTAAAAAAGGAGCAAAAGGAAGGGTAGGGAAGAAAAGAGATGTTGCTTATTTTCATTCCAAACATCATGACAAAGTTTAAATATCATCTAGACATGCACTTAACCAATGTATAACATGAAGTAGCATAATCTCAAATCCTATCACACATTAGTGAAAATCCTAAGGAAGGTGGAAATAATGCAAATAAGAACTTGGTTCACTTTAAAGATTTACCTTGCAGGCAAATGTCATTAGCCCAAATGCAATAAGAGGAAGAAAACTAAATGAACATAAGAACTTTCAATCAACATAGCATTGGCTTAAGTTAACAAATTTGCAATCAAATGTACATACCAAGAATTCATAATAACCATTCAAATTTGGAATTTAGAACCAATAAGTGTAAGAGATAAGCCATGATAATAAAAGACAAATAAATATGGAAAAACTTTTCAAAATTCCTTGCTTGTGTTAGTTTCTCAAAAGTTTACAAAGTGATTTTGGCTCTAAGAAATCCCTCCTTTCTTAGAATTTATAATTATCCTTTTATAAGATATAAGGAAGCATGTCGGTCATTCCCAACCAATTAAAAAATATAAGTGTAGGGACAACTGTCCTTTCCACAAATGTTTTATAAATACACTAGACTTTCCCAATCAATTGATCTATAGGTAGTGTGTTTTACAAACAACACATGCCTTTACAAACAAAATATTCCACTTTCAAAATAGACAATATTTAGCTACAGGAAGGATATTCCTAAGGTTCTTAACTTTTGGGACCCCTGTGCTACTACAAGATCATCATGGTTCCTGCTCTCAGTATCCAAGATTAAAATAGAATTCCATTTTCCCTCAAGAAACACTCCTCTAAGATGCCATGGTTTATTAGACTACTCACTAGTGGACTCTGGATCGAATTACCTTTACATATATGACAATTTAACCTTTTTGACTCAAGTATAATGTTTACAAGGCCTGATTAGGTTTCTCATGCTTTGGTAGGGTACTTTTGAAGGTTTTGACAGTGTTGTAATGGTGGTAGCCAGTTCAAACATCATGAGATTAGATCTCTACCTTTGCATTACCAAGTCCACAAGGTCTCCAATTTGGCACATTGCACCTACATGGATCTGATGTGGCATCTTCATGGTGTCTCTATGTTATGCTTCTCATCACTATACAAAATATGACCATTGCATTTGAAAAACTTGCTTTGATCTCATACCATGTGATCTGTTTGCATGAATCAACATTGTCCATAGATCTTTAAATAATTTGGATCCACGTAGCTATCTTAAATTTGACATCTTCACAATCATCATTTGACATCCGTGTGGACATATTTGATGGGTACATGACTATCAATTTTAAACTCATCTTAAAAACTCTCTACTATCTTAAAATTGACATCTTCATGGCCATCATTTGACATTTGAGTGACCGTCTTTGATGGGCATGTGATCATTAATTTTAAACACATCTTTGAGACTATATTCTATCTTAAATTTGACATCCTCACAATCATCAATTGATGTCCATGTGAATGATATTAATGGGCACATGACCATCAATTTAAAACATGTCCTCAAAATTGTTTGCTAAGCTTGCCACTTATCATTTTTGGGTCTATTCTTCTTCCTACATGTGCCCCTTGGTGATCTCACATTTTCTCGAGATTTGTTGAAAAGTCCACCTTCGTCTTGCACTATTTGATCATTATCATCCGAGTGAATGTACATCATTGGATTTTGATTTGATGGGTGGGCCACCATTGGTTGTTCATTGTTCCTTGGCTAAAACCATGACACTTGTCACCTTCTCACCATCTCAAGGGCATCATTGACATTTTGAATGGCCATGCTCTGTCAGATCAATCCTACCCAAAAAAATGTGTGTCATTAATCCTATAAAGATGCTAACTATTTAAGTCAAGCTCAAGTAAATGCATAGGTCTTAGGATAAAATCTTATGACTAAGGTCTTTTATTTATGTTAATAAACATGAATATGAACCTTAGGATCAAGATTTTATTCTAAGTTTTAGAGCATAATAAAAGGGGACCCTATGAATAATAAAAGGTCCAAGCATAAGGTTTTAACCTAAGGTTTCATTGTATAAATAAATATGATGAAACTTTAGGGTAAGGCCTTAGGCTAAGTTAGAACATAGTAAAAGGGACCATTCATTCATGAGATATAAAAGGGACCAAGCATAAGATTTTAGACTAAGGTTTGGTCGTGTTGAAAAACATGACTTAAGCCTTAGGGTAAAATTTAGGCTAAGTTTATGGCACTTATAACTATTCTCACACAAATTTGAATTTAATTAAAAAGGACCTAGGTCAAAACATTAGACTAGGGTTTTAAATCATGGTTTAAAATAGATCTAATTAATTTTAGACCAAAGGCTAAGAAAAGTTCCATTTTAACATTTGAAACACCAAACCGTAATCATGTTCATTCTAAAACAAGATTCTATTGATCCTGTAACACAAGCAACTAGTTTTAGCAACATTTGAAGGAGTAAAGCCATGATCATATGAAAATATATCCATTAATCCAAGCAAGATTGGTTCCTGAAAATAATAAGAAATATTAAAGTTAGGGCTCGGGGTACATGTAAAGATTAATATAAAGTCTTAGATTAAAGTTTTCATGCAAATAAAGACTTTTAATCTAAAGTCTTGCAATAGGTTTAAAATATATTAAAGTGACCTTGTGAATAATAAGAGATATGGCATACTATTTAAGCCTAAGTCTATGTCTCAATAAAAGGGACCCTATGCTTAGTTTCCCAGTTTAATCTCATGTCGTTAGATCCTATTTGAATAAACATGTTCTCTTAGATCATGATCTGTGGGGTTGAACGAGATTGGATCCTATCTACATTAAGACCTAAGGTCATACCACTTGGTAATTCTATGGGGCTTTTGAATTTTGACTTATTGACTCTACTATAGGGTATTTAGGTTCTTGGCATGGGGTAATTATTTTAGACTTTTTATCTAGATAAATTTTTCTGAAGACCAATTTTATCAGACAAAATGTCCAAAGAAACTATCTTATGGGGTCTATTTCATCGAGAAAAATGGCCAGGATAAAAAATTTAAAGGAATTAGTCTGGGGTAAAAAGGGCTCCAAAGGGTATGTTTCATAGGGCAAAGTGCCCATGACAAAAGCCTGAAAGGTCATTGTAAAAATCTCGAAGAGTAATTTCAACAAAGCCAAAGGGTAATTTCAAAATGGCCGGAGGGTAATTTTTCAGGGAAATGGTCCCAACAAAAATGTCTGAAGGCATATTATTTTAAGGAAATGGTCCCAACCAAAATGTTTGAAGGTGTATTCTTTTAGGGAAATGGTCCTAACCAATATGTCTGACACATTTCACCTGAAGACCAAATCTTCGCATAAAAGTTTTGAAGGGAAAATTTTTATGGAACATTTGTTCTGAAGGATAAAAAATTCAAAGTCTAAAAAGTTTACCGAATAAAATACCCAAACAAAATATGAATAAACCTTAGGATAAAACAAATTAAACTAAATCCATGACATATTTAAAGTGTTCCCGCACAAATTTGAATAAAAGATCCCATCAAATTTAAATTCAAAATAATTACTTAGACTAAAATTAAACTAAGGGTTCAACAATTCAATTTTATTTTCAACTGACCAAAATCTATTAAGAGATCAATTTAACATTAAAATCATGAAACCCAAGAATGCTTCATTCCAAGTAGACCTTATTGGACATACAGTTGGAAAACATAGAGATCTAAAGTTAGCAAATCTAGATAAGGGAAAACCAAAATCATGTGAAAATATGTTAACCAAATTAGGTGGATGATTATAAAATGAAAATACTATGCAAACACATTAGTGATACTATGATCAAGTGAATTTTCAATTTTTAGGTACAAATTTGCATAATTAAACACAAGGGTCCCCATTTTTTAGGAATGGGGGTATGTTGGACCTCAACAACACCCTTGTTGACATACCCTAAAGCACTTGTCTACAAAGAAGCTACTAATGCTGATTAATTTGGGGTGATTTTGGAAAAATAATCATTGAAATCTTCTTGTAATACCTGTTGGTTATAATCAAGATTAAACGATAATAAGAAATAGGAGAAATAATAATAACAACTAAGGGAAAGGTATAAGAAATGGACAAATGCAAAATGGGTGCCACTAAGTGAGGCCTCTCATAGACAATGGTTAAAAATAATCTAAGCATATGAACATTTGAGATGAATAATATTCATAGGTTCTTTGAGATCATATCCATATAATGTAGCCAACCTATATGACCTAGAACCATAATTTGTATTAATAACAAAGGGACCAAGACAATTGGCCTTAAACTTGCCTTTTCTTTTATGCTCAATGTTTTTGATTTTATTTTAGCACCAAATCACCAATTTAAAATTATTTAGGGAGAATACATTAGTTTTAGCTATGATGTAGTCAATTTTGGTAGGTTTGGAAATGGTCTAATGTTGTTTGTCATTTCTCATCCAAGAGGTTTATCTCTTGCAATCTATAAACTCTATATTACTCATCATTAATGATATTCTATAGATAAATACGTAGAGAGGGCAACTCGATCTTAATATGGATAATGGCCCTAGAACCAAAGACTAAGGATTATGGTGTGGCTCTTATAGGTGTGAAGGTATTAGTACGACAAGTCCATAAGGCCAATAATAATTTTAAATGCTAATCACAAACAACATCATTGACAATATTTTTTAGAATATTAATAATGGTTTTATTTGATACCTCGGCTTGGTTGTTACCTTGTGGATAAAAGGCCATGGACCTTTTATGCTTGATATAAAATTTGGTATAGAGTGATTTGACATCTTTGTTTTTGAAGGTGTCATCATGATTAAATATAATGGTGGAGGGAATGCCATAGTGGCAGATGAGGTGATATTAAATGAACTTAGAAATATACTTGCTAGTTATATAAGTGATGGGAATGGCTTTTATCCACTTAGTGAAATAATTCATACCGGTTAGGATATGTTTGTGGCCATCGAAGGAAGTGTGGTTTATTTTACCCATGAGATCGAGTCCCCAAGTAGAAAATGGATATGGTGTAGTGATAATTTGGAGTGGTAAGGATGAAGTATGGATAAAATAACTATGTCATTAACAATAATTACACTAATTGACACATTGATAAGCATCTGTATTCATTATTGACTAACAATACCCAATTTGAAGGAGTTTCTTGGAAAGGACCAAGCTACTGGTGTGGGCCCCATAAGTTCCTTCAAGTACATCTTTCAACGTTAATTTAGATTCTCTTGAAGTTAAAAAACAAAGAAACATTCCATCATAGCCTCTACAATAGAGCATATTACCAAGTAATGTGTATTAGGGATATTTATGAATGAAGTATTTATGTTGGGTTTGTCATAGGTTAACATGAATAATCTAGTCATGGAGGTAGGTGTATAGGTCTTGGTACCAAATAAGATTAGGACCAAAAATATCACATACGATCTCAAAATCTAGGTGTACATAAGATAGTTAAATAAGGTTGTCAATAAAAAATTAATACTCTTTGACATTGCTAGCCACTACTAGCATAGACCCAATGGTCACCATGGCATTTGCTGATATATTATTGGCCTTGGGTATTTTTTCAAACTAAATGATGTCAAAATGAGGCTTGAGTTTGTCATTCATACTTTTTCAGGGCACAAGCTTCTTATCTATGGTTTGATATTGGTCTATAGCCTAATTAATGATCAATTGAGAATCTCTATTTACCATTAGCTATTGAATATCCCACTCTCTAGTAAGATAGAGTCCTATAATGAATGTTTCATACTTAGCCATGTTCTTTGTGCAATGGAATTAAATATGTAATGCCTTGTGAATGAAATCCCCCTATGGTGTCATGAAAAATATACTAACCCTAGATCCACAAGATGTGAATGAACCATCAAAGTACAATGTCCAATGTTTGGATTCAAAAGCTGTTGCTTCTAGAGTCAAAATTAATTTGTTAGGGAAATCAAACATGAGTGGTTGCATGTCTAATAAAGATGATTGAACAAGTTTATCTACAATAAATTTCCCCTTAATAACCTTTTGGTTTTAATATTCAACATCAAATTCACTCAACAACATTATCCATTTAGCCATGCAACCTGTCAGAGTTGCCTTAGAGAATAAATATTTGAGAGGACCAATCTTGGCTATAACAATGGTCTTTTTATTTAACATGTGGTGGCATAAATTTTGGGAAGTGAACACCTTTTATAAATAATCATTTTTTATTGGCATGTATTTGTTATCATACGTCACAAGTGTCCTGCTCAAATAATAAAATACATGTTCTTTACCCAATTCATCATGTTGAGCCAAAAGTTTCCCCAGGGCATGCTCTATTGCAAACATGTAAAAGAGTAATGGTATTCTTGGTGTAGGTGGAATCTATACTAATGGGTTGGATAAATAAGTCTTCAATTCTTCAAAATCTTGATGACAAATTATAGCCCACCGAAATGCTACACTTTTATTCAAAAGGTGAGTAAAAGGATAAAATCCACCTTGTAGTTGTGAAATAAACTAGTGAATGGACTAAAATTTGCTATGTAAGCTACATAGCTATCTTAGAGTAGGAGGAGGCATTTTCATAACAGTGTGACATAATAAATCCTATTAATTTTTTAGAAGTGATCCAAAGACACACATTTTATGATTAAGGCATACCTTATATTCACAAAGTCTCTCAAAGATTATTCATAGAACTTTGGGATGTCTAACACATGTCTTAGACTTGGCTAGGATATCATCCACGTAGTTCTCAATAATGTCATGCATCATGTCATGGAAGATGATAGTCATGACATGTTGATAAGTTTCCTAGGTATTCTTTAAGGCAAATGGCATGACTTGATAACAAAATTTCCCTCATAACATGGTGAGTGTTGTTTTGTGCTAGTCTTCAGAAGCAATCTTGATCTAGTTATATCCTAAGAAGCCATCTATGAAGGACAACTTCTCTTATCCTAATGTTGGGTCGAATATCATCTCAATGTTTGGCAAAGGGAATTCAACCTTGGGGCACACTTTGTTGATATCTATGAAGTCATTACATAAGTGAATTCCCTAGGGTTTGTTGCTAACTAGAATGATGTTTGAGTTCCATTCTGAGTAATCTAATGGTTGAATGAAACTTGTTCCCAATAGTTTCTCTAGCTCTTTATTAAACAAGATAACAATGCATGGATGCATTTTCCATTGCTTCCATTTGATTGGCTTCGAATCTAGATGTGCTAAGAGCCCATGTGCTACTAAATATGGATCTAAACTTAGCATGTCTATATAAGACCAGATAAAGACATTGATGAAGTCATTTAGGATAACAATAATGATATCACGTTCCTCAATAGTGAGGGTGCACCTAAATAAATTATTTTTGGGTCATCATAGGTGCTAATGTTCACTTTTATGGTATCTTATACAAGGAGTGTAGAACCATCCTCAATAATAATAGGCAAAGATGGAAATTGGTCTTCTTCAGCTACTTGTGAGCCATAAGGCTTACCCATGTAAGAAGAATCATAATTAGCCATGTCTGATAGTGGCCAATTAATAAATTAATCAAGAAGTTCTTGTACCAATTATGTAAATATTATATACTCTTCTTCACTAATGTTAGACCCAACTATAATGATTGAACTTGGAGGGAACTAAGATTCTTGAGGAGATGAGTGAACTTCCCTATCCAACGGTGCCTGAAACAATTTTTCACCCATGAACTTATCTTTCTCTTTAATTTTTCCTTAATCCAATGGTTCCTCAAAGGGTTTTTCACTAGAGGATCTCAATGTTTTACTTTATTTATGACCAGGGAAGTTTGCTTGCTCTCGAGACTAGGTAACAGGGTCCAATGTGAAATCAAAGCCTTGTTTATGATCATCAATTGGCAATCCAACTCTAAGGCCCATGAATTTAGTGATGGAATATTAATTCTAGAATTCATCTTATGATATAATATAATCTTGTTGGTCCCAATAAATTAAGTTGGGATGATGGGGGGAAAGTGGATAATGGGTTGTAATGGTAAGATTGATGTTGGTATTAAACAAATTAGTATTAACTAACTCATCATCAGTGATATAATGAGATGTTGTGTTGTTATTAGGAATATATTCATCAGTTGAAAAATTAGTATCACTCTCAAAATATATGGGGTCACTCCCAAGTGGTGTAAATCTAAGACCTCAATTTCTTATATGTTCAATCATGGGTATATGTTCAATAATTCCTTGTGCTTTTGACCCCAAACCTTTTCCATTATAGTCCTGATTGTCCATAATTATATTAGGAATGGGGTACTTAACATTTTGATATCAAGTATCAAAGCCATCACCATTTAATCAATCTTTTTCAAAACTGGTGGGCCAATCTTGATTTGGTGATGTGTCTTTTACAAACATGAGTGGCTGCTTTTGATTGAAAGTGGACTTATTTTGCCATATCATGTTGGGCTTGCTAGGAATAGGTTTTGGAATTCCATAGGATTTAGGTGATTTGGGAAATTTGATGATGTGAAAAGTATATTGAATGTGATACGTGACAGTTCCAACCTCTTCAATGGTAAAATGGGTAGAAATCAATTCAGGAGGTATATTAGAAGAAGTGGATGTGAATTCACTAGGGTCAATGTAATTAAATTTTAGAGATTCAAGAACTTTTTCTTTATTATTATTACCTACATATTCTATGATAAGACAATAATTATAGTTCCATATTTTTCTTGTAGGTTCTTATAATACAAGTATCACTACAGATCACCATGAATAGTGACATCTAATCTTGAATGAGGGAATTTAATGCATTGGTATAAGGTGTAAGGGAATGTTCATACTTCATAGATCCAATGATGACTAATAAGTATATTATAGGTTAGATGTATGAAAATTACATGATAAAGGGTGTCATGGGTGGTAGACAAAATAATGATAGGTAAATAAATGGTACCTATAGATTCTCTCTCTAAATTATCACATGATTTGATTGTAATAGTATCTAGTTGTATATTTGCTGATGTGTATCCAAAATATTGGATCCAATTCAATCAATATGTGCTTAACCCTAAACCATTACCTATGAGAACACACTTGACTTCATGGTAGGAAATGATGGCTTTGATGTAAAGAGGATTATTGTGGAGGGGACCAAGAGATGACATATCTCTTTGATTAAACATCAGTTGTTGAACTAGGAATAAATGACCCACAAGTTCCATTAGGTACTTTAGAATATTAGATAAAGTCATTTAATATTGTTATATGAACTTCAGATGTATGAGAAAGACCTAAGATAGAAATCTATGTAAGTATTTTTCTTAGTTTTTCACCAATATTTTACAACTGTTCAATATAAGGAAGAGGTGGTTTGGATTTTGCAGGTGTAGTGTCCTAATTAGAATTGGTATTGTTATTATAGGGTGGAAAAGGACCTTGGAAAGTAACTATTATACATCTAGTTTTGACTACACAATTTTAAGTATAAAAAGAGTCAACTAAATTAGCTAAAATAGGTATGGGTACATGAATAGTAATCATTGAAAATTGATGTGCAATTGAATTTCTCTAACCCATGTTTAAATTACCTATATTCAAAGGGTATGGTCCTAAGATAGAAGGAATAACACTATGATGAGTGTTAGATGGTGTATGAGAAATGATTTTGATAATAACAATGTAGTTATTTGTAACACACCCTATGACATTGCCATAATCATATGGTATACTTTGATAGCCAACTTAGTTAGTTTGGGTGTCATGATCTTGATAATGATTGGATAGTTATAATTTTGGCCTTGTCCTTGATGCTGATTACGACCTTATCCTTGGTTTTAATTGTGCCCTTGCCCTTGATTCTGATTAGTTATTTACTACTAATTATTGTGCTTGGGAAAAGTATTCTTATGGATACCTATCTCTGGGTTGGTATTGGGTGCTCTTTTCTCCAATTCAAGTCCCCATTTTCAAGTAAATCCTAGATAACATGCCAAAATTACATGCATTTATAGATTGCATGACCAAACACATGATGGTAATCATAGTACTCATTATCTTGATACCATGATAGTTTGGGTTGACCCTCTGGAAAGGGTTTTAAAATATGACAAATAATCATTGTTAGCAATTTGGCTTGCCAAGGCCAAATACCAACTCCTACAACTAAAAACTTTTCATATCCAAGTTGTCTTAGGTCCTTAGTGATGTGCTTGATCATCTTTATGTCAATAACTATCTTTTGAAGAGAGTAGGTTTCAATATTTTCATTGTCATACCTCTTTTCAAATGGTATTAAGTGTCATTATGATGTTTGAGATTATTTGGAGGTCTTTGACAAGGAATTGAAGTGGTATTATAATCTAAACCTTGAAGATGGTAAAGAGGGAAGTTGATGTCTCATTATGAGATTCTATAGCATATTCAATATATGTAAGGTATGGGGATGGATATAAGATTTGAAGTGTGATAAAAATACATAGAAGTCTATTTGAAACCTTTTAGAAGGCTATAATATACTATCTATGACATTCAGTGGCAAATCTCCTTTGTGAAGCTATGTGTACATTGTTTAAAAAGAAGGTTTTAGTTTTAAAATGGAAAAAACTAACCTTAAAATGCCAATAAAACATCAAAAATATCTATAAACACCCTCATGATCATGACTTTGCTTTAATCAAATGATTTCTTACTTTGAAAATATCTCCTCTACAAGTCTAAAGCATAGTTTGGCCTCCAAAGAGATCACACATGTGGAAAATGTTCCCCTTTTTGATCTCAAAAGTCTTACTACTTATTATAATATCCATTTTGACTTGTAATATTCCTCATGTTTCCATAAATTGGTGGTTTAGACTTAAAGTGTGGAAGAAATGCAAAAAAAAGGATATTTTCATGTGTTTCATGTAGGAAGTAAGAATTTGTATGGATTTTACATATAATATAGGTCATAATTTTGAAGATGGATACATGGAAGGTCTTTCAAATGAGATTCATGGAAAGAAGGTTCATTATAGGCTCAAAATTGGTTCTGTTACACCACTGAGCTTCTTTGTACCTTGAGAGAGCCCTTCAGGTTTTTAGATGGTACAACCATGAGAGAGAATACCAAGATCTATAATTTTGGGTAGAGGAAGGAATATTATATAGATTACATAATTGGGAATTGGTATTCATTTTATATATCTTTCATTTATTGAATAATCCTTTACAAGTTAAGGTACTTTCAATGGCTTTTTCATTCAAGTAGGCAACTGATTTTTTGAGTTTTCTTCTCTCCTAAGCATGATGACCAAAAAATGGAAGTTTATGGAGATTTTAAAGAGTCTAATTCACCTTCCCATGTAATTATATATCCTAATTTCACATGTGTGAATTTTATATAGTTGTATAAGACAAATGATTTCCAAAGATATAGTCTACAGGTAGTTTGATAGTTGTATGGTTCATGATGGTTTCAGGATATCAAAACACATTTAGTGACTATATGAGAGATATAATTTTTATCCATATGTCATCTCATTATGTTTCTAAAACTTAACTCAATATTAATGGCATAAAGATAACCAATCAGTCTTAAAACACCCTCATTCTCTCATTTTAGCATATGTTAAGGTTATTGGCAAAATCCTCAGTTTCTTTTGCACAATATATACCTCCTTTAAGATCATCCAAAATGGTATACCCTATTGAAGCATATTATTATATTCACCTTATACCCTTTTAAACTATATATATTTTGGATTGATTTTCATTTCACCTCCTTCATGTGTCATCCCATTTCAGTCTTTGTCATTATCATTCATCAATGTATAATCTTATAATTCCATTCCATTCTTAGTTTCGTATATCCCATCATCCATACCTATTCATCCACCTTATGGATCCAATATTTTGGTAAATTTAAAGGATTTTAGGGACCATAATGGTCTTGGTGATGAGTTATACAGCCTAGATCCATGCTAAAATAATAGATCTTCATCTACAACTAAGTGTTATGAGGGTAATTCAATGCATAGTTAAGGAGTTTCTTAGGGATCAAGATAAGTGAGAGACAAAATATTTATAGGGTAAATGAGGTGACATTAAAATATCTAATGGAAATCATTAATCCCTTCCAAACCTCACTCTTCATGCATCATGCTTGTACTCTATCACAATCCGTATAGTGTGGTTGATAAGCTTTTTAGGAGCTAAATGATTGGATGTGACTCAAACCTTCACTTTGAGTGAACAATCCAAGAGTGAAAAGATTTAAAGAATGAGGAGGGTTTCCTAGGTTTATCCATGGATAACATATCATACACCCCAAAATTTTAATATTCCATACAGAGGTGTCTCATGACCACCTAAAACCATGGTAAAAACTCAATTAGCCTATATACACAGTCAACCAAATCAATGGAGTCTCTATCATGGAGACCTAACCTAATGGTAGTCATACAATGATAAAATACTTGAAAGAGAATGAAAAGAAACTTGAGTAGTCAAAATATTCTTAGAAATTGAGTGATAGTCTCCTAAGTCTGTACAAACTATACAAACTTTCACTTAAAGTCATATGACTACAATCTTGCTCAGTGAGGTAGGTGAGTTCAAATGATCTCATGATTAATATATGTTTCATGGATCACAAATAGTGATAGTGGAAATATCATGGTTGATAGTATCAGTAGGTTCAAGGTTTAGATGTAATATTAAAGTGGCCTATATAGTCAAAAATTGACATACAGGCCCTAGCCTATAGGTCCTCCTTTTGATCAAACCAACATCAAATCAAGGTGGTCTATAAGTGAAACATAATGAAGTAGTGAGTGGTGAGGAAGGTTTGATTGGAACTAATAAAGGTCATACCCATAATAATTCCCTCCAATAAAATTAAATAAAATCAATCAAGAACTCAGGTGAAGGTAGAGTTTTGAGTTGAGAATAAAATATGGTGGAACTATATGTGAACTAAAGTTATAATATGGTGAAGAAAGGAGGTACTTGAGAGTGTTTAATATATTATTGAAGATTATATTAGGTTAAAATAATTTTAAAAGGATTAAGTTGATTTCATAAGCCAAAATAAGCATAAAACACAGTCAAGTCACTCCTTAAAGGAATACACAAGCTACAATTCTAGATAGGCAGTTAAGCATAATATCCTCTCTATAAGGCTAAAACCCTCATTATGACAGATAAGATAAAAAGAAGGCTCATGTGAAATAATGAAGACACTAAAGTAATATCATAGATAGTAAATATGGTTTATAAATAATGTTGAGGCAAACAAATATGATGAAAAGGATGGTAAAGATAATTCTAAAACCCTCATTCACACACAGTCAATAGACATAGTCAACACCATAGGCAATTTTGTGGAATTTAAGGTTTTAGAGCATCTACAAGTGGATTTATGTTCTAAAATTTGGTACATATGATAATTATGACTATATAAAACTATTAATTCTATTCTAAAGGTCATTTAAATAGTGTAAATAGTCACTAGTCTATCATAAATAGACCTTAGTTTGCTAGCAGTCATGGATGAGACTAAGTGCACAGTTGAAGGTTTGAAGACTAGGTAGATAGTTTAAAATTCATGAAGGAGTTTTTAAAAAGTGATATATGATTGTGAGTGTCTTCACATGATTTTTAGGTAGAAAAAAATCATAGTTTCAAGTTAAATTCCCTTGAGGGCTGGATAAAGAAGATAGATCTAAAGTAGGCCGATATGCATAATCTGAAGACCTTTTGCTTTTGCTTGTTTTAAGGTTTGTTTGAAGTGTCATATAATTTATAGAGATTTTGAAATATATATCAAGGTTCCATGATGATGAAAAACTTAGTTTTTATGAGATAATGATCAAACTTAGTCACTAAGGGCTATAAAAGCTAGAGTGCCAAGAAACCTTAAGGAATAGATGAATGCATAAGAAGCAAAAATAATGGAAAAGCTTAGCCAAAGGATGTTTTTTACCTTTAGAGTATATTTAAAAATCAATCATAAATGTATTATTAGGAGGGATAACTACTCAGACCCTCTACATTGTCAAAACACTCACAAGCACAAGGTTTAAACAATGAAACCTACAAGCACAGCCATGAGAGAGGAGCAGAGTTGTAGAGTTTGAGTCACTTAAAGGTAGTTACATAAGGTTTAATATTTATGGGAAAAATGTATTATGAGTATTTTAAAACCCCATATCATCTTACAAGACACTTGAACCTCAAAACTTAGGATTAGACTAATAAGGCCTAAAACCTTGTTTAAGGCCTAGAAGGCATATACCACCTTAAGACACCTTCATACTCTCAAAAACATTTTCGACACTATGATAATGTTTAATTGGATGTTTATAGTCCTAAATGATATTTTTTAAGTAGAAGATAATAGAAGAAAGGTAAATTTGGTTCTTGAAGGCTAATTCAAACCACATAGTTTACATAACTAATTTGACCCACCTATTTAGATGCTTGGGTATGTCACCATAAGGAGACTTAGAAAAAATGATCTTAAAAATATTTTAGGATACTTATGTAATGAAAATAAATGGAGGATTGAGTTTGTTTTAGGGTAAATTTTTTATAAACTATTGCTAATACTATAAGTAGGTCTATAATGAATGCAAATAGCTCACGATCAACTTCCCTACGTATGTATATTTACACACCTTTCGTATATGAACCCTAGCTTATTAGGAAATTTGAAGGGGTATATGGAATAAAGATACATGAAAATAAGTTAGGGTTTGGATGTCCATACTTTATGAACCATCATTAAGATGATGGACCTCCAAATCCCTCCCTAAACCCTACTACAGACTAGTCTTGAGAAAAGAGAAAATTATTGCACCCAAACTCCTATGAATCACAATAAAAACTATTGAATCATGAATTAAACTTAGAGAGGGTCCTAAACATGGTAATATTTTATATGAAACTATATGGACCTATTATAAAATATGGTTTGTAGGGAAAAATTATAGAAAGAGAGGTACAAGGTAATTTACAAAATTACCAATCATTGAAAAATTAAGTTTGGAACTTATTTAACCTTCCCAAGGCATTATATGTCTAAGTATTTTATTTGAAATTCCTCTATGAACCTCTTCTAATCAACCTATCTACAAATGTGAAGGACAAGGTGACCTAGTCACCTAATTTGACAAGTTTACAAGAACTATTCAAGAAGGCCTATGTTATGATTTGAGGCATTTATTTAGGACTAAAAATCACTAGTTTACAAGTTTATAAGGTTTTATATAAGGTTTTTATGGCCATCAAGGACTAGCAGTTAGGCTACTAGGCCTAATTGGCCTAGTATACCTACTTAGTCAACAAGTGAAGATAAAGAATGGCATAGAGAACTGATGAAGTGAGTTCATGTAGAGTGTAAATCCATAGATAACTTATCCTTAAGAGTAATCACATTCTATAACTAATCCTTGAGTGCCAATTCATACATAACTGATCTTAAAGTAGTTGATGAATGCATTAGCTGATCCTTAAGTAGAAATCAATGCATGTTCCATGGTCTTAATGGAAGAAGGAGTCTTTCTCTTGATTTAAATATTATGATTAAAAGGAGAGGTTGTTATATGCTTATGATATCCCACCACCTCATTTCAATTCCAAACAACTCATTCAAGGATCATGTAAGAGCATCAAACATTGGAGATTTTTTAGAGAACTAATTATAACTATTTGTAACTAAAGTGATGTATGAGTTAATGAGGGTCATGGATGAGTTTAATTCTCTCTATGCCATTCTCTCTTATTATTCTCTCCTCATTTTATATATTTTTAGGCCTTATAGCTTTATTTTGGGATCCCTCTCTTGGGAATGAGGAAACTCTACCAAGATTAAACTTTGTAACCTCTTAGATTAATAAAATAGACTATTGTAACTTCTCTATGATTGACTTATAGTGTGTATATGCTTGTTTAGATGTGTATAAGTAGTATGAATCTTCCCTTGACATGTCTTTGCCACACTTATATGTTGATGAGTTATTTTATGCAGGTTATATGAAGTTTCAAAGGTTGGTGATCAAATTTAAAGTATAACCTAGCTGGAAGTGTCTCAAAGCATACCTCTCTCACTTCACCTCCAAGTTCAAGTCACTCACCATGACCTCCATGTAAAAAACTATTACATAATAAGCCTTAGAGATAGTCTTTTAGTCCCTTTTTGGTTCATTAGTGTTTTTAGGAGTACAAGATTGAGTGGATGAATCATTTAGGTGTATCACCATCACTAGTATAGGTTTTCCATTTAAGTTATATTTATAAATCTTTTCACCCCCAATGCAAATAGATTTTAGGAAAAGGATTCAAGTTGATATATTAGAGGAGCTAACCTTATAATCTAGAGGTTTGGTCTGGTTATAGATATCCCATAACTTGTAGATTAATCTAATGTTAGTCTGATTTTGAAGGAGATCTAAACAATCTACTTCAGTAGTGTAAAACTTGGGTTACTAATAGTTATAACATGCCTAGTGGGACTAGATTTAGACATTGGATATTTTACAATAGTAGCTTGAGTATTCATAAGGTCATCATTTTAGAGGTATCAATAGTTCTTGTTCATAATTTATTTGATATTCATGTGTATTATATTGAGTGATGTCTACATATGTGGCTAATTATTGTCATTCACTACCTTATCAATAGGCGTATTTTCCATCCCAATTACAATATGACCCCTATCCATCTCATTATGACACTTATCAGCCCTACCATGACCTTGATCAATAATATGAGAGCCCTTATTAGGCATATGATCCTTTTTAATACCAAGGATACCACCATAACCCTCCTTATGAACTTCATTCACCTCCTTGGTAGCTTGCTTATCACTTTAATCAGTCATGGTAATCTCTTGACATTCCTGATCAACTCAACAAAGTTCCAAGACAATCCATATCAATCTTGAAACAAACCTTGCTTGGATATGAAAAATACATGGTGAACATTAACACACAAAATTGCTATGGATTGGAGATCCCTAGGCATGAGATTGAGAACATGAGAGATTCATTGTAGCAAACTAAGGAATAGTGGGCATATTTCATAAGACAAGGCCATTCAAAATTCAGTGGTGATATGTTAGACATAGGTGGTTTGGTTGAAGGCATTGAAGAGAAGTTGATAGTCTATGAGAGATAATGAGTCTAATCCTACTAGCAACATGTTCCCTCCTTCATTCCATATTAGTCCTCAATTAAATTTCCCTTTCCCCTCAAGAGATTCAAATAAACATGTGTCATATCCCTCAAAATTCCTCTCAAACCTTCCCAAGTTTTCCTACTTGGAAATCTATCCAAGAAAAACCTAAAAGGGTGGAAGAAGTGTGTCTTGAGAAGGCCAAATCACATATTTCATAGTAGATTATGCAAGGGCCTTCATATTTTGATTAGCAGGAGGGTATCTCCAATGATATGGTGTTAGACTTTGAGGCTCATCTTGCTAAACAAGTTGAGCTTGAAAACCAACTCCTGTACCAATCAATGGTAGCTATAAAAGCAACTCTATCCTAGAAAAAGGTTCCTCCAATCATGCCCAAGGCTGAAAAAAGTGTAATATAAGAGGTTCCTAAACCTAAGTTTAGGACTTAGAAATAAATATAACATTCTAGGCAGATAGAAGAGTAGTGAAGTAAAATCCAAGATGTTGAAGTGGAAAGCAAGCATGAGATCATTTATCCCCCACTGATCCCTCCTCAAAATACTAAGGCCTTACCTTCATGGAAAGCTATTCAAGAGAACTTGTAGGAGAGACATGAAGTGATGGTTTCCAAAGTTGAGTAATCCCATAAGCAAAAAGAAGCATCCATGACAACACCCTTGGATTTGTCTCATCTTCTTGATATTTTCCAAGCATCTACCATGCCAATCCTTGAAAAGGAATCACTCTTTTGTGAGATAAATGAAGAAAATTTAGTTGAGTTGATAGAAGATGATAGTGATTTGAGTGAGCAAGAAGAGGACATCATCATTGGGAAACCTATTGGTAAGGATAAGTATGATCAAATATTTCAAAATGTTAAAGAGGATGAGTTGAAAGAGGTTGAAAGGATGCAAGATGGTTTGCAAGTAAAAAATGAGATAGAAGAGAAAGAGGTTTTAGTTGAACAAGAAGGAGATGTTTCTCAAGAACTCCTTAGTCATAGAGTAACCATCCTCCATCATGACAGTCCTCAATAACTTACAACATTTACCATAGACAAGTGAAAAATATCCAATGAGGATGAATGTCAAGGTAAAAATGATGACCTTTGGCAGAAATACATGATCATTTTTAATGAATATCAAGACCTTCAAAGACTCACACTTCATTTGAAACATGTTGAAGACCAATCAACTACTGACCTTGTCAAGTTTTATCCACCATGAGAGGAGGCACAAGATGATGGAAGCAATGATAAAGTGTTTGCTTAAGTAGTATCTCAAGTTGATACAATTAAACAAAAACTAAATGAAGATATCTTGTCCTTTAGTATGATTAATGAAGTTCAATATGTCCACCATAAAGGTCTTGGCAAGTCACCATTCTATATGAAGCAAATTGAAAGCATCAACTAAGGCATGGAAGACCATTAACAACCCATGAATAAGACATAATTAAGATTTTTATTTAAAAGTAAACAAGTTTGGAAAGAGTATGATTGGTTATTAGAATCACATGTACAATCGATGAACTTGAAAGTGGAACCAGAAGGACCAACTACTTAAACAAGAGGCCATGAATGTGATAATGCTCCTAGATAAAAGTGGGAGCTATAAAAATGTGACAAATAGAATTTATGGTGCCATAATGGTCAATCAAGTTTTCCATTTAACCCTAAAAGAAAAAGTTTGACCTTAGGTTACTTGTTTTAGTTTGTTATCTTATTTTAATAAGTGGTTAGCACAAGCAATAGTTTTCTGCCTTATTGTTTTATTTGTCTTGTTTTCCTTAGATTAGGTGTGTTTATTAGTTTATGTATGCTTTTTATATTATTTCTATTGAGTTTATTGTAGACATAGAGGTGTCATAAAGTAAAAAATCTATTTGGAAGTCTAGGGGAGTCATTAAAACCATTTTTTCATATTTTAGACTATCATTGTCATGAAAATTCAGAGGGTTCCCATGATCGGCAAGCTGGTCAACTGTTGTGAGTCACCAAAAATGTTGGAAATTTGGCTTGACAAGTCCAAATACAAACCCCTAAAACTAATTTTTTTTCATATCCTAGTTTTCTTGGGTCCTTAGTGATGTGATTAATCATCTTGATGTCATTAAATGTCTTTTGAAGGGAGTAGGTTTTAATCTTGTCATTGTCAATCCTCTTTTAAAATGGTATTAAGTGTCATTATGATATTGGAGAATGTTTGGAGGTATTTGAAAAGGAAATGAAGTGGTATTATGATTTAAAAATACTTTAATGAAGATGGTAAATAGGGTTATTGATGACTCATCATGAGATTCTCTAGCATACTCAGTATATGTAAGGTATGGGGATGTCTATAAGCTTTGAAGTGTGATCAAAATACATAGAAGTCTATTTGAAACCTTTTAGAAGGCTATAACATACTCTCTATGACATTCAATGGAAAATATCCTTTATGAAGATATGTGTACATTGTCTACAATGAAGGTTTTGGTTTTAAAATGGAAAAATTACAACTCAAAAGGCCACTAAAGCATCCATAATATCTCTAAATACCCTCATGATCATGAATTTTTTTTAATCAAATGGTTTCATGCTTTTAAAATATCTCCTATACAAGGCTAAAGCATAGTTTGGCATCCAAAGAGCTTCTAGGTGTGGAATTTATTCCCCTTTTTTATCTCAAAAGACTTATTACTTGTTCTATTATCTTTTTTGACTCATACTCTTCCTCATGTTGCCTTAAATTGGTAGTTTAGAGCTTAAAGTGTGGAAGAAATGCAAAAGAATGGGTATTTTCAAGTGTTTCATGCAAGAAGTATGGATTTGTATGGAATTTTATGTACCAAATAGGTTATAAATTTAAATATGGAGACATGGCACATGTTTTAGAGAATATTCATGGTAAGAAGGTTCCATATAGGCTCAAAACCGGTTCTCTTGCACCATCAAGATTCTTTGCAACTTGAGAGAGTTGTTCAAGTTTTTAGATGGTAAGATCATGAGAGATATTCCATATTTGGACATTCGTATTTATTTTGGATATCTCTCCTTTATTAACAATCCTTTATAAGTTAAGGCACTCTCAATGTCTTATTCATTCAGGCAGGCAACCATTTTTTTGATTTTTATCCTCTCCTGAGCATGATGACCAAAAAATATAAGTTTATAGATATTTTCAAGAGTATAACTCACCTTCACATATCATTATATAACCTCATTTCACACATGTGAAGTTTTTAGAGATATATAAGATAATGAATGTCAAATATGTGGTCTGTAGGCAATTTGATGGTTGTACGGTTCATGATGGTTTCTGGATGTCAAAACATAGTTAATGACTATACGAGAGATATAATTCTTATCCATATGTACTCTCTTTATGTTTCTAAAAATTCCCATAAGATTCATATCCTATAGATCAGCGATAAATCTTCAAACACCCTCATATTCTCAGTTTAAGATATGTTAAGTTATTTTAGCATCTGTTAAGGTTATTAGTAGAATCCTAGGTTTCTTTTACATATTGTATACCTCCTTTAACATCCTCCAAAATGGTATAAAATTTTTAGGAATATTATTAGGTTCACCTTGGACCCTTTTACATGATCTAAATCATGGATTCATTCTCATTTCACCTCCCTCATGTGTCATCCCATTGTAGTCTTTATCACTATCATTCATCATTGTATAAGCTTATCATTCAACTCCATTCTCAATTTCATATATACCATCATAATAACTATTCATACACCTTATAGATATACTAATTTGAAATATTTTAAGAATATTTGGGACTATCATGGTCTTGGTGATGAGTTATAGAGCCTAGAGCCATGCTAAAATAATAGATATTCATCTACAACTAAGTGTTATGAGGGTAATTCAAGGTACAATTAAGGAGTTTCTTGGGGATCAAGATAAGTGAAAGATAAAAGATTTGTATGGTAAATAAAGTGAAATTAAAATATCTAATGGACACCATGAATCCCTTCCAAACCTCACTCTTTATACACCATGCTTGTACTTTATCACAATCGGTATAGTGTGGTTAATAAGATTTTTAAGAGCTAAATGGTTGGATGTGACTCAAACCTTCACTTTGGGTGAACACTTCAAGAGTGAAAATATTTAAATAATGAGGAGTAGAGATTTATATTTTGATCCATGGATAGCCTATTATACATATAGACATTACAATAATTGGTACGGAGGTGTCTCATGACCACCTACAACCATGGTCAAAACTCAATCAACCTATATACATAGTCAACCAACTTAAGGGAATCTCTGTCATGGAAACCTAACCTAATGGTAGTAATAAAATGATACAAGCCTTGAAAGAGAATTCAAAGATACTTGAGAAATCAAAGGATTCTTATATATTTATTGACAATTTCCTCAATTTATATAAATTATACAAATTTTTAAGTACAGTCATATGATTGCAATCTTGTTCAGTGAGATAGGTGAATTCAAATGATCTTGTGCTTATTATATGATTCATGGATCATAAAATAGTGATAGTGGAAATATCATGGTTGACATTATCATCAGGGTCAAGGGTTATATGTGATGGCAAGGTGGACTTTATAGTCAAAACGTGACCTACATGGCTTAGCCTGTAAGTCCTTTTGATCAAACCAACATCAAATCAAGCTGAAAGTGCAACACAATGAAGTAGTGAGTGTTGAGGAAGGTTTGAGTGGACCTATTAAATGTCCTAACCATAATAATTTCCTCTATTAAAAGTTAATAAACTTAGTCAAGAACTCAGGTGAAGGTAGAGTTTTGAATTGAGAATAGAAGATGGTGGAACCATATGTGAGCTAAAGGTATAATATGGTGAAGAAAGGAGGTATTTTAGAGTTTTAAGAGATTATTTAAGATTATATTAGGTTGAAATAATTTTTAAATTATTAAATTAAGTTCATAATCCCAAATAATGATAAAACATAGTCAAGTCACTCCTTAAAGGCATATACAGGCTACAATTCTGGATAGGGAGTTAGGCATAAAAAGAAGGCTAGTGTGAAATAATGAAGACACTAAATTCATATCCTAGATAGGAAATATGGTTTATAAATAATGTTTATTCCAAAATATATGATGATGAGGATGGTAAAGAGTAGACTAAAACCTCATTCACACATAGTCAATGCCATAAGCAGTTTTAGTAAATTTAAGGTTTTAAAGCATCTATAGGTGGAGTTAGGTTATAAATTTTGGTATAGATAATAATTGTGAATATATAAAACTATTAATTCTATTATAAATGTCATGTCACTAGTGTAAATTATCACTATTCTATCATAGACAAACCCTAGTCTGCTAATAGTCATGGATGAGAGTAGGTGCATAATTGAAGGTTTTAAGACTAGGCAGATAGTTTATACTTCATGAAAGAGTTTAAAAATATTTAAATATGATTATAAGTGTATTAAAATGATATTTTAGGTATACAATATCTAAGTTTTCAATTTAAATTCCCTTGAGGGTTGGCTAAATAAGATAAATCTAAAGCAGGCTTGTATGCATAATCTTAAGACCTTTTGCTTTTGCTTGTTTTAAGGTTTATTTGAAGTTTCATATAATTGATAGAGATGTTTAAATATATGTCAAGGTTACATGATGATGATAAACTCAAGTTAGATGAGATAATGTTCAAACTCAGTCACTAATGGCTATACAAGCTGGACTGCCAAGAAATCCTAAGCAACAGATGAATGCATAAAAGGCAAAATTAATAGAAAAGCTTAGCCTAAGGATGTTTTTTACCTTGGGAGAAAAGTTAAAAATCAATCAGACATGTCTTAGGAGGGATAACTACTCAGACCCTCTACATTATTAAACACTCACAAGCACAAAGTCTAAATAGTGAGACCTACAAGCATAGACATGAGAGAGTAGAGTTGGAGTTTGAGTCACTTGAAGGTAGATGGAGGTTGAATATTTTTGGGAACAATGTATTATGAGAATTTTTAACCCCAATGTTATCTTACGGGTCACTTGGACCTCAAAACTCAAGATTATACCAATTAGGCCTAAAATCCTATTTTAGACCTAAAAGGCCTATACCACCTTAAGACACCTTCAAAATCTCAAAAACTGATCCTTAAGAATAATAATGCCACATAAATTATATAATAACCACTCTTCACTAGAATGAAGTGAGTTAATACAGAGTGGAAATCCATAGATAACTGATCCTTAAGAATAATCATGCCACATAAATTATCCTAGAGTGCCAATTCATGCATAACCAATCCTTAAGTGGTTGATGAATGAGTTAACTAATCCTTACATGAAAATCAATGCATATTCCATGGTCTTAATGCAAGGAGTCTTTCTCTTGACTTAAGTCTTATGCTAAAGAGGAGAGGTTTTTATATGCCTATGATGGCCTACCACCTCATTTGAATTCCAAATATCTCATTCAAGGATTATGCAAGAGCATCAAATATCAAAGATTTTTTGGAGAACTATTTGTAACTAAAGTGATGTATGAATTAATGAGGGTCATGGATGAGTTTCCTTCTCTCCTCTATGCCATTATCTCTTATTTTCCTCTCCTCATTTTATATATATTCAAGCCTTATGGCCTTATTTTTGGATCCTTATCTTGGGCATGAGGAAACTCTACCAATATTGAACTTTATAACCTCTTGAATTAATAAAATGGACTATTATAACTTTTCAATGATTGACTTATAGTGTGTATATGCTTGTTTAGATGTGTACAAGTGGTATGAATATTCCCTTGACATGTCCTTACCACACCTATATGTTTATGAGTTATTTTTTGTAGGTTATATGAAGTGTCAAAGGTTGGTGATTAGATTTGAAGTGTAACCTAGTTAGAAGTGTCTCGAAGCAGACCTCTCTCCCTTCACCTCCAAGTTAAAGTCACTCACCATGACCTCCATGTAAAAAAATATTACATAATAATCCTTATAAATAGTATTTTAGTCCATTTATGGTTCATTAGTGTTGTTAAGAGTATAAGATTGAGTGGATGAATCATTTAGGTGCATCATCATCACTAGTATAGGTTTTTCATTTCAGTTATCTTTCTAACTCTTCTCACCCCTAATGCAAAATAGATTTTATGAAAAGTATTCAAGTTGGTATATCAAAGGAGATAGCCTCATAATCTAGAGGTTTGGTTTGGTTATAATTAGCCCATAACCTATAGACCAATCCAATATTAATCCAAGTTTGAAGGAGAACTAAACAATCTACTTCAACAGGGTGCAACTTGGGTTGTTAACAATCATATTAGCTAGTACAAATTTTTGGAATAATTATTCAATGGGATATTTGATGTCACTAAAAACTTTATCTTGGTACTGCCCTCATCATGGGGGAGCTATTTACAATGTGAGCAAAGGTTTAGGTGGGGTACTTTAGGTAGGTGGTGGCTACATTATTTATACATGTCTCACCTCTATGACCTCATTATCGACCATGTTTTTATTCTTGACAATGCATTCATATTTTTAGTTGTACTTGCTTGCATTGGCACTTTAGTTTGGTTTATAACTTGGGATTGAGAGTATATATTTAAAAGGCCCTTGTCAATAAGTGATTTTTTAATTTTCACCCCTTTGTCAATTATTTCCTTAAATGTGTTTTTCCAATGAAGTCTTAGATTATGGGTAACTTCAACATTTAGGTTTTATGTGAAAATACCTGCTGACTATTTATACAAAAAATTATGTGAAAAATGAATAGCTAGGAATATCCACCTTTACAAATATGTTGAGAATTTTCTTCCTCCTCATTACTTGGCATTGCATAAATTTGCTACCCCCAGTTCATGCTATATATTGTGGTAGAACTGGTTGAATTTTTTTTTTTGATAAGTCATTGAAAGTGGTTACTGATCACTTTGGTAGTTTGAGGAACCACTCCAAAGATTCTCCACCTTAACTTCATGGAGAAAAGTGTATAAAATATTTTCTTTTATAAGCTACTTCTTGGCACATGACAAAGAATACCTAAAAATGATCTCTTGGGGCAACTTTTTCTTTATATTTATCAAACTCTGGTAGTTTGAAATGAGGGGGAAAGGTACCTAGAGAAAGCTGAGTTCAAAAAGATAAGGGAAGATTTCATCAAATTTATACTTTTTGGGTGTTTGGTTACCTGATTGAAGTTTGGAAATAATTTCTTTCATTGTATTCCACTCTTAGATCTTGAGAGTATTTTGTGATGAAAGGAAGGTATTTAGTTGGGTTTGATGACATTGGTTGGTAGTGGTGCAAGTAGGAATGGCTCCCCTTTACATGATTTTGTTAGGGATATTCACCCTATAACCTACATTCTGAGTATGACAAGGGATTTACCATTGGTTCAGATTTGAATTAGAATAGGTAATGCCCTATTGGTTTAGAGGAAACTACTATTGAAAATTGTAATGGATCTAATATTATGAATTATATGGGATTTTTTAATGGTTCAGATGAATTTTTTGTTGGTTTCGAGGAACTCTTTGGTTCACAAGAAGGCATTGTTATTATAAATGTGAATAAGTAGGCAATGTGTGTTGGGAACTACCCAACACTTGTTGTGGTGGTGGATGCTTGGTAACTTTATATTATAGATCATTAGGCACTTTTAGTGTGTTATTTGTCACTTGTTATGTATTGTTAGGCACTTATTGCATATTATTTGGCACTTTTTATGTGTTGAAAATGATCTCTTGGTGGTTGAAAAAGGTATGTTGCATGTCAATTGGAACTTATTATAGAGAATTTATTGGAATGGCCTATTCAAAGGGAACTAATGTTTATATGTTACATGTATCACTAACTAAAGGTTGTTATGGCTCCTTGAATAACTTGTTTTAATCTATAAAAATGGCATTATTGAATGACATTATTGATAAAGAAGTAGTTAAATCAACTACCATCTGATTTGCATATCATTGGCTAATTTTTTGTAGTATAGAAACAATGATTTATCCATGTTGGGATGGGTCAACAAGTTGTCCCTTCCCTTTATTGGATATGCAATGTCTAGTTTTATACTTTGAATAGATGGTTGACTTTGAGTAACAACTACTTTTTGAGGTAATTATTCTATGTGAACAAGATTGCTTAGTTGGTCTATGGGGAAGTTAGGTGGGTTCTTGGCTCCAAATTCTAATAGTATTAGAAATTATTCATCCTTATCTTCCATGGGTTTTTTTTCAAATTGAGCTTGACTAGTTTCAACAATGGGAGGGAGGACTTTGAACACTATTGGGTGTTCTTCACTATCCTCACTATATTCAAAATTCCTAAGGTATCCCTAGGGATTGTAGAAATTTTATTCCTTAAATCTAGGGATGTAAGAGGTCCTAATGCACATGTACGTAGGCATGTATCAAATGGTTTTTGAAGTAGAGAAGGGTTTTAACTTTGGTAGGTATTTGACATGATTTGTTTGAAATTTAGAATGAGATTGGATGGTTTATAATTGAACTAAAACTTGGAATTAGACTTTAGACTTTGAATTTGGACACAATGAAAGGCAAGTTTGAGACCAAAAATGGGATGGATGATGTAGCAATGCCAAATAAGATAAGGCTTTATTTTAGTTGGAATATGTAACACTAAAAAATGACTAAGGATGGTTCATAAAAGTTGAACAAAATAAAACCTTAGTGTGTGAATGTGTAAGGACATGCTTTAAAATGTTGGTTTATAGAATTTTATTTATTTTTTTGAATGTGGTGGTGAACACAATAATAATTTTGATCAAGTAATCATGAACATAAATTAGAAATTGACATGGGTTTATGGCTTAATCATGAATCCTTTTGATATACTCACCTTTGAGAGGATAAAATTTAATGGTTTATTACTAAAATTATTGTAATTATTGGTAATATTTTAACCCCACCCTTCTCTCAAAGGTCTATACTAAAAGATAATCTTTAGGGGTGGATATATTTGTACCCCTACATTAATTATAACTTTGTTGTAAAAGTTAGTTATATTCTAAGTTTTCATTGGATTTTCTAGATGGTCTTGATATATGTTACAGTACGTGGGTGTAATATATATCCATCAATTAGATAAAATATTTAGAAGACCATTCACTAAAGGATCTAGTCCCTTCATGACTAATTCAACTATTGGGGTCTCATTAAAGTGATACTAGCATAAATCAAGCTTTGAAGAATGTGCCAGCTAAGATATCACTGATGTGACATTAATTTATATACTTTGTAAGGTGACTAGGTTGGTACGACGTTAGGATGTGACTTCCTAAGTTAACGTACCTCTAAAGACTAGAAGTAAGGTGATGAACACCCCACAATCAAAATAATAAAAAAGGAAAATCTTGCTTTGTTTTTTATTCTCAAGACCCCACATATGGGCAAGAGAAGAGCATAATTTAAGTCAATTTTTAGGTAAACAAGCAAGTAAGTAAACCTATGTGTTTTTGGTCACCCTAACTCCCTAAAGGGAGTAAGGAGAGAACATACACATAATGGTTTACATAAATAATAATTTAAATAACAAACCACTTAAGCTAATAAGGAAATGCATATGCTCTTAGGAGCCAATTTAAAAGTGGATGTTCATTGTTAAACACCAAATAGAAAAGACGATTGAAATTTAGCCTTGTGAAATTATGTAAAAATACTTTAAAAGATATCAAAACCTGCAAGACAAATGATTAATAATTTAAATAATTCTTTTGATTTTTAAGATAAAGTTGATTTATGTAGTATTTAAGTCTCAAAACATATTCACACAAGGTGATCCTACCATTTAGCAGGGTGATCCTACCATTTAATAGGGCAATCCCACTGACTTAAGGTCAAACCCATTATTATATAGGGAGTCAAATAAAAATTTGGTGACTTCACCAATTAATAAGATGAACCCATTAGTTACTAAATGAGTTTGCCATTTCAAAAAAATGATAAATAAAAAACTTAGTTTACCTTGTAACAACCTCATTGTTTGTATTTTGATCTCACTGATTACACATTGATCCTATGATTTAATAGTTAGAGTTCACTGATTCCAGGAAAGCATAGTGAAATGTAGAATAATGCCTTTATTGTTTAATAGGGTGAGTCCACCAATTTAGTATCAATCCACCATTATGTAGATCGAGTCTTTTGATCTACAAAAATACATAGATAAAATAGAAAGTAGTATAAAGTGATCTCACCAATTCATAGGTCAAAGTCACCATTTATGTGAGTGATCCCACCATTATATAGGGTGATCCCACCAATAACTAGTAAGTAGAATATAGGAAAGTTATAATAAAAAAGGAAAAATGAATGCCAAATAGCAATGCAATTTGATAATTAGAAGACTAGGAAGGGTTCCAAGGAGTTTTGTGGGATACACAATCCCATTGGGAGTGCCAAATGTAGAGTAAGATTAAAAAATAGGTTAGTCCATTCATTAGTGAATAAAATCAAGAATAAAAAATAATAAATAACATACTAATCATATTCCCTTGATTGGGAAAGGTTTATTAGGTTAAGAAACAAATGAGAAAGCATAAACAAGATAAGTTATACCTTCCCCATGGACTTTATCATCAAATCCAATCCCTAAGCATGTTCATGCCTAGATATATAACTCAAAATCTTTAGCAATGTCATTGAACTAACACCTCTAACATCTCCTCCAGCTCTATTGGATTGGTTTGTGCCTATATTGGAAGAATTAGTGATGCTTTTAGATGGATTTATGCATGGTTTATTTTCACTAAAAAACTTGTTGAAAGTGTGTAATTTCCTTGGTATTTATATATTTTAAAAATTAAGTCTGACCCTATGATATAGATCAATATGTGTGGCCATAAATGGATTCAATTTTTGAGGAAAATGCATTGATTATTTTGGAAAGAGGATACATTAATGAGGTGTGACATACCTTAAATAAAATGTTTGTCCCCATAAATACCTAGTGCATGACAACATTCAAATGATGTCACGATGAGGTCATAATTCACTTTTTTTTTAAACATTGAATATGTCATAAATAGATAATAAGCTCATTTCCATGGATTTTAAATTTAACCAAATGATTTTATTTTCTTAACTATTTAATCCTAATTATTTTTTAGGTGTTTTATGCGATGTTAAAGTTTGATTCTTTCACTTAAGTTAATTATCCCTAAATGTGGCCTACATAGTGAGAATTTAATTCCTATTGAAGTGAACAAATATGATAGTTGGTTATTTTCTTTTTCCCTAATTAGGGATATATCAAGACATTTTAACAATTGCACCTGATGTGTATGGATGAACTAGAGTGTTTCAATGGTTTTTGATCCACTTTGTACATTATTGCAAGAAGTCATTCTAACTTGGAATGTTGAAATGACAATGATGAAAATTGGATGTTTACATCGACATCATGGTCTCCAACAATGTGAAGTTTAATACTAGGGTCTATTTACTTCCCTTATTATCTAGTTTATCAAGATTAAAACAAGTGGCATCATCGCATCAACTCAGAAGCTTGGAGACCAATCAAGAAAAGACATTATCAAGGTTTCAAATAGCCCTAAAGCTTCAAGAACCATATATGTAGAATTATCCTATTCACTCAGAACATAATGGACCATAATACATAGACTTATCTCTAAAATTATTTGGGTCAATGTAGATTATCCATATGTCATCATCTTAGAATTATGGAACCTATCAGTCAAAGGTACACCATCAAGATTATATTTCCTTTAGAACCCTAAGAATCATCCACATGGCATGATCTCAAAAATTTAGATCTATATCAGTAAAAGGTATATCACCAAGATTTAATTTTCTTTGAGACTCTAAGATCCATCCACATGTAATTATATTAGAATCTCAATTACTACATAAAAGAAATACATTGTCAAAAATACAAGTTTTTTAGATTAACTAGAGCCATCCACATGTCATGATCCTAGACACTCACCCATCTATAGGTCTAAGTATAGTGTCAAATTTTCCAAAGCCTTTAGAGTTTAGAGAGTCATTCACATGGTGTGAAATATTTAACTCAAACCCTATCAGTTGAGGGTATATAGTCAATATCTCATTTTCTTTAAAACCCTAAGAGCTATCCATATGTTATCATCTCAAAAGCCTAGAACTTGTCAAAAAAATGTACAAGGGTAAGAAATAAAAACCTTCAGATACCTAAGAGCTACCAAATGTGACCATCATGGTAATATAGAGCTCATTGATCAAAGTAAATAGTCAGTTTTCAAAGAACCCCTAGAACCGCAAGATTATAATACATGGTAAAATCATGTTTGCTCGATGCCTACTAGGAAGATGTATAAATTTAACACTCTAATGACTCCATATCCCTGAGATTGAGCCAAGTAGTATAATATCATTGATTCATAACTTATAAGGGGTAAGAAGTAAGGAAATAAAACAAAAACCCCAATTATGCAAGATTATAACAAGTTTCACAATGATAAAGATTCATATCCATAATGCAAATGTAAAATCTAATAACTAGACCAAGATTTGGTGCATAGGAAATGGACACCTATCTTAAGGTCATAACTAAGCAATCTTGATGTATGGAAAAGTTCCACATGGAAAAAGGTACATGCCAAAATTGATTGACAAATTCAAATTGAAATGGGAAAAAAATTAAAAGTTGTTGTTGCATTAACTTTAAATGACCTAAACATTCAAGTCTTAAGTTTTTAGCAATATATGCAAATTTTTGAGCAACATGAAGTCACCATTTCCATCAATTGAATTTGATCGAATTAATAGTTTGAGTTATCCCACTACTTAAAGCCATATATTTTCTCTTAGAAAATCTACAAGTATTTTCAGTCACCTTAAGAGAGAATTTAATGATTTAAATTATAGTAAAAATATATTCATCTCAAGTAGGTCAACATACTTCCTCATACACCATCACATGTAGGCCTGGATATATGGACACAATGTTTGATAAGGGAGTTTTGTAATTCTAATTCCCTCACTATTCAACTATATGGGATATGGTGCATGGCATAGAGCCATATTCAATACAAGATCAATTGTTTGAGGATGATCGAAGATGCATTGATGAATTTATGGGAATCAAGGCCATGAGATTACATAAAAAATTTGTAAAATCTAAGGTAATGCCTTGTATTGACCTTTTATGAGATTTATTTATTAGTGGTGCTATTACTAAGGATTGCCTTCACTTCATACTTTAAATAAATGTAATAACTTATAGTTTTAGAGAAGCATTTAAGAAATATTTAAAAATCTTAGTGCTAAAATTAACTTATGATCAAGTGTCTACTAATACCTAGTTATAAGATAACATAGTTGAGAGGAAACTTAAACAATAGATTAAGAAATGAGATAAATTGACTATTTAGGAAGCTATCTCTTTACTCCCATAGTTTAATTTAATCCAAGAATTCAAAAAACCATAGCCTTAATGAAAATATTATATTATTTTTCCAACATTACCTATGTACATGCAGAATGGGTGACTTTGATAGATATTATTTTAACTATTGGCATAATTGTGGCCCTTGGGAGATTATCAGTGTTAGGATATAGGTATAAATGTTTTGATTTGATCAAAGGCCCTCTGATGCAAATTTATATATGATGTCCTACATGATGGATATAATCATGGGAATAGTATACAAAATTCATGGGCAACCCTAGGAACTATCTACTAAATATATTTAAGAATAAGGTTTGTGATGATTTCTCCATGTTGCATGTCAACAGGTTTAGAGATAAAATTAAAAGGATTTCAGAGGATATTTATCCATAGGTCTACCAATCTATCTATGGGTATCAAATGCCTAAGCTTTTTAAGAACATGAGAAGAAGTATAGAAAAGTGAGGGGATTAATGATACTATATATATTATATCATAATTATGGTAGAGGGAACAAGGGAATATACCTTATATTTGTCCTATTATGTCCTAGATAAGGTGGTAGAATAATAGATTACACACCAAATATATAATAGTGTGGATGAGGACCTTACTACTAAAAATTAGGGGTACTACCACAAAACTCCTCTCAACATATGCCAAATCTAGTATTTAGTGAGGAGACACCTCAATGTAGTTGGCAAGGTTAGGGCCTACTATGGATTGGAGGAAGTAAGACACAAAGACTAGGACCCTAGGGAAAAAGTTAAATAATATTTTAGTGAACTCATGAATAAGGGAGCCTGAATTCCCTATGGGCATAAAATATTTGAACGTGATGAAATATTCATTAATAATCAAGATGAATCCAAGGTTTATACATAAAATCAACAAAACAATATGATAATGGTAGTGTCACAAAATATTTAATATGATCTTTCAATCACTAGAGAGGAGGAAATTAAAATCATGGAAGAGGTGAATAGAGCTGAAAGCTATCAATGGTCTCAACAATAGGATCAATCATCTCTAGAGTAAGAACCTCTTACCTCCCCTCAATAATAAGAAGCTTGTTTAATGGAAGAACATGCTACCTAAATGGATATGGATCTTAACATTAGAAAGAATATTCTTATGGGACTCCTAAGGTATCAACCAATATCCATAATGCATTTTATTTAATATTACAAGGCATCATCTCCTACAGTGGACATACATGAAAATTTTATTTATCACCTCTTCCTCCTATTAATATGGCTAAAAAAGTAATCCTCCCAATTTTATTCAGAGTTCTTTTGAAAAAATGCCATCCAAAACAACATCCATTTCACCTCCAATGTATCCACTAGGGGCACTTATAATTTTAGTGATCTCACCTCCATATCTTGTATCCTTTCCATCCATTTCACCTCCTATCACCTTTTCTATTTATTCTTCACCTCCATCTATTGATGCCCCTTCATCTTCCTTTCCATCCACCTTAGGGCAATCCCCCATTTCCACTCAGTCACCCATTACTACTTATCAAAGGAAGCCTAAAACCCTTCTAGTCTCTCCCAAGATTGCCCAAGTAGAAGAAAGACCTATAGATGGTTTATTTATTCATAAAGGTCATCTTTATAAGGAAAAATAACATGAAGAAGCATTATTATTAGTAGATTATGTCAGTGATGAGGGAGAGGAGGAACCATTGACCATGGACAAATAATAACAAGGATTTGAGATTGAAATAATTGATATAACATAGGATATAGGTTGTAAGTAAATTAGGGAAAAATAATATATACCAACCTCTACACGAGGAAAATATTATTTTTGAAGAAGAAAATTAAGCCCTTAATAAGGTAGTGTCTTATTTCACCTCCTTTTTCACAATTGTAAATACTAGAGTTTTCAATTTTCCCTCTACTAGTCCAGATACTACAACCCTCTTTCCATATGAATAATTTTAACAATATTTTTTAAAAAACCAAGCCATTATATACCCATGCTAATATTAAGGGAACTATGCCATAAACTTCTAGTTCTTTTGATTCTTTAATTCTTTCAAGTACAACTTAAGTAATGGCCAAACCCCAAGACTATAGGAAGGTCCATTTTGAAAATTTGGTGACTTTTTATTTTATATAAACACCACATACACCCTCAAGGATGTATAACTAATTGTACTTGTCTATTACTTGTTCCACTCAAACTGAGTCTTCCATCATGACTATCTAAAAGCCTCTAGTACAAAAAAGGTATGTGGTAGAGACTACACCTCAAAGAGATATCTTGGGGTGAATTAACGTTGATCAACCACCTCTTTAACTTCCTATCCAAATAAGTTCCTCAATGTTTCCACTAGGTTATATCCCACCTTCTACCTCTATAGATACCACTCAACCTGAAGAACAAAGGGAGCTCATTATCCCTTCTTGGGTCAAAGATTCCCAAGCATGAAAGAAATAAAGAATGGGATTGGTCATAAGAAAAGTGCCAATAATAAAGAAATGATTTGAAAATAAATTTGACTCTATTCAGAAGGTAAGGAAGAGGAAAGTAGTAGACAATAAAGGGGAGGAAAAATTACTAGGTCTAAGGGAAAATCTAATCCCTTTGACCAAGAAACAAAAAAAGAATCCTAATGAACTTTATGAATATGAAGAGGATTTTTGTGCCTTGTGAATTAAATAGGGGAGGATATGAAGGAAATGTACATGAGATAATATTAGGATAGACAAAGGATTCTTTAGATGTAGATAATTTAAGCTCCTTGGTAAATAGTGAAGAATTTTTAGTGTGCAGCCAAAAAATAAAAAAATATCTTAAACATAATAAATACTTTTAGGGGTGAGTCCCAAATTCATTGGGCAAAGGTATTAACCTTTTAAAACCAATTAGAGATAAAAAGAGGCCGAAATATTTGGTATCCTATGTGAAAAATAGTGCCTACAATCATTTAAATTTAATGACCACTTATGAAGCTGTGTGGGTTTTAAATTATGTGATTTATAAAAGATATAATGCCTTTAATTGATACCAGTAAATAAAGGCTTTGATAGCTCAATTTGTGAGCCAAGAAAGAGAATCCATATAAAATTTTAAGGATATGTGGGTTATATGTGTAATTACCTCTATAGGGCAATTGGTAAATAAGCCCAATTTTGAAAGATTGCTTAGAACTGCTATAAAAGCATTCAAGATTGAGGTGGATGGCATGATATATAAGACTAATGAAGATATTTTGCAGCTAATCAAGTAAAAAAAAGTAACTAATGTAGAGGCAATGTAAAATTTAGAGCCTCAGAAGGCACATAAGAGATTGTTGGGTGAAATCACATTGATATTTAAGCCATTTATGCTAAATTTTGAAATCATCAATGATGAGTTTAACATTGCCTATGCACTATAAGAGAAAATCAAGGTTGTTGAGGAGTATTATACTAAAACAAAAAGTAAATTATCAATTCCTCCTTTAGGTACTCAACATTAAGTGCTAGTTCACACAGTGGTGCATTTTTTTCCTACTAATCCCACTTTGAGTGACTCTTCACATGTAAAGCCTTAGTTTATTTTTTTAACTACATCGAGCATGCAACCACCTTACTCTTCTAGAAGTGCCTAATTGACATCATATATATGAATTTATCGTAATGAAATAGACTTGGGTATCTATTATATTTTGGACAAATATGTATTTATATTATGATCATAAAATTTTAGCTAATTATTTTATGAATATCATGTACATGCATATTTTACATGAATTATGACTCCTAATTTTATAATTGGAAATATAAAATTAGACATTGATTGGAGGATCAGGAAACCCCTTCCAAATTTATATATTCTTCTATCCTCTTGATTATCAAAGGAGGATAATTTTGGCTATTAAGGTGAATAATAAATTTTATGGATTGTTCTACAATTTTACATTGATGTGTAATCTTTATTCTTCTCCAAACTTGTGATTCATTGAACAAGTTTTATCATTATAGTATTATCAATATTTGGGTTGTGTAGAAGTGTTGTTTAATATAATTATTCATATTGTGCAGAATCTAATCTAAATTCTTAGTGTTTAATAACCATAATCTCCCTTTGTATATGTGTAATTTTAATCATACATATAAAACAACCTTTAATTATGTGTACTAAAGTCCACTGTATATTATTTCCTTTGAATCTTAATTGTGTTGGTTTATTTTATGTGTTGATAATAACTTACAATAAGTATTAATTCCATAACTACTTATCCAACTCATAGTTTAGGATTAAGTCTAGAAAGGTTTCATTTATCTTTGATTCACAAATCTTTTTTTCCCTACCTTCCATTCATTTTTGAGTTTATTTTGACCTTGAACACCTTATAGGTTAGATAAACCCATCCATATCAATTATATCTCACACTCACAACATTTATGAACCATCCAAGATAAATAACTACTCCACTCACCACTATTCCACCACTAGGCTATTTACAAAATTGAATACCTTACAACTCATGTCTTGGAATGAATATTTTCACTAATCTTGAAATGTTAGAGACTACCTCATAATATTATGTGTTGTATATAAATTTTTTATCAATAATAATTTATTTTATGCTAGAAGGAGGGTTCACCTTTTTTGTTTCTTTAAAATATCAATTGACTTGCACTAAATATACCTAGAAGACTAACAAGGTCCACCTCAAACACTAGCCTACTATTCCCATCCTTACAAATACATAGAAAGGTTAGGTTAGATAGAATTATTTTAAGGGGAGATTGGACCCTATCCTATTCACCAATCACAAGAGGTCATCTTCCTCCATGAATGATGGCCATAGCTTGGTTAGCTTGTTTTACTAATACTATGCCTAGAGACATACATAATTTGCCTAAAAACCCTAAAAGTTATCTTCCTTAGTATTATCCCTTGAGAGTTAGGACTATTGAAGAACATATAAATTATTTCAAGACTACCTTAGGGATACTAAATTTAATCCATGAAGATGTGGCATGTAGACTTTTCCATTTTACCTTATAAGATGTTGCTTATGATTGGTTTCTCAATATCTCAAAATATTTAATTACCTCCTAGACCTAGTGCCAAGATACTTTTTAGCACAATCTAGACATGTCACTAGCCCAAGTGTTATATACCAGTGATTTATAAGCATAAGGAGAGAACCCAATGAGCCAATCAGAGCTTTTAATGTCAGATTTGCAAATATGTATAGCTGAGTTGACAATGACTATAAACTTAATGCTATGTTAGCTCTTGAAATGTATAAGAATGCCTTGGATTACATGATATTTATATTTTTATATAAAGTAGATAATATTACTATGCTACCATTAGGTTATGTCAAAGATATCAATATTGATAGGTAGATGAATACCTAGTTACAAGCTTTGGCCCCACTCAATATTGGTTCTAAATTTCTAGCCCTCAACCCCATTCTAAATTTTAATCAAAAAGTTATGGCTCAAAATTAGAACCAAGTGTATACACAATTTCCTTTGGCCCATGCTTCACCTAAAAATAACCTTAGATTTATGAATAATCTTGTTTTTTCACCTAATCATCAAAATTAAAACCAATCCTTGATATTAGTTACTCTACTACTACATGAAGTACTAATTTTGACTTTACAGAAGCATAATTATATGCTATCTAGTGGATGGTATAAAATTTAAGAACTGAGTTCTTGAGCATGCATAAGTGAATGAGAAACACTATGGAACAAAGTATTAATCATAATTTTTCATACTATAGGTACAATATGCCTTTTAATATATCTAGAAACAACACAAAACAACAACCACCTAACAAGGTTGTTAAAATAAATATCTCAAAAGAAACACTACCCAATTTGTGATGAGTCCACAATATAACACAACATGGTGAGTTGGATTGCATATAGTTATGCACTACATTTGAGATATTTAAAAAATAAATGGATATGTGTGAAGGTTTATCAAATTAGCTAGATCCATCTGCTTCCACTACTTTAGGTCCTTCTAACACAACAATGGTCTTTGAGACATATGATTTTCTATTTCTAGTGAAAGATGAGAATACGATTGAAGATAACACAAATGAAATCCATGATTTTAAATAGTTCTAGAGGAATAATTACAAATTTAATAATGAAAGTCCTACTACTACCTTTATGCCCCCAAATAATAGTGTTACTACTCCTCTGGATCCTAAGGCAAAAAATAACATGCCACCATAAAAAACAAATAAGAAAAAAAACAAATTATAGAGTCATAGGGAAAAAGTGGGTATAATATAGTCAAAGATAAGAATAAGATCAAGGAAAATATTAGTCTTCATGAGCTATATTAGATTAATGAACAAATATATTTTTTTCTCAAGGCCCTAATTGGGAGACCATTTGTTGATAAATAAAAGGCTTCTCATACCAACATTTTTGTTTACAAGGACAACCTTGATGTACCACATTTTCTACTAACTATTAGAATGTTTGGAAAGAATGTGAATAATTGTTTAGTTTAATTAGGTGTCTTAACCAATGTGATTCCCATAGATGTATGTAAAAAATTGGGTTTGATCCCATATAAATCCAAAATAGTCATCTTACAATAAGATAAGTCCTCAATATCATGTGTTAGGGAGTTGACAAATGTGCACATACAATTACCTCTAAGTCATGTGTAAAAAATTAATAAACATTATGGTAGTTGACATGCCTAAAACCTATGGCTTACTATTGAGTTGGGATTGGTCAAATACATTGAATAGATACATGGAAATGGATTTATCACTTATGTGGTTGCCTTATAAAGGAGCAATCAATTATATTTGATTAGATTAATAACTAAAGATGAAGTACATTATTATATAATATAATTCCAAGACTGATAAGGTTAAATTTTCATCCTTACAATTAGGTTTTTATACAATCACTACCAAACAAAAATCTTATAAACATGAATTTGATGCTCCTTCATAACTATGGACTCTGCACTTTAATGGTGCTAGATATAAGAAATGTTCTAGTGTTGACATAGATTTGATTGAACCATATGGGAAACAATATTTATTCACATCTAGGTTAAAATTATATTAAAATAATAATCAAGGTGAATATGAAGCTCTAATTTTTTGCTTACAACTTGCACTAAAGCATATTGTTAAATAGTTATAGATATTTAGTGACCATAAATAGTTGTTAACCAGTTTAAAAGAAAATATCAATGCAAAATTATCTACTTAAAAAAATATAAACATAGATACTGAGATCTAATTGATTCATTTGAATCGTTCAACATTAGAGATATTCCAAGGAAATAAAACTAGATAGTAGATTCACTAGCATCTTCAACTACCAAATTAACATTAGTCCATAAATCTAAGATGCAATTTTTTCTGGAGTTTTTTTCTTGGACAACATGGATAAATTTTAAGTGTTTGATGATGATAAATATATCATATAATTTATGAATGATTATAGGGCCTTTGGATCTTAAATAATGTATTAAAAGGATGTTGAGCCTATGAACACAAATTTGGGAGATGATGATATCTTAAAACTGAAGGAAGATTATATACCTATGGGAATGGTATCATTAGAATTATATTTTGATATGGATCCACAGGCTGAAAAAAATAAGTCTAAGATAAATTAATATGATTTTATCAAAGATAATTTGGGAACTAATGAATATATTCAATATGTCAATATTGGCTTAAGTTTATCTGAACCTAAGAAACAAAGATTGAAAATATACTATCATAATAAAAAAATGTGATAGCCTAGACATATGAAAATCTGAAAATATTTGATCCCAGAGTCATCACACATACTATCCCTCTAAAGCTAAAGCAGAAGCCCTTCAAAAATTAACATAGACTAGTGAATCTAATTCTATAGCCCCTCATTTCGATAAAAATTCAAAAGCTATTGGATGTTAATATTATATTTCTAATCATGCTTTTCACTTGAGTTTTTGGATTAATGCATGTCAAGAAAATAAATAGATAAATAAGGCTATGCATTGACTTTAGGAATCTCAATAGGGTGTCAAAAAAGGATAACTATCCTTTACCCTCATTAGATGAAGTAATTGAGATAGTTAGTGGGTTTAAAATGATGGCCATTCTAAATATATTTTTAGTCTAAAATCAAGTGTTGGTAGAAGCAGAGGACATACTGAAAACCACCTTTACCACCAAGTGTAAATTTTTTACATATAACAGGATGTATTTTTACTTGATTAATTTAAAAGAAAATTTACAGAATGCTATGGATTTTAACTTTCAAGGACTCATTGGAAAATGTATCATCATATACATAGAGGATCTAATAGTGGTTTCAAAGAGCAGAGTTGATCATACAGATCATCTATAGAGAGTGTTTGATAGGTGTATAAGATATGGAGTTCCACTGAATTTAAATAAGAGCATATTTTAAGTTACAAAGGCAAAATGTCAGGCCATGTCATTAATAAAGATGAGATTTACATTGATCTAGAATGAATCTAGGATATTTCAAAAATAACTCCTCCTAACAATAGAAAATAATTGAAATCTTTCTTTGGCAAGATAAACTTTGTGAGAAAATTAATTTTTATATTTTGAGAGATTGTCAAGCCACTAAATGTTATGTTAAAATAGGATTCTAGAATAGAATGGATAATAGAAGAAAAGAAAGCATTCTATGATTTTAAAATTTCCATTGCTTAATCTTTAGTTCTAATTAATCCTAATTCTACTATAGATTTCTTTCTATGACACACTATAACATTAGTACTCATAAAGAAGGTATATGCAAATAAACACTAAATTACCTTCATTAGTAATACTATGGAAAATTTATAATTGAAATATTAAATGATAGATAAGTAAATATATGTTTTGATTAAAGCAATGAATAAATCTAGGCATTATATTCCTTGAAATAATACATATGCCATAGTTCCAAACCTAGTTGTCAAACTCACACTTGGCCATAATGAGTTAGGAGAAATAAAAGGTAAATGGATGGATAAACTATAGGAGTTCAATCTTAAAACTATACCCACCAATATAGTACAAGGCCAATGAATCATGCAACTTATAATTGAAATAAATCCACATATTCACATCGAGTAGATCAATGAAACACATGTAGTTGGTGGTGATTGGTATGATCACATCATCCTCTATCCAATAAAAAGTACATCCACTTGAGTTAAATAGAGAGTAAGGATGAGCCCTTAGGATCAATTCCACCCATTATATGATAAAAATGGAGTATTATATAGGAAAAATTATGAGGGCATCTACTTAAGGTGTGTCTAAAGGGAAGAAGCTGCATACATCTTGGAAAATTTACATTAGAAGATAGGAAGTGGACACCCTTATAGAAATACCACAAATCATAAGATCTTAAGAATGTGATATTACTATCCTACTATTTTCAAGTATACTCATATTCCTATTAGAACTTGCCATGAATGTCAAGTATTTAGAAAGAGAGAGGTACATGCAGCTATGCCACTACATCCTATGATTGAGGGATGCCCATTTGATCAATGGGGAATTGAATTTGTTTAAGTAATCAATAAAAATTATTCAATAAGACACAATTTCATTTAACATCCACTTATTATTACACCAAGTGGACAAAGGCAACAACTATAAACAATTCCAAAGCCCAAGATGTGATTAAATTTTTGGAAGAGAAAATATTGACTATGTTTGGGACTCTAATTTCTTTAGTCTATGATAATGGTATAAAATTTTAGTCTATATAATTTACTAAGTGGGCCTAAAAAATCAAATTTCCATCAAATTTTCTTCAAATTAGTACCCACAAGGAAATGGAGTTACTAAATCTACTAATAAGAACTTTATGGATGTCATTGAGAAGTTAGTGCAAGATAAAATAAGGGAATGACACACGTTGAAATATGTCCTATGGGTAAACATAATAAAGAATAAGTAAGCCCTCAAGGGTTCACATTTTTTTTTACTAGTGTATGGATAATAACTACTCTTTCCTATCACTCTCAAATTTCAAATGTATCAGTTCATGCAAGAGTAAATGGGGGAATATGAAAGAATATAGTTTAGGCTACTAGACATAGTAAAGATGGAAGATGGACAAATAAAAGTATTTCATAAATTCATTAAACACCAAGACATTATCAAGAGGTGGTCTGACAAAATATCCAAAATCAAGGATTACAAGATTTTGGACTTAGTACTTTTATGGGATAACGTACATGAAAAGAAAAGAAGCATGACAAGCTTAATATTTTATGGATTGGGCCATATGATATCTCAAAAATCCTAGGTAACAAAACTTTTTGTTTGAAGGACCTCCAAGGTAATGACCTCACTTTTTTAGTAAATGGGTAGTTTTTAAAACATTATTTCATGGCTATTCTAGCTAAAGATGCTTTTGAATGATTGTGAGATTCAAATGTAAAAGTAGGTAAATATTAGATTGATTGTTTTATAGAATAGTTTCCTACTTTTTACAATTTTATTCCTTACATATATTCCTATTTTTCCTAGATTAATTTCTTATTTTCACCATTTCTTTTATAGTTAGTTTTGCTACTTTCTAGACTAGTTGCTTGTTTTCAGAATAGTCGAATCAATTTCTTATGCTGAAATCATGAAAAGACATTCTAAAAGAAAAGGGGATAACTCAAGATGTACGTAAATGACATTCATCTAGATTATTTCTTGTATCATTGGAATCCCCTAAATTAAGGCATGTTTTTATGAAAATCAAGTTTTTATTTAAACCGAATGAGTTCATTAGGTCTATGAAATTTATTATGATACACATGCAAATTTTAGAAATATTTCTCATTTTTTAAGATAAAATATACTTTTACATGTTAAAAATTGGATGATAGACAATAAACATTGAAATAAATGTATGCTAATATAGAAATATTGATAAAAATAAGTTTTTTTATACATACACCCAACCATAGTGGTTCCCAACCTTTCTTCCATACATGTTCATTTAAGAAAAAAACATCAATTAATCAAATCATACAATTAAATGGAAGGATGGTGATTTAATTAAACTCTATCAGGTTTATGCCTAACTAGAAATATATCAATTCTTAGAGTGTAATTAGAGGTATCTTTTTTAGGACTATGGATGCCTCACTAGCAATAGAGTAATACCTAGGCTTCTCTTACTTTTGTTTATAAAATCAACCTATAGTGTTTATCTAGATGTTTGTCAAAAATCTCATTACAAGGGGTAAATGAGTTCCATATAATCACTCACACATCTTATAAATGAAAAGGATTATAATGTTTCATGAGGGAGTTGGAGGCTCTTTCATTTATCTAGTCCATTTATTATTTTATTATAAAGATTGAAGTTTTATCATGATATACTAGCCTAGATTCTAGGTTCTTAAACACTCAGAAGCATTTACCCATTGAGTAATTATTTGTTGTGCCCCAACACACCCCATTTTAAAATTTAAAATAGGGACCCATTACTATCAAAAAATCTTCATGGTATAGATGAAAATTATAATTTCAAATATTAAATCTATTTATGTAGCCTAAGGTTATTTTGGGTTCCATTTTACATTTGAAAATAAATTTCAAAGCTTGGACATGGTATGAGATTGTTTTATTTATCAACTTTAATTTTATTTCTTCTATTGAATTTTTGGGCTATATTTGATTAACAAAGATAATGAAATGGTGTTCTAGTGCATCTCAAATCTTGATTGTGTGCAAGATTAATTCCATGACTTAGGCTTATTTCACATTTGGTCCTTGGCCAAATTTTGTGGCTATGTGTTCATGTCTCATTGATTTTAAGTTTTTCATGGGTTATAATTTATTGTGAATATATAGAGCCTTGAGAGACATATATGTGTCAACATCATGGTTACCCAAAACATGTAGTTCAATAGTCGAGCCTATTTCCTTCACCTATTCTCCGATTCCCCAAGATTAAGACAAGTGGCATCATCATGTCAACTTGAAAGTTTGGAAACTAGTTAAGAAAAATATATTCTCAAGGTTTCAAATAGCTCTAGAGTTTCATAAACCATCCATGTGGAATGATCCTATTCAATTGAAACATAATAGACCATAATACATATAGTTATCTTTGAAATTCCCTAGGTTAATGTGGACCACCCATGTGTCATCATCTCAAAAGTCTAGAACCTATCAATCGATGGTACACTATCAAGAATATATTTACTTTTAAATCATAAGAACCATCCAAATGACATGATCTGAGAAACCTAGAGCCATATAAATCAAAGGTATATCACCAATATTTCATTTCCTCTAGGACTCTGAGGGCCATCCACATGTCATCATCTCATAAGCCCAGACCATGTTGGAAAGAAATACATCATCAAAAATCTATTTTTTTGGATTAACAAGAGTCATCCACATGTCATGATCTGAAAAAATTATTATTTCATGGGTATAAGTATAATGTTAACTTTTATAAAGCCTCCAACATTCTGAGAGCCATCAACATGGTGTGATGTTTTAAGTCAAACCCTATCACTCAAGCATACATAGTTAAGATATCAATTTATCCAAAACCTCAAGAGGCATCCATGTGTCATCATCTTGGAAGCTTTAAATTTTTTATAAAATATAAAAAGGTAAAAAGGAAGAACCTCTAGATCCTCGAGATCCATCCACATGTCACCATTATGATAATCTAGAGTCCAATAAGTAAAGTACACAATTGATTTTCAAATAAACACCAAAACCTCAAGATCACAATGTGGAAACATCACATACACTTAGTGCATACTAAGAAGACATATAAAGTTTAAAATATAATGACCTTAGAGGCTAGAGATTGAGCCAAGTGGTATAATCTCATTAATTTTTAGCTTATAATTGGTACAAAGTAAGATAATAAAGTAAAAACTCTAATTATGTGAGTTTTTGACAAGTGTCAAAATTATGGAGATTCATATCCAAAATTTAAATGTAAAATATAACAACTAGACCAAGATTCAATGTACAAGAAATAGACACCTATTTTAAGGTGAGGACTATGCACTCATAATGAATGAAAAACTACCACATGGCAAAGGTACATACCAAAGTTATCTGAAAAGTTAAAATTGAAATGGGAAGTAAAATTAAAAGCCACTGCTACATTAACTTCACATGATTTAAACATTCAAGTATTAATATTTTGAAAATACATATAGATTTTTGAGTAGCATCAAATCACCATTGCCATCAAATGAATTTGAGTAAATTGACAATTTGAACTATCTTGCTACCTAAAGCCATAAATTTTCTATTATCAAAATTGTAAGTATTTTTAGTCACCTTAAGAGATATTTTAGCTATCTACATTATAGAAATGGCATATTCATCTTGCACAAGTCAAGCTCCTTCCTCATACACCATCATAGGTACGCTGAAATATATGGATATAATGTTTGATAAGGGAGCTATGGAATTATAATTTCCTCATTATTCAACCATATGGGATAGGGTCCATGACACAAACCATATTCAACATAGTATAAATTTGATAAGGATGACCTAAGATACATTGGTTACTTTTTTGAAATCAAGGCCATGGGATTGGATAATTCAACTACAAAATTTGAGGTAATGCCTTCTATTCACCTTCTATAAGATTTATTTATTAATGGTGATATTACTAGGGATTCCATTCATTTCAAACTTCATAAAAATGTAGTAGCTTAAATTTTAATAAAAACATTTGAGATATATTTACAACTCTCAATTTCAAAATCAACTTATGACCAAGTGTTTATGAATGCCTAGTTATAAGAGAACACATTTAAGGGAAAACTTAAGCAATGGCTTAAGAAAGGAGAGAGATTGATTATTCAGGGTGCTATCTATTTAGTTCCCATAGTTAAATTTAGGCTATGGATTCAAATAACCATGGCCTTAATGAATATATTAGATTATTTTTCTATCACTACCTATGTACATGAGGAATAGATTCCCCTACTAGATGTTATTTTTATTACTAACAAAATTGGGGCACTTAGAGAGATTATCAATGTCAGGCTAAGGGCATAAATGTTATTATTTTATCAGAGGCCCTCTAACATAAATTTATATATGATGTCCTACATGATGGATGAAATCATGGGAACAATAGACCAAATTCATGGGCAACCCTGAGACCTATCTATTGAATATATTAAAAACATGGTTTGCGATGATTTTTCAATGTTACATGACTATAGGTTTAGATATGAAATTAAAAGGATATTTATCCATAGGTATACCAATCCATATATGGGTGTCATATGCCTAGAATTTTTGAGAGAATGAGAATAAGTATAGAAAAAAGGATATTATTGGTACTACCTAAATTGTACCATAATAAAGATAGAGGGAACAAGGGAAATTTCACTATATTTTCCATGCTACCTCCTTAACAAGGTGGTAGATAATGATATTTGACATGAAATATATATCAATGTGGATGATTAACTTTCTATTAAACATCAAGGTTAATACCACAAAACTCCTCTCAACATAGGCCAAATCTAGTATTCAGTGAAGAGGCACCTTAATGCATTTGGAAAGATTAGGGCCCATTATGGATTGGAAGAAATAAAAAACAAATATTTGGACCCTAGGGGAATAATCAAATAATATCTTAGTGATCTCATGAATAAGGGAGTCCAAATTCCTTATGGGTAGAAATTTTTTAAACATGATAAAATCTTCATCAAATTTTAGAATGATTTCAAGGTTTATATGCAGATGAAAAAGAGAAATATGCCAATGATAGTGGTATAAAATATTCAATATGATCCTTCAATCATTAGAGAGGAGGAAATTAGAATCATGGATGAGGATAATAGAGATGCAAGATATCAATTTCCTTAGTAATAGGTTCAATCTCTTCTAGATCAATAACTTCCTCCCTCTCCATAAGAAAAATATAACCTAGTGGAAGAGCATGCCACCCAAAGGAATATGGATCCCCAAATTAAAAATAAATTTCATAGGGGAATCTGAAGGCATCAACTAAAAACTATAGTGAAATATTATGAAACATCTACAAGGGCATCATCTCCTACATGTGGACATGTAGGAACATTTTATTTTGCACCTTTACCTCGTATGAATAATATTCAATAGGAAACCCTTCCCTAGTTTTTGTAGAGTTTTTTTGAAAAAATTCCATCTATAACAACATCCATTTCACATCCAACATCTCCACTCTAGGCACCTATAGTTTTAATGCCCTCATCTTCATACCCTATAGCTATTGCATCCATTTCACCTCCTACCACAGCTTCAGTTTACACTTCACCTCCATCTAATGATGCCCCTTCATATTGCATTCCATCTACCTTAGGGAAAGCCCCCATTCCACTAAGTCACCCATTTATCCTTATCAAAGGAAGCCTAGAACTCTTTTATTCTCTCCTAAGATTACCTAAGTATAAAATAGACCTACAAAGGGTTCATTTATTCATAAAGGCCCTCTTAATGATGAAGAAGAGCATGAAGAAACAATCTCATTGGTAGACTATGCCAATGATGAGGGAGATGAGTAACTAAAGACCACGGAAGAAGAATAATAAGGGTTTGAGACTAGAAACATTGATATAACATAGGATACAAAGTCTAAATAAATTTAGGAGGAATAAGATAAACCAAACTCTACACAAGAGGAATAGATTCTTTCTAAAGAAGAAAATTAGGTCCTTAAGAAGGTAGTGTCTTCTTTTACCTCCTCTTTTATAATTATAAATACTACTATTATCAAATTTCCCTCTAGTAGTCTAGCTACTGTACCCCATTCCATATGAATCAGTTTAACAATATTGTTTAAAAACCAATCCATTATATGCCCATGTCAATATTGAGAGATCTAGGCCAGAATATTCTAGTTCCTCTGATTCTTTAATTCTTTCAATTATAAATTCAATAATGACCAAAATCCAAGACCATAGAAGGAGGGTCAATTTTGAAAATTTGGTGACTATTTCCATTTTTATTTGTCGATCACCACCTATAAGCTAAAGGCCATATACCTAATTGGACTTGTCTATTACTCAATCTACTCAAATAGAGTCTTTCATCATGAACATCTCAAATACTCTAGGACAAATAAAGTATGTGGTAGAGAGGACATCTCATAGAGATATCTTAGGGTGGAGTAGGTTCATTCAGCCACCTATTAAAATACATATCCAAATAAGTGACTCAATGCTTTCACCAATATCCATCCCACCTTATACCTTTATAGTGACCACTCAACCTAAAAAACAAGGGGAGATCATTATCCATTTTGGGTCAAAGAGTCCCAATAATGAAAAAAAGAGAATAGGTTTGGTTATAACATAAGTGCCAATAGTAAGTACATGTTTTAACAAGATATCTGGCACTATTTAGAGGGTAAGGAAGAGGAAATCAATATATAGGAGTGGTGAGGAAATAATACTGAAGTAGAAGGAGAACCTATTCCCTTTAGCCAAGATACAAAAAAAGAAACCCAATAACTCTGATGAATATGAAGAGGATTTTTGTGCCTTTTTGGATTAAATAGGGGAGGGTATGAAGGTAATATATAAGATCCAAGACTAGGCTATGTAAAGGATTTTTTAGAGGCAAATCATTTAGGCTCTCTAGGAAATAGTGGAGAATGTTCAAAGTGCAGCGAATAAATTATATAATATCCTAAACACAATAAGGAATTTAGGGGTGAGTACCATCTTCATTAGGGAAATTTATTAACCTTTTGGAGCTAATTAAATGAGTTAGAAAAGAGGCTAAATTTTTTTGTATCCTTTGCAAGGAATAATGCCTAAAATAATTTGAATGTAAAGACTACACACAAAGCTACGTGGGATTTAAATTGTGCTATTTCTAAGAGGGATAGTGCCTTTAACTGGCACTAGCAAATAAAGGTTTTGATGGTTCAATTTGTGAGTTGAGAAAGAAAAACCATAGAAATTTTGAAGGATATGATGGTTATAGGCATAATTACCTCTACAAGGCAATTATTAAACAAGCTCAATTTTTAAAGATTGCTTAGAGATATTATAGAAGCATTCAAAGATGAGGTGGAAGGCATGATATATAATATTAGTGAAGATATTTAACCATTGGTCAATTTTTAAAAAGACAAAGTAACTAAGGCAAAGACACTTAGATCCAAATAGAGCCTAAGAAGCTAAGAATAAAAGATTTATGGGTGAAATCATGTTGATATTTAAGCCATCTATACTCAATTTTAAAATCATCAACATTGAGTTTGACACTACCTATGCACTATACAAAAAACTTGAGGCTACTAATGATTCTATTACTACAACACAAAGTACATTATCAACTCCTCCTTTAGACACTTAGCCTTAAGTGCCAATTCACATAGTGGTACATTCTTCCTACTGAGCCCACTTTGATTGATTCTCCACATGTAAAGCCTCAGTCTATTTTTAAAACTACATTGAGTATGCAACCACCATCCTTTTATATAAGTTCCCAATTAACACCATGTGTGTGTGTGTGTGTGTGTGTGTGTGTGTGTGTGTGTGTGTGTGTGTGTGTGTGTGTGTGTGTGTGTGTGTGTGTGTGTGTGTGTGTGTGTGTGTGTGTGTGTGTGTGTGTGTGTGTGTGTGTGTGTGTGTGCGTGCGTGCGTGCGTGCGTATTGCATGCATGTGTGTGTGTGTGTGTGTGTGTGTGTGTGTGTGTGTGTGTGTGTGTGTGTGTGTGTGTATTCATATTATGATCTTGCAATTTTGGATAATTATTTTATGAATATATTGTACATGCATATTTTACATGAATTCTAAATCTTGAGTCTATAATTAGAATGATCAAATTAGACATTTATTGGAGGATGAGGAAATCCCTCTCCAATATATATATTGTTTTATCCTTTCAATTCCAAAAAGAGGAGAATTTTGACTATTAAGGTGAATAATACATTCTACAGATTATTCTATAAGTTTATCTTGATGTGTAATGTTATTCTTCTCCAAACCTGTGATTCATTGAAGAAGTTACATCAGTATAGTTTTTTTAATATTTGGGTTGTTTATAAGTGTTTTTTGATATAATTATTCATATTGTGTGGTATTTAATCTAAATACTTTGTGTTTAATAATCATAATATCCCTTTGTAGACGTGTAATTACAATCATACATTTACAACAAACTTTGATTATGTGCACTAAAGTTCACTCTATTTTGTTTACATGGACTCTTAACTATGTTTTTCTATTTTATTTGATGATAGTAACTTATATCAACCATTAGTTACCTCACTACTTGTCCAATGCATAAAGCAAAATCTAGTCAAGAAGGGTTTCATTTGTCTTTGATCCACAAACCTTCTTTTCTACCCTACATTTTCCTATTTTTTATTTTTATTTTGATCATGCCCATATTAGGTTAATAATAAGGTGAATAATAAATTATATAGATTATTATACAAGTTTATCTTCATGTGAAATTTTATTCTTCTCCAAACCTATGATTCATTGAAGAAGTTACATCATTCTAGTTTTATTAATAATTGGGTTGTTTATAAATATTATTTGATATGATTATTCATATTGTGTAGTAGTTAATCTAAATGCTTTGCATTTAATAATCATAATATACCTTTTTATATGTGTAATTACAATCATACATCAACAAACTTTGATTATGTGAACTAAAGTTCACTATATTTTATTTACTTGGACTCTTAACTGTGTTTGGAGAATTTTGACTATTAAGGTGAATAATAAATTCTATAGATTATTCTACAAGTTTATTTTTATGTGAAATTTTATTCTTCTCCAAACCTATGATTCATTGAAGAAGTTACATAATTCTGGTTTTATTATTATTTGGGTTGTTTATAACTGTTGTTTAATATAATTATCTATATTGTGCAGTAGTTAATTTGAATGCTTTGTGTTTAATAATCATAATTTCCCTTTGTAGATGTGTAATTATAATCATAAATCCACAACAAACTTTAATTATGTGCACTAAAGTTCACTATATTTTGTTTACTTGGACTCTTATCTGTGTTTTTATATTTTATGTGATGATAGTAACTTGTATCAACAAATAGTTTGCTCACTACTTGTCTAATGCATAGAGCAAAATCCAGTCAAGAAGGGTTTCATCTATCTTTGATCCATAAACCTTATTTTCTACCCTACCTTTTCTCTATTTTTAAAGTTTATTGTGATCATGCCCACATTATGTTGGATCCACTCATCCATCTCAAATATATCTCAAACTCATGTCATTTATAAACCATTAGAGATAACAAAATATTATGTTCATCTCTATTCTACCACCAAGTTGTTTAAAAAATTGAATACCCTACAACTCATACCTTGGAGTGATTTTTTTGATTGATCCTAAAACATTAAAGGATACCTTGTAAGATTTCATGGTGTGAATAAAACTTGCATCGACATTTTTTTTTCAATCATTTCAAATTCAAGTTAGATTTTAATTTTCAATTTCACATATTAATTTTTAACTACTTTTACATCATTTTAGTATTTTCCATCAATCATCTTGCATGATTTGGAACTCTTTTCCAAAGGAAAAATTTGTTGTACACACTCATGTATATCTTTCCATTTTAATTTAGTAATTTCACTTCAAGACTAAAGGAGGGGAAAATATAGTCACTCAAATTTGGTAATGAATATTTTATAATGTCAATTTTGATCTACTTTCACTTTAATTGACTTGATCACTTGATCTAAACCTCTTTTAACATCTCATTATGTCATAAGCACTTATGCAAACCTATCCATTTCTAAAATACTACCTTATGTATTTATAAATATTCTAAATTACTAAAAACCCCTATAAGCATATTTACAAACATTTGATATTTTAATTATCACATGTTTCCTTGCATGACAAAATCAACCAAGAGGGGTCAATAGTGACACTCAGTTTTGACCCTTATGGTTTGATTCTAGCCTTCACCCCAATAATAGTCACTTTTCAAATTTAGATCCTTCTATAGGTTGGTTCATATTTTTAGAATAAATAGTGTGAATTTTTCCAATTTTGGATTGATATAAAAGCACATATAAGACACTTATTATATTACTTGGAAAATTTAATATTGAGACACACTTACACTATTACACACTGAGAAAAGCTTGACTATTATTTCCAAATCTGATTCAAACCATTTAAAGTAGTCCTTATCCAATCCAAGAGCCTATTTTATCCAAGTCAAATAAAACATTACCAAGTATTGAAGCTATCTTTATATGCATTCATGTAATAGGAGATCAATTGGACAAAGCAGTCTAAGTGGGAGAACTATTTGACATTGATTTCCCTCTTTAGAGTATTAGATACATAGGCAATGATCAATCATAATAGGAATGATTGGAGTGAGCTCAACCCATTATACCCCCATTTTATTTTTAGGTTTTCAATTTTTATAAATACCTATTAGGGTTTCAATTTTGAAAATGTGATTTATAGGTCATTTATGCACATCCAAAGGATAATGTTTTGCATACATACATATTTTAAGTAACCACAGTTCATTATACCCCAATTACCCTATTTTTTTATAGAGGATAAAATCAACCAATAGAGGATATTAATATTAGTCAATTATCCCCTTTAAAATTATCTTGACCCTCATTAGTTATAGTTACAGTTTATGTGGCACTTGTAGACTCGATATATGTTGACTAGTACTAACCAATATTTAGTTTCACATAGTCAAATCACAAATAGTAAACAACTAAGTATTTTTTACTATTCATAGTTATTATTCTTTCATTTGATTTTGATTTTTTGATTTCAATAATTTGATTTCATTATACTTGTCACAAGTTATTTTACAACATCTACTTTATTTCAAATTAGTTTAGCTTAAGTAGGGTTAATGCACATATTAATTTTAAATTTTCATAAAAAAGGGAAAAATAAGTTACAAATTAGATTTATAAAGGATACACAAGCCAAGGAAAAAAGGCTGAGGTATCAATAAATTGATCTAGTCCACTTAATAAGGTAGAAGGAGGAAAATTGAGAACTTACAAATCATTAGTTAAACAATTTTGGGTGTTTATAAGGTAATATTGGGACTCCCATAGGAAATTACATAGTTAAAATGTGGGGATTGAAATGGGTAACTATGTGGAATGGAAATATAATAAAAAATTGTGTTTTCATAATGATAGATGGTATAGGTTTTTGAATAGATGGGTAAGCATAAGTAGTGCATGAAGTACACAAAGAAGAAAAACAAAATGATGGGGCATACATTGTAAAATAAAAAGAATAAGAAGATAATGCTAATGAGGATAAAGATCATAAGAAATAATTTGAGGGGAAGTTACCTACAAATAATTTTGTGAAGAAACCTTAAAATAAAACTACCCCTACAAAGAAGGAAGTTCTAGTGAATGTGGCCTTGATGAATTAACCAGATAATGTGAAGAATGGGGAACATATGTAATTCTTGGGAATGCTTATGGTTGAAGACTTTAACCACCAAAATTTTGAATATTTGAGTGTATTACACAAAGAGACTTGAAGAAGAAACTAAATGGAGTGTTGGCAAGGGAGCGGTCAAGCTAACACCCAAGTGTTGGGTCTAAATGAGTTTCCATGTTTTGGAGTGCTTGAAAAGATAGTGAAGTGGTTAATATTACACACCCATGAGGGGAAATAAAATTTATAATAAATATAATTAAGATAAGTCATGTAAATGTTAGTAAGGTAATATGGATTTCTAATGAATAAAGGAATATATGAGAGACATGTTGAAAACAAAGGCAACTACCAAAGTTGAGAAGGAATTAGACTTGAATAAAGGGGAATATAATTTGGTGTTGGATGATATCTTGAACTCTTTTTTAAGGGAAAGTGCATGTCTAATTAGTGTAAAGTTTACCCCCATAATTATATGGTACATGGAATGAACATATGCAATCTATTTGGCCTATAAAGTAATAATGAATGGTGTGAAGTATGACTTTATGTGACATATAGTGGAGGAATTGAATATGGTAGTAGAGAAGCACATTTGTGTGGAGGGATATTTCATTGGGAAATGATATTGATTTTATTATGATTTAAGAGGTTGCAATATGGGATAAAATATCATGTCATATGTTTTCAAAAGATACATCTTGGAATGTGATGTACAAGGGACACACTTTTTAAAAGAAGATATGATAATTTATAAGGATAAGATGAAAGGATGGTTTGAGACCATCTAAGAAACATTTGTAAATGAGTGGAGAGTGTATCACATGGTGGTGGATGCACATGATGGATAAATAAAATTTTGCATGATCGCTAGGTATAAACTGGTGAAGATTTTAAACTACTATGGAAAATGGAAAAAATGGGGAATTTTATGATACACTATAATTACAAATTACATGGAATATGTGATATATTGAATCAAATACATTCTAATATCAAAGGTGGATGTGAAGGAACTTGACAAAGACATCTTTGTGAAATTTATAAAGTATGATTTGTTTAAAGGGGATAAATATCTAGTATAAGAGGAGTTAGAAGATGATTTTACAAAGATTTATCTAGTTCTCTTTATAAAGATATTCACAACAAATAGTACAATAAGGAAGAAGATGAAACTAGTGAAGAGTAAAGTAAATATATTGGGAAAGATCACAATGACAAGGAAAAGCCAAACCAAAAAAGTGAGTGGGATAAATATTGACAAAGGTGATACTAAAATAAGATTAGAAGAAGAGTGCAGGAGGAAGCAATGACATAATATGAAAATACGGAAAGAAAAGATAACAAGAAAGATTATAACTCTGATAAAGCTGGATTCAGATTCAAAATCTGATGAGCATTCTATATATCTAATTATATCTCATATAAACTATCCATAAGTGTTACTTCTTGATTAAATATTGCATTAAATTTAATAGTTAAGGTCTCATTTGAGTAAAAAATGAGTGCAATTGTCTTTTTTTCACATATGTGATACATTTTTGATTCTCTATCTTATTATTTGTGTCTAACTTGGATGAAATGAGTATAGTTTTGCATATAGAGATACATCTCTATAATATGATTATTTTGATAAGTCATCAATAATTTTTGGCAACACTTTTTTGAAAATAATTTTTAAAACTTGGCATAGAATGCAGTGAGCTATAAAGATTCTTAGTCAAGCTCCGAAGATCTATAGTTTCATAGATGTTTTGTTAAAGTTTCAAAGATACACCCAGGCAAATCCAAAGATGTTTCGAAGACCTATCTAACCATGCTCTAAAAACACTTATCCATGCTCTAAAGATGACCAACTGTACTTTGTAGATTAATATAAAAACTCCAAATATATTTAATGTACATATATAAATTTTACCTCTTTAGATATCTTCTTTTAGATTATACTATTCATAATAATGGTCTAAAATGATCCAAATATAAATGTATTTCTATTTTTTAAATATGAACATAATATCTTTAGATATATGTTAGTTATACTTGGTCTATTGTTAGTTGAATTAGTTCCAAATGCCTCTTATAAATGTGGGATCTGATTCTTAGATCTTATATTTTGAATAAGCAGATTTAGTTGTTTAGATCATCAGTTTTTATATTTTGAGAATATCATTGAGATGTGCTTTAAGTAATGTCTCATTCTCATTCTAGGGTATTAGAGAATAGGTAATAGAGAGAAGAAACATTCAAGTGTAATTTTATAATAGAATTCATAGCATCTGTATATGTTCTTTTTGATAATGAAGTATTAATAAAGTTCAAAATTCCATTCCATTACTGAGTAAAATTTGATCCTGTTCTGTGGAAGGAGCAAGGGCCCACTTCTCTCTAAAGATTAGGATAATTGGTATTTCTATTTCATAGTTTAAAAAGTGTATTTATTTTGATAAAAATATATTTAATTTTACTATAAGTGTGATTTCTCTTTCAATGCAAAGTGTGATTTCCATTTTAACATAAAGTGTCTTTATTTTAATGCGAGTGTGTTTTCATTAAATGCAAAGTTTGTTTCAGTTTAATACAAGTGAGTTTTTTAATGCAAAGTGTGTATTTCAATTATCATAAGAGTAGAGTTAATAAGAAAGGTTTTTTGACTCATTTCCATATTTAGAATCTATCAGGTAGTAGTTTAGGTGATAATAGGTGATCAACATTCTCACATTCTAAATTACAACATTTTCCTACCTAGTTGGGAAATTTGAGTGAGGACACTATAGTGTCTTATGTTAGATGTTTAAGTTTTGGATGTTGATGTTATGAACTGAATATTCCTTTTAAAAAGGAATTCCATATGAGATATTTACTTAGTAAAACTTTCTAGATTTACCTTTTCTACAATATAGGATTATAATATTGTTTGATATCCTTAGGATTTAGACATCAAAAGTAGAGTAAACACCCCCAAAACAATGGATTGTTAACTCAAATATCCAACATCTCATTGCATATATCCTTGGACACTGGGCTTGGTAGAAAATGACACTAATCTATTAATTGGTTAAATGAAATGTATAGAGATAACCTATCATTTTTGATGCCATTGCTGGGGACTCTTAATCAATAAGTGTTAGTGAGATTATATATTAGAGTTATACAGGGAAAATTCAAAAACATTCATATACCCCAAAAACATAAAAATAATCAATGACTCCTTAGATTTATGAAACACCTATGAGATTCTCAAGGGTAGTTTATCTCTAAAGACTCCTAAATAAAATAAGAAGAAGAGAGGATTCTATCATTGTTGGAGAGATCAAGAAGTGAAATAAAGACAATTGAAAACCATATATAATTTTTTTTTTGATTTTTCTCTTGAAAAAGGTTCATCCTCACAAATAGATCCTATAAGAAGAATTCTATTTAGGTCATCTTCTCCCATAAGAAGAATTGATCATGAGAATACCCTTTATGGAACATTTGGATTTGATCCAAAATATCTACAAGAAAAATATCTAATTACCAACAAATGTTATCCTCTTGATGTAGACCATAGGTTGAGAACCCAAGAAGAGAACTTGGATTGGATTGATAACCAAAGTTGGGAACAAAATATGGGAGACAATCATGCACATGTAGAAAACCCTGATAGGTAGCCTCAATGGTATAGAAATTTTTCCTATCCAATTATATTATTTATTGATGATATAACCTTTATGAAAAATATCTCTCCATCTATTTTACCTACTTTTAGAGGTAAATCCTTAGAGGATTTAGATTAGTTTCTCTTTGAATTTTAGGTTCTTTGCCAATCATATGACTATGTCACTGATAATCAAAAGTTGAAGTTATTTCCATCTACACTTAAGGATGCAACCATGAGATGGTTTATGGGAATTAAGAGTAATTGTAAAAGTACTTGTTAAGAAATGGAAACTGCATTTCTTAATAAATATCAAGATTATTGTAGAGTCAGAGAATGAAATGAAGATTTTTTCAAGATAAAACAAAATGAATATGAAAACTTAGAATATTAATTTGATAGGTTTATATCCTCAGAGGATCCAGATCAGTTTCTCTTTGAATTTTAGGTTCTTTGCCAAACATATGACTATGTCATTGATAATCAAAAGTTGAAGTTGTTCCCATCTACACTTAAGGACGTAGCCATGAGATGGTTTATGGGCCTTGATAGTAATTGTATAAGTAATTGTTAAGAAATGGAAAATGCATTTCTTAATAAATATCAAGATTCTTATAGAGTTAGAGAATGAAAATAAGATTTTTTCAAGATAAAACAAAATGAATATGAAACCTTAGAAGATTAATTTGATAGGTTTATATTTTCCCATAAATGGAGTGGTTACCAACTCATAGAGGAAGTCATCAAGGGAATCTTTCTTAAAGTCCTAGATGATGATGCACATGATAATTTGAACCTAATGGGAAAGGATGACATTGACAAGTTAACCTTTCATCATATTTTAGCATTATGTACTAACTATTTTAGGACAAAACTTAGTATAAGGAAATCATGGTTAGGAAAATCACTTGAATTTGGATAATTAATGGAACAATTTTTTAATTTCAAAGCAAATATTATAGTATATTTAAAATACACATTAGATGGTCTCGAAGCAAAGGCCAATGCCACCAATGTTAAATATTTGTCAATATATTATCCTTGATGTAGGCTTAAACATGTGATAAAAAATTATCCTTTATATAAAATAGAAGTATGTGTTATTTGTGACCTAGACCATGACACCAATAATTAAAATCATCTTCCTACCATGAGAAACTAGGTAAAATAAGTACATGTAGTTGAAGAAGTGAAATTTATCCAAAGATAAGGAAACTAGTACTCCCAACCTCAAAATCAATTTGGTTTAAGATTTCCCCCCAATCCATGGATAACACCATAGGATGGACAAGTCACACTATAAATGTAGGGGCCACCACCAAAAACAAAAACATGGGGTTACTCAAGAATGGATGCCACAAATTTAGGGGATGATTCAAAATCTTTTACAACCCTAGGTATAGTAGCAAAACCAAAAACCACATTGGATAAAATAGTTACCACCTCAATGGCCAAATCAATAATGGTCTCATAATCAAATGTAGAGAAGGTTTCCTCCACAAGCAAGAATTGATTCCTTCACAACTTTATACACCACCAATTGAGTAGTAGGTTAACCAACCATAACTACCTATCCAACCAATGGTAAATCTTAAGAATAAGCAAAATACTCCTAGTTATGAAGTTGACTAAGAAAGTAGTGTTTAAACTAGTTCAATTAAGTGTAATAATGTTTAGCTCAGGTTAGAAAAGGTAGTAGGACATTCATCCATTACCATAACTAAAATTCCCAATGATGAAAACACTCCTAAGTCACCTCTAGTCTAAGAACCAAATGAATACAAGGTAGAAGCGACCACAAATCTAATCACACCAACCACAAGTCAAGACCCCCTTGATGTTCCATTTTCTAAGAGACTTAAGGAATAAAAACCTAAGGAATATTCTAAACTAGTACAAGGATTAAGAGAGATGAAGATCAAAATTTTGTTGTTAAGAGCCATTAAGGATATTCCTGAATTAAATCAAATAATTAAAGGATTATGCATCAAATCACTAGGTAGAAAGAAATAATATCCTAAATTTTTTTAGGTAACTAGAAAAATTGTTGATTTACTAGTAAGAAACATACTTGTTCCCAAATACAAAGACCTTGGTAGTCCCATGATGACTATGATAATTGGGAACAAGTCCATACCAAATGTGCTTGTAGATATAGGTAGTACCATCAACATAATGACTATCAAAATAGTAGAATCCTTATCTCTCATAGAGCTTTAACCTACCATTACAATTTTGCAAATGGAAGATCAATCCACTGCTATGCCTAAAGAAACCATAGAAAACATTCCAATCACCATAGAATCCTAGATGAATACCCTATAAATTTCATTATCCTTCAACCTAAACACTTGAAGGTAGGGTATCCAATTATTCTAGGAAGACCTTGGTTAGCTACAATAATAGCATAAATTGACTATAGATATGGTAATATGACCATTGATAATGGAATACATGCCAAAAAAATCTCCCTTTATCCACCTAATAGACCTTCAATGGATATTTATGAACAAATATGAGTGGATCAACTTGATCAAAATCAGAATAGTGTGTCTTCTTTAGCCATGGTTACCATAAAAGAACATGTTAAATAATTTTAGGAATAAATAATAGAATATTTGGCCTAAGACAAACTATCTTTGAAGTCTGATAGCTTAGTTCTGAAGTTTGAAAGCCTAGCTTTGAAGATTGATAGCTTAGCTTTGAAGACTGATAGCTTAGATCTGAAGACTGATAGATTAACTTGAAAGATGAACAATTATGAATGGTAAGAATTTAACTTCACTATTGAAAACCAATACAATGTCATAAGTTCCCCAAACATGTTTTTTGGTCTACAAGATATCTAGCAAACCATAGTCAACTAGGCTCAAGAGGGACATAATTTATTTTTAAGTGATTTTTGTTATCCACTGACCAATCTAATCTCCAAAAGTGAAACATTTTAAAAGGATGTGGCTACATTTCACATGCTTCTACCACATACATGTATATTGAATGATTTAATGAGTAAATACAAGTAGGTAAATTCCATCATTCCAAGTACTAAATAAATTATAATCCATCCTAATAAACTATTAAATATCAACATTTGGTTAACAATCAAATTATAATAGCATCTAAAGATCAAGATAAAACTACATTTACCTACTCCTAGTGAACATTTGATTATATAATCCTTTGTTTTGGACTGTACAATGCACCTACTACCTTTCAGAGATCAGTGTTATCCATATTTTTTGATCTTATAAATTATTGTGTGGAAGTATACATGGATGACTTCACTTTCCTTGGATTTTTTTTTGATGAAGGCTTGAATAATTTAGATAAATTTATCACTAGATGTGAAGAACACCAAGTATCTTTGAGTCATGAAAAGTGTTTAATAATGGCTTATGAAGAGATAGTCTTAGGACATCATATCCCTTCTCAAAGAATAAAAGTGGATCCCAAGAAGATTGAAGTAATTTTTAGTCTCCCCATTCCTTAAACACATACACATGTCAACAATTTTCTTGATCATGTGGGATATTACAAAAGATTTATTGAATATTTTAGTAAAATATTTACACCTATGTTTTCATTGTTAACAAAAGATAGTGAATTCATATGGAATGATAATTTTCAAGAAGCTTTTGAAACATTAAAAAACAAACTTTTTACTTCTCCAATTTCTAAAAGACCTAATTGGTAACAACATTTTCATATCTATACTAATGCTTCTAATAATGCACTAGGGGTAGTTATAGGATAAAAACATGAGGAAGGAAAAATGTATGCCATTTATTATATCAATAAAAATATTACTCCCATAGAGAAAAACTACACTACCACAAAAAAAGAATTTCTTGCTGTTGTTTATTCCATAAATAAATTTAGACATTATATTACTGGTTATTAAGTATTTATTTATACAAACCATTCAATTGTTAAATACTTAATGAATAAACTAGTATTAGGTGGTAGAATTATTAGATGGTTATTTATTTTCAAAAATTAGACATTACCATTATAGACAAACCTATAAAGTATAATGTTGTTGCCAAATTTTTGTCTAGATTGATCACCATAGCTGAAGATAAACCTATGAAGGATTTTTTTCCAAATGAATAACTATTTTTTATATCTACCTACTCCCCATGGTTTATAGACATGACAAATTTCTTGGAAACAAGGAAGTTTCATCATTTATTTAATTCTAAAGAAATAAAATGTTTGATTAGAAATAGTTATCATTTCAAATGGTTTAAAGGCATGTTATTTAAAACTAAACCTGATTATGTACTTCACAGGTGAGTTAGAGAAGATGAAATATTTGACATCATAACAACATGCCATATTGAAGTTAGAGAAGGACATTATTCAAAAAAAAAGACCATTTATAATATTCTTGGTATATGTTATTATTGGCCATCTCTTTATAATACTATAAATTTTTTTGTATGGCAATGTGATCCTTGCCAAAGGATGGGTAAGCCTAATCTATCCTCAAAAATGCCTCTCTATCTTTAAATAGTTTTAGAACCATTTAAGAGATGGGGTTTATATTTTATTGGACCAATTAACCTATCATCTCAAGGAAAAGAGTATTTATTAGTACGTACTAATTATGTTACTAAGTGGGATGAAGTGTAGGCACTCACCTTTGCTAGGAAGGAAATGGTTGCTGATTTACTATATCATATGATCATGTTGAGATTTGGAGCTCCTAGATATATTATTTCTAATCAAGGGCCTTAATTAATTTTTAACATGATGAAGGCTTTCATAAAACTGTACTAAATTAATCACTAAAAATCCTTACCATATCACCTCCAAGATAATGGGCAAGTGGAGGTCACCAACTGAGAGCTTGAAAACATCTTGACCAAAATAATGAACAATAGCAAAAAAGATTGGACATATAGAGTACCTAAAGTAGTTTGGTCATATAATACAACATGGAAGACTACCGAATGATTCTTTCCATATGAACTTATGTTTGGACATAAACCTTTATTACCAATAGAGTTTGAAATGTAGACACTGAAGATAATAACTGATATGGGAGCTAATTTTGATGAAGCACAAAAGGAAAAAATTATGTAATTGAATGGGCTAGATGAACTAAGATTAGATGCAATCACTCAAACTCGCATGATCCAAAAATAATGAAAATAGTGGCATGATACTCATATAATATAAAAATAGTTTCAAAAAGGTGATTGGGTGCTTCTATTTGATTCTAAATTCTATCATTTCAAAGGTAAGGTCAGGACAAGATGGTTGGGGCCATACCTGATAAAAAATATCCACAACAATGGCTTTGTCCAACTTCAAACAATTGATGGTGATCAAATAACACTTTTAGTCAATGGTCACAGACTAAAAGTGTATAAGAGACCTCTAATTAGAGAAGAATTAATTAAATATAATCAATACCAATTTGACCTTATGGAAGAACCTGGTTCTTCCACTAAGCTCAAATGATCTTTGTAGTAGACATCTAATAAGGGGGAGTGTTAAAAACCAAAAAATGAAAGTTCTCCTCCCTTCAAAAATTCAAAATATAAAAAAAAAAAAAAAAAACTATTGAAAAGTGAAAACCAAAAATGACACTTCGTAGATGAAACTTCTATAATAAACATGAACTATTGTCTTGTTAGTTAACTTATCTTCTCAAAATTATTTATCCTTATAGGACACATGGGAAATTTAAGAGATAAGCATGGATCCTTATAAAAAAGGTATATATGTACTTCCTTCCTAATAGGTTAGACATTTTTTATTTTATGTTTTATATGTATGACCATTGGGTGGATAACAGTTCTAAATATGGATAAGTTCCTTTGATGCCACGTAGATGTGATTGAAGCAAGTACCATTTTTAAGTTTTAATATTTTATGTGGGGTTATTCCAATTACTTTTTAAAAAGATAAGTCTTAATGCAAAATTAATTATAAATATCATTTCAAGTGCTTCCAAGTACAATCTTTCACACCGTGTCATTGATGTTGACCCTAAAAAGTATTCCCTCATTAAAAATTTGCTTGCTCTAAAGTGCTTGGCCATCATTTTTACAAAATTTTTGTGATACCCATTTATTTGCTATTCATTTCTACATCATATCCCAATTTCCTTTCCCTACTTAGTACTTTGTGTGATTTTGAACTTATTTTTGCTCTATGTAAACAAGTTTTTGAGAATATGGCAGACATCTAAGAAGATGGAGGTAAGAAAAAAAGTGAACTGGAGTTGACAAAACTTATTTTACAAGATGAATCTACTAGGGTTATTTTTAAAATAGTAGGATGGCTCAATTTTTTGACAACATTCTAGGGTTTTCAGGAGAACATTGTTCAAGAGTTTTTAGAAAATTTTGATGAAGATCATTCTATAGTCTGGGGTGAACATATTCATATTGATTCCTTTATTATTATTGAACTTTTAGGGATTATTGAAGAAGGCACAATTTTTACTGACAAATTGAGTTTTTTTGATCTAATTCAAATATTCATTGATGGCAATGAACCCCATATTAAGTTGGCCAAAACTCCACAAGGCATGGCTAGAGGAATCATTCAAGATAGTATTCCACCTCCATAGCATAATGTAACATATTAAGTCATGAAATACCTCAATTTTGATAGATATTTCACTATGGTTGGTGGATACACCATGCAACTTCTCATTCATATGAAGAAAGGAACCACTAAACCCGAGTAGGTAAAACTATTATCTTCTCTTCATTATGTTATCCATAATGTAGATTAGATTTTGAAAAGGGGCACTAGGTTAATTAAACATCATGGTTTAATTCATCTCATATATCATCACCATTTCTTGAAGAAACCAAAGGCTGAGAAATTGGTCTTCATTCCTATGAAATCTAATCAAAATTCCTGATAAGAAATTGCAACATCCTGTTTCTCCTCCCATGACAACAAGAATAGAGGAAGGTCAATCTTTAGTGCCTACAGCTCTAAAGATGTTATGATGGAGGTCAAAAAGGAAAATGAGGGTTTCATTAGAAAACCCTACTCCATCTATCAAACCTTGATGAAGTCCTCAGTTGATTCTCTAGGAGAAAGAAGAAAGTGAGGTATAAGTAGTTGAAATTTTGAGGAGTTTAAGTTCTCCCATAAAATTTATAAATGTTGAAAAAATAGTTGAAGAAACATAAATTGTATGTAATATAAATGCATTATATTCATAAATCAATCATAACTCAGAGAAGATAGATCATACTTACACTTTTGATGGGGGATACATTAGATAATCAAGAACATGACTAATATGAATCTGCTAGATTGAATTAGGGAATATATTATCATAAATAATATCACTAAGGAGGATTCCAAAGCCTTCAGTCAAGCAAAATCATGTAATAACCCTAACTAAGTCCTATGTTTTTATATTCACTATACTAATAACAAGTAAAGCAAAAGTCTAATATAGTGTTCACCAAAGCTTGTGGCATAAAGTAGGGGTTCATAAACAAACACAAGTAAACATGCATAAGAGAATCCTAATTAATCTATGTATAGGTAAAACCTAATGCATGGAGAGGAAGATCAATATTATTGAAAAGTCATTACTTATGCTACTTCTATCTACTAAAGAGAGGATAAAAGTTAGAGATACTTACTTGGAAGATGAACCTATCGAGACTCAATCTCTCCTTTAGCCAAAGGTGATTTGTAAGAGGTTGTTATGGTTTGTAAGGATCACTAAGAAATGCCAAATAATCCAAGACTTCTCCACAAGACTAGATTCTTCTCTAAGTAAAAACCCTAAGCTAAGACTCCTCAAGTAGAATGGTGGAAGATTAGATTGTAAAGAAGCACAAATGAATAATAAATATTATCTAATTTAAAATAATATAAGAATGGATGTGTTTATATAGGTGGATTTAACCTTAAACCCTTATAAAATTTTTGGCCAATAAGGTCAACCCGGTCGACCTAGCATTATTATTGGCAAAAACTCACTAGGTCATGGACTAGGTCGGCCAAGAGCTGACTTATACCCTAAATAAGTTTTATCAATAAGAGTACAAGGTTGACATAGCCAACATAGTCATATAAACTATCAAAAAGGGATTTAAGTTAGAAAAATCGATAATGAAGGTGGTAAAATACTAGAAGAGTTTGCAAAAGAAGAGGCCAAACTTAGAGGAATGTTTTTAGGAGCTGGTTAGATTAGTAACAAGTGGAAATAAGGGACAATAATTTTATAAAGCACCAATGGTTTGCCCACCCATTTCTCAGTGCACCATTTAAGGTGTGCAATTAGAGAGATTGAGACTCGGTGGGTTCTTACAAGATAGAAAGCACCAATAATTGATAAAGTTTGAAAATATTATGTGTATACATATGCCCCACTATATGCTCATCATGTGTCACTCATGTGTAATAGGGGATGGTTATTTGAGAAAGAACATAGTAACACAAAACACTAAGGCTAAAAAAAATTATAATATTTTAAATCATAAAATAGCTAAAATTTAAATTATTGAAAAGGGAAAAAATTAAAAAGTAAATGTAATGCATACCTTTACTTACCTTTATTATGGATGGTTATCTACTGCATTTGTAGTTTTGATTATGGAGGGAACATAGACTACTTTTGACAAACACAAGATTACAAAACTAAATAGAAAAAATAAATAAATATATAAAAGCCAAGATAATTGGTGCTATTTGGATGGGATATACTTAGAAATTTGGCAAGCTGGAGTGATAAGTGCTATGTTAGACTAAATGACCAAGTCAAAATTTAGAGTAAATCTTGTAACTAAAAAGCCAAGGATACTAAAGACAAAAAAACTCAAACAAGTAAAGGAAAACTCACCAAGTCAAACCAAGGATACATGTAAAAAATATGGTAGTCAAACATCTATGTGAAAGTAATAACAACCCATACTTACACAAAGATAGGCAAGCAAAATGGTAAAACAACATTGATGAATAAGCAGTAACAATTCTTACTCAATCATCAATTGAAAAATGTGCATAAAAGGGAAGAAAATATTGATTAGTGAGAAGTAAAAATCCAACCTCACTCAACATTGGAAAAAGTACATGAAAGTATAAATGGACTCAGATTTCCAAAAAATGGGTAGTACAACAATGACGAATGGTAAAACAAATTAAGGTAGATCAAGAAATGTAGAGCCATGGTGTAAATAAAGTAATCCATAGTTGATCAAACATGTTTTTTCTCTCTAAGTAATGATGAAGAAACTATTTTAGATATGAATAAGAAGGAAATATAGAAGAGGGAGGAAGAAGGAGAAATCCATAGTAATCTATAGAAAATAGTGATAACATGTTTCTAAGATGTGAAGAAGAAGGAAGTATAGAAGAGGGAAAACATATTTAGAATCATAATTTGCCTATCAAGGGGGGAAATTAAATGGGTGGAGGGGAGAATTAAGGAAAAACCAAGGGAGAGGAAATATTTATCAAAGTGAAAACACTCAAATTAAGTTTGTCAAAACATGAGGACTATTGACATTAAGGACTTTGAATAACTTCTCTTAGCCACATAAGTCTTAGGTAAAAAAATGAAGTATTTAGATCATCCTATGAAGGTTATATGTATGAAAATTAAAATGGACCTATCTTCCCACAACATGTTCCACATTCCTTAGGACTCCTTATAGAGACATTGGTCTACTACAAACATTGGGTACTTGCATGAGAAAGTAGGTAGCACCATAGAGTTTGTTGATTTATCCTATTCCAATCTACTAGCCTACCATACCCCAATGGACCTCGACTCTATTGTGAGGCTAACTATTGAGTTTGAACTTTAATTAGAGATAGGATATGTGTTTGTAATTATGTTTATTGGTGTGATTTTGAATTTTGAAATTTATATATTACATTTTGTATATCATTGCCTTTTATTTCAAACAATTTGGCTTTTAGATTTCTTGATGGATTTTTCTATTCCTCCTCTATACAGATTTGGAAAACCAAATGTGGGTCTTAAAGATGAATTTCATTTGAATACTTGGGATATGGTTTTTAAGAGAGAGAACTTAGAGAGCATGGTGTCTAAGAGTCTCTTAAAGTTAGGTGAAATGAGAGTACTATCTTGACTTCGACCTTATTTTGTCTAATTTAGAATGAAAGGAAACTAAATTAAGAAGAATGGGACATGAAAAAATTAAAATTAATTCAAAGTATAAAAAATATGATAAAGGGAAAAAAATGAAGGATATAATGACATAAAAATGTGATTCCTTATCATAATAATGAGGGAAATGTAAGAAAACATGCTTTCATATATCATTATGCAAATTTCATCTATAAAAAAAAAGTAAAATCCAAAGCTGAGAAAAAAGATCAAGAATTCATAACCATTGCAAAACACATTCTAGACAAAGGAGTGACAATATGGTGATTGTATGAGGAAGGCCAGGTCTTATCCATAGTCTTACACTACAACTCATAAAAGAGAAACCCATGAGTGGTGCCAAAAAGTATTGGAAAAATAAATGGGATAAGAAAAATATGGTATTTGTGAGGAAGACCAGGTGCTATCGATGGTATTACATTGTAACTCATAAAGAGAAACCCAAGGGTTGCTAAAAAGTGTGTAAAAAGTAAGAAAATAAAGAGGATAAAATTAAATCATGAGGAAAACCATGTTTTATCCATAATTTTACAATGCAAATCATAAGAAAAAGGGAAAACAAAAAACCAAAAGGAAGGACTAAGGTTTGTGAAAATAAAGAGCTACTACAGAGGGTGAAACCCATGAAAGTATCCTATAAAAAGTGTTAGATAGATGGATTATAAAAAGCATGAAAAGAAGGGAAGTAGCATACACTAACATTTATATCAAGGATGAAGATGTGAGAGACAATCTTGTGTCTCAAAAAGTTTCTTGAAGTTGAATTAGTTTAATATCATGTAATGGAGAATAAAAGCAGGCATCACAAGAGGCCCTAAAGGGTAATTACATGTAGGGATGGGCATCACAAGATGCCCTAAAGTTTGAAATTATATGTGGGTAGGCATATTAAGATGCCCCAAAGGCTAGATTAATGTGTGGATTGGCATCTCAAGATGCCCCAAAAGCTATAAATAAGAAGAAAAGACAAGAAAAGATAATAAGAAAAGAGCACCCCATATAGTGTTTAAATGGATTTAGGTTGTCCAAACAGAATATGATAGAATATTTCATGACGTTTGATAAAAATAAAAGGATTCTAAGTAATAATAATGAGAGGTAAAGACAAAGAAATAATTTGAACAAATATAGAACTAAGTTGACCATACAAAAAAGAAAGGGAAACAATAAGAGTACTAGGTCAACCAGGTCGACCTAACACTATTAGACAGGGCCTAAAATGAGTAAAGAGTTAACTAGGTCAATTGATTACTATAAATAGAGAAAAACATAGTTTGATAAATATACAGAGTTGACCAGGTTAACTTATTACTATAACTTGATAGGTAGAAATGAGTACTAGGTCAACCAGGTTGATTTAGTACTATAGTCAGGGACAAAGATAATTTATAAGAGACTATGTCAAAAAGGATGAAAATGTATTGAAAATAGGGAAATATTTTGCAATGTAATTGAATCAAGAAGTGAAATCAAACACACAATCAGTTAGATCAATGATAATGATCCAATTAAGGTGCACAACATAAAACCTTGCACCAATACTGGCCAATTCAAGTTGTTACAATACAACATATAATAAGCATAGAGAAAGCAATAAACTAAAATGTAAATGCTAAGTGGTCATCCTAAATATTGTTAGATTATTATAAAGTGTTATTTTAAGTATGATAGGGAAGTTAGCTTGAAATTAGGGAACTAACAAGCAATCTATAGATGGTTTTAGGATGTTTAGGTTGAAAGGGATCAATGTTAGCAATGGTACTGGCTTGATATTTGGGCCTACCTTGTCACTTCATAATCTCACAACAATAAGGGTGTTGAGTTATTTTATAATATATACCATTAACCATGTGTTTATAATGTTGGAAATATTGTCATTAATGTCAAAGGTCTAACATTATTGGTGATAAAGGCCCCATTTCATTTAATGGTGTTTTTAATATTCATATCTTGGCTAATGTGTGTTAATATTTATTTAATATTAATGAATATATTTTTGGTTCCATATAAGTCAAAAGAGGGCCCATGAAGAAGTCAAAGAGTCATGGGATAAAAGATGAAAGAGGAATGGGATGCATTTTCTCATGAAGAGTCATCTTGAGGAATTCCAAGAGTCACCATGTGAAGACAAAAGAGGTATGGCACATTTTTCCATGAAGGGACACTTCGAGGAATATGAAAAGTCACCAAGATAAGGACACTTTTCAAATGCAAGGATACGAAGGGTCACGCAAGTTTGGCACCATTTTCCATGAGGATTGTACGGTCACAAAGGGTAAATGCCAAAGGTCATTTGGAAAGATATAACTAAAGGCTTGAAAAACCATTTGTAATATGCAAGAGAGTGCATGGTTTGTATTTGTTTTTGAAGAGAAAATAAGGAGATATTTTAGAGTTTTATCATTTGTTGAGTAAGCAACATTGAGAGATAGTTGTGTTTTATACATAAGAGGGGTTAGTGCTCCTGTGGGTTGGTGCTCATGAATCTTTGTAAGGGGTTGGTGCTCACAAATAGTTGTTGTGTTGGTGCTTGACAAAGGGGTTGGTGCTCCTACAAGTTGGTGCTTTCAAACTTTGTATTTTAAGTTGGTGTTCATTCATATACTTGAGATTATTCTCTATGGTTTTTCCCACTTTGGGTTTCTACATAAAAATATGGTCTCTCTCTCTCTCTCTCTCTCTCTCTCTCTCTCTCTCTTGTGTGGTACAAATTATTATTTTAGTTTTATTTCATATCTTGAATGTATGATTGAGTGGTTAAAGAAAATAAATTAGATTAAGTAAAAAATATATAATATACTGATTCACCCCCCTCCTCTCAGTATATTTTTTGCTTAACATATACTTGGCTAGAAAACCAAGTTAGTTTCCCTCTTGATGATGAAATCCAAGTAGGTAGGCCTTGGGTAAATTTTTTTTTAAATGTGTTTTGAAATTTTGTGATTTGGTAGTGTGTGCAAGAAAGAGAAAAATAGTACAACTAAATGTTATATTTAAAAACCACTTAATTAGACAATGTGAGATACTCTAAGCATGCAAATAGCTAAAAATGAATGTGTGAATTAATGACTAGAAAATAGTTATTAATTCCCAACTTAAGCATAATATAGAGCTATTTTAGATGACAATATATGAAAACATTATAGAATAGAGTCAACAAGGTCATTATTATACTATAGAAGTAAGAGTCCTTAAGAACTAAGTCAACTAGGTCAACCTAGTTTGCTATAAGATTATAGTTTTAAAGACTACAAAATTATGTAAAACAAAACCGTAATGAAGAATTTAATTGAAAGAGAGAAATAAAGGAAACTTGGTGGGTTGGAATATTATTAAGACTATGAAATTTCTATTAAAGTGCCTTAAATGCTTGTTTGTAAGTTATACCAACTATGTCGATTGGGTCTACCTAATTCTAAAATTTGCTCTTTGCTGAAGCTTGTTAAGATGATTGAGTCAACTTGGTTTATTATCTATAAGCTATATGGAATACTAAGTTGACTTGCATGACTTAGTTTGCTATTTTGGAGCTAAATAAGAGACTAAGTAGACCTATTCAACATAGTCTACTATCTAGAAGTGAATAAGAGTATTGTGTCAACTGACTTGATCTAGTAACTTGTATCTAATGAAGACCTACATAGAAAAAATAGTCATTTTGATACAACTATGTGTTGAACTTGCACATAGAAGTTAGAAACTATACCGACCTGGTCAACCTAGTAATGTAAATATAGAAAAATAATAAAATGAAAGAAATGAAAAATCATGAAAGAAAATTTGTAAGGGTTAGATTCATGTTAGATTCACAAAAACATATGCAATACAAAATGCATCAGATCCACAAATCAATCCTATCTCAAAGAAGATAAATTCCTACTTACACTTCTAATTGGGGATACATTAGATAATCAAGAACATGGCCAATATCAATTTTCTAGACCAAATTAGGGGATCTATTATCACAAATAATATCACTAGGGATGGTTACAAATCCTCCAGTAAAAAAAAATCATGTAATAACCCTAACTAAGTTATATTTTTTCATATTCATTATAATAATAACAAGTAAATAAAAAGTCTATTCTAGTGTTCTCCAAAGCTTGTGGCATAAAGTGGGGGTTAGTAAACAAATGAAAGTAAACATGAATAAGATAATCCTAATTAAGCTATGTATAGGTAAAATCCTAATGCATGGAGAGGAAGAATGCTATTATTCAAAATCCATTACTTATGCTACTTTTATATACTAAAGAGAGGAGTAAAATTAGAGATACTTACCTGGAAGATGAACCCATCGAGACTCAATCTCTCCCTTAGACAAAGGTAATTTTGAAGAGATTTTTGTGTTTTTCAAGGATCATCAAGAAAGGCCAAATCATCCTAGACTTATCCATAAGACTAGATTCTTCTCTAAGTAGAAATCCAAAGTTAAGACTCCTCAAGTAGAATGGTAGAAGAAAAAATTATAAAGAAGCACAAATGAATAATAAGACTTGTCTGCTTTCAAATAATGGTGAAATGAATGTGTTTATATAGGTTTATTTAAACCTAAACCCTTCTAAAATTTTTAACTGATAGGGTTGACTCGATTGACCTAGTATCATTATTGGCAAAAACTCACTAGTCATGAACTAGGTCAGCCAAGAGCTGACCTAGACCCTAAATAAGTTTTGTCAATAAGAGTAAAAGGTCAAAAAAATGAAATAGTAATGTAAACTATAAAAAAGGGAGTTAGGTTAGGAAAATGGCTAATGAAGGTGGTAAAAGACTGGAAGAGTGTGCAAAAGAGGAGGCCAATCTTAGGGGAATGTTTTTAAGAGCTGGTTAGATTGACAAAAAATGGAAATAAGGGAAAATAATCTTATGAAACACCAATGGTTTGCCCACCCTTTCCCTATTCACCCTTTAAGGAATGCACTTAGAGAGATTGAGACTCAATGGGTTCCTATAAGATAGAAAACATCAGTAATTGATAAAGTTTGAAAATATTGTGTATACATAAACCCTTGCACAAGAGATTGCACTTGAAGAAGAAAAAACCTTACCTTCCATAGTTTACAAGGGTAAAGATACACTCATATAATAATATTTGTCTTCTCCTCAGCATGTTCATAGAGATAAATATTTATAGCGTGCTATGACCCTATCATGATATGAAAAAACTATTTAGTAACAACAAACAGAGCTAGATTTTCTTAGATTGATCTTGAAAGGTAAGGACCAAACTATTTTTAATTTATAAAGATGATATGAATATTTTATTACCCAAGTTTTATTATATGAAGTTATTATAATAGTAGTTAATACTAAACAAACTAGAATTCATAATCAATTATTCTCACAATGTCATGAACTTAGCACTTTATAAAATTCCCTTTGCAAATAAGGATGCTTAGATTGATAATCTACAACATTATATTTCTAGTAAGGATGTTTATATATATAATATAAAACACTCTATTACTAGTAAGGATGCATTTCATACAAAAGTTGACAACTCAGATTGCTGAGTTGCAAGCTGCCATACAAGTTATGTAGAGGGAAACAAGGGAGATATATGTATAGATTGAAGGACCCACAAGGGATATTCATTATTTTTATCTAAAATTTCATGAGATTATTTCAATTTTGAAGAAAGTTTAGAACAATATTTAGAAGATAGAAGTAAAGAATGCCAGAATCAAAATAGAGTCTCATCAACAGTTACAACAGGCTCAAACTTCTATTCAAATTATTTATGAAATTACTAAGAAATTATTATCTTAAAAAAAATATTATTATATATATATTTATTTCTTTTTTAAAAATTTTATAATTGTAAAATGCAATTGATTTCTCTTGGTTTTCTCCATGTCATTGAAGATGAACACATATTCATGGATGGGTTTCTTAAAAGCACTACAAAAAGACAAGACCAAATTTGTGAGTTTTATCTTTATAACATGTTATTAAGACCCCAGTATAGATTTTTGGTTAACTTTTATGTGGGAGAAACAAAATTATTTTCTTTAATTTCCACCATGAGAAATAAAACTTCTTGGGAGTGAACACAAAATCAATTCTTGGAACTACAGAATACTGCATGCTTATGTATGAGACCCCAGTTTCCAAAAGCTTGCAAAGTTATTTCTACCTTCCAACCTTTATATCACATATACATGAAATAAAAGTATCATGATTTGTTAAGAGAAAGTGTAGCATCCTTTTGAGCCTTTGTTATCCAACATTCCTCTAGCTCTATCACTACAAGTATGGATAGATGGGAGACTTTGCCTATTGTCTTTAAATGTAGAGAAGTCATGACTCCCACTACCATTGGTTAGAGTCTTTGGAGAGATAGGGAACTTGATCATATTATCACTTATGTCTTAGAATAAGGAGGGTCAGATGTCTATATTAACATGATATTTAGGTGACCTAGTCTTCTTTATCCTATATCTCCTTGGTAAAATTGACATAATCAGATATAAGTAGAATTTCAAGCATGGTTACATACTATAGTAAGAGATTTGGGTCTTTAATTAGAAATAATTATGATTGGGGACATAATTTTCAAATATATGATCTCAATCAATGGTTGGAATCTAGACTCTTGGATTAAAGAACAATTCTTCACTGGTTTGCAAGAGGACTTACAAAAGGTAAAGTGTAGGGGAAAAATGATGATCATTCTATATAGCTCATTATATCTCATATAAAATGTCCATAAGTATTAATTCTTGGTTATATATTATATTAAATTTAATAATTAAGGTATCATTTAAGTAGGAAATGAGTATAATTATCTTTTTTTGTATGTGATACATTATTGATTCTCTATCTTGTAATTTGTGTCTATATTGGATGAAATGAGTACAATTTTTCATATAGAGAGACATCTCTATAGCATGATTATTTTGAGAAGTCATCAATATTTTTTTACAACACCTTTTTGACAACAATTTTGAAGACTCAACATAGAACATAGTGAGATTCAAATATCCTTAGTCGAGCTCCAAAGATCTGTAACTCTGAAGACATTTCATTGAAGCTCCAAAGATCCACCTAGGTAACTCTAAAGATGCTCTAAAGACCTATCTAGTCATGCTCCAAAGATTCCTAGCTTCACTCTAAAGATGCCCAATTATACTCTATAGATTAATATAAAAATTCCAAAGATATCTACTATACATATATAGATTTTCCCTCTTTAGATATCTTCTTTTAGACATTACTATTCATAATAATGGTATAAAATGATCTGGATATAAATGTATTTCCATTTTTTAAATCTGGACATATCTCTTTAGATATATATTAGCTATACTCGATCTATTATTAGTTGAATCAGTTTTAAATGCCTCCTATAAGCATGGGATCTGATTCCTAGATCTTCTATTTTGAATAAGTAGATTTGGCTATTTAGATCACTAGATTTTGTATTATGAGAGTAGTCATTGAGATGTGATTTAAGTACATGTATCCTTCTCATTCCAAGGTAATAAATAATAGGTAATAGAGAGAAGAAACATTCAAGTGTAATTTTACAATAGAATTCATAGCATCTATATATGTTCCTTTTCATAATGAAGTATTGATAAAGTTCAACATTTAATTCCATTACTAAGTAAAAGTTGATCCTATTATAAGGAAGGAACAAGGGCCCACTTCTCTTTGAAGATATAAGTAAATTGGTATTTCTAGTTTATAGTTTAAAAGTGCATTTATTTTGATAGATGTATATTTCATTTTTCTGAGTGTGATTTCTCTTTGAATGCAAAGTGTGAATTCTCTTTCAATGCAAGGTGTGATTTCCATTTTAACACAAAGTGTTTTTTTTAATACAAGTGCGTTTTCATTAAATTCTAAGTTTGTTTCAGTTCAATACAAGTGAGTTTTCTTAATGCAAAGTGTGTATTTAAATTCTCATAAGTGTAGACTTAATAAGAATGTTTTGTTGACTCATCTCCATATTTAGAATCTATCATGAAGCAGTCTAGGTGACAATAGGTGATCAACATTCTCACATTATAAAATAAAACACTATCCTACCCATACAAGCAAGTCGAGTGAGGACACTATAGTGTCTTATGCTAGATATTTAAGTTCTAGATGTTGATGGTGTGAACCAAATAATCCTTTTAACATGGAATGCCATAGGAGATATTTAGTTAGAAAAACTTTCTAGATTTACCTTTTTTGAAATATAGGATTAGAATCTTGTTTTATATCCTTAGGATTTAAACATCGACATCAGAGTAAACACCCCCCAAACAATGAATTTTTAACTCAAATATCCAACATCTCATTACATATAAACTTGGACATTGGCCATGGTAGAAAATGACACCAATCCATTTATTGGTTAAATTAAAGGTACAATAAAAACCTATCAACATCTTCAAATGGTGAGAGAAATAAAAGGGAATATAAGTCTCAAGTGGAGACTGGGTAAAAATGAAAGAGTCTAAAGTAAAGGGAAGATGGATAGGAAAAAGTGAGCCACACATAAAAATGAGAGAAAATTTGGAGCAAGGGAAGCAATGAAATGTAGAGATGGTGCCATCTCTTAATCAAAGAGCACCATCTCTAGACAAGCCATTGATTTTGAAGAAGGTTGAATAAAAATGTAGGAATGAAGCCCACACAAAATTAGAATATGTTGGATATAAGATTAAAACATGTGAATATTTGGTTCTACCTATTGGCCAAGAAAGACTAAGAGAAGAGAATATTCATAAAAAGGATAAGGAGGAAGAAAAGAAGAAATTACAAGTAACTCTTAAAGAGTCTAGGCCAAATAATTTTGTACCAAAAAAATAATCTTGGAAGGGATATAGGAAGAAGATATATAATAATAGTAGGATTAGTGTAATGAATAACAATATTCATGTGAAAACATATAGAAGATCCTGATGAAAGAAAGACAAGAATGAAGTCTTAACAGAAAATAAGATATTCCACCTCATAAAAATCCTACGTAGGAGCATGGAAATGAATAAGGAAATAAGGATGATGAGAAAAAATAAGAATGAAAAATAAATAGAGAAAATGAAGGACAAATATAATAGTCCTTTCAATTTGAGTACCTTGTTATAGGATATGATGAGCTCATCTTTAAAGGATACCAACACTTCATTTGAAGAAAAATATACATATTATATTTCACATGATAAAAAGAAAAGGTTGGAAATAATACTAAATGAGCATGATAGGGATACATAATTTGAAGTCTCTATGTAATAAATAAGAGACCCCAAAGTACATGAAATTAATACAAGTGTTAAGTAATTAGAGGGAAATAGAGTATTCAATGTGTACAAGTGGAAAATTAAGCAAGCAATGTAAACATTGATGAAGATTACCGCATAAGTGTTCAATAGTCCATCCATATTAAAACATAAGTAAATGATGAGGCCAAAATAGGTTGGAAGATTTGGATAAATTTAATAACTCAATCAATAAGCAATTGGAATTAGAGTCCCATGCACAAAATTATGTGGAGCTGATGGAAAAGGAGAGACCAAACATCTAGGATGGAGTAAATGTTATTAGGTTAGTGTTGATAAAAAATTAGAGTAGTAATCTAAAGGATGTTAGGTTCACTATAAACATATGCTCAACTAAGTGGGCTAAATGAGGAATAAATCCACAAAATAAGGTCATGGATACTAACATCACATGATAATTTGGAATGAAAGATTAAAAGAACATGATCAACTCTCTTAGAGAAAAGGTGAGATTGGCAACAAGGATTTTCAAAAGGTTTGGGGAATCATACACATTTATGAAGGACATGATGAAGTATGGAACACAAAAAATGTTTAATGGTGCACAAAATGATGAATAAATAAAATAATATGTGTGAGTTATGACTTAGAAAAGCTAAGGTATTCAAGATCACTATGGATCAAAAAATGCATAGAATTGGAAAACTCATTTGAGATTTTCTAATAGAAAACTATGGATAAGATGATATTATAAGTGATGTATATAATGAAAACATGTAAGAGTTACATAATATGTATAAAAAGTATAACTCAAATTCAAATAACTTAACTTTGTTGGAAGGTCTAATGGAGGAAGCAATGGAGATTTAAAAAGGAAGTGAAAATATATGCAAAAAAATGAGACAAATTAAGAATGAATTAAAGGACCAAGTCCTATAATTTTTTGTTGTGTAAGAAGGATATAATGATGATGAAGAAACACAATGTAGGATTATTGAGGACAAACAATAAATTTAGTATGGGGGAATGTTGAATACTACATTATACACCAAAAGAAGGGATCTTGGATTTTGATGAAGTATGTGAGTCTGCATATGTTTTGGAGAAGTATGCACATGTTTTTGGGGAGTATGCATAAGTTTGAAGATGAAAAAATATAGAGAAGAGAAAATAATGGATATTTTCATATTATAAAGACTACTACATAAATCAAGAAAGCATGATCATTATGAAAATATATTAGTGTTAGTAGATGATGAAGACAATGTGCATAGATGATCATAAAGGGTATCTAATGAGAATTTGGTGTAAGATATATGGAATATTATAGGCATATGGATCAAGATGTAATGATTTTATAATAAGTCATCTAGAAGATTTTCATATGGATCCAAATGTCATGAATAGGTAAATGGGGAAAAACTATAAATAGGATCCTCGACATCTCATTTGGACATAAGGTTTTAGTACACGTTTTTATGTAAATCAAGAGAAAATGTATACTAAAAAAGTTTGAAGGTATTTATATAATCAAAAAATCTATAGAAGATGTATATGACCATAGTTCTAATGTATAAATGTAGTTCATATATGGATGGATCAAAATTAGTTTGTGTATCTTGTGTTTGATGAGTAATTGCCCATGGTTTATGCTTTGATATAGGGTTTAGATGAAGATTTTTTTTCTTCTAATTTAATTTTAAGATGTATTATGTTATGATTAGTTGGGATTTCCATTATCTTATAATGGTAGGGTTCTTGGTAGTTTCGTGTGTATCTTGGGTGAACTCTTGAATCTTACTTCAAGTGATATGACAATACACTAGAGTTTAAGTATTGAGGTTAGATTGGGTAAGTTAGTTTTTAGTTATGTCCTAAACTATAATATATCATGATAAATATGAGTAATGGTAAACTGATAAGCTGACTTAACATTGTTAAGTCTAAATGATACCTTGATATAATAATATGTTCTCTAATTAGTGGTAAATGGTGTCATATGTTGATATTCTAGAGTAATTTGAATTTGGTTGTATCCAAAGTTACTTTCCATGGTGGATAAAATATCATAATTGGAAATATAATTTATGATAAAACTAATGGAGGGTAACGGAAAATTGTCCTTAGGACGTGTTTAGTTAATGTTGTGAAAATGAATGCATATGCAAATGATCATTGTGACTTTCTTGTGAATGAGGACTATATTTGAGACCCATTCAAAGTAATCCACATGATTGATAAACTTAGCATCCAAGAGTTTGGTAATTATTTTGTGACAAATATTGGAGACCTCTTTAGGGGATCTTTACTTTTGGTGGAGGGCCACATTAGTATAGGTAATAATATTGTGGACAATTCTTTTAGGGCCAATTTTGGGAATTCCAATATATCTCCAAGCAAAGATATCATTTAATTAGGTAAGTAAATAATGATTGTTGTCTTTCTCTCCAGTTATGAGAGAAGATCCCATATAGACTACGTGAGGTTCTTCATTTATTCCTAGATTGATGTCAATTATGTCTTCAACTAGCATCGAGTTACCATATTTAAAGTGATATGGCACACATTATTAATTGAATCAATATCGGTAATATAATTGTGAAAATAAGGATATGTGTTTGTAAAATGTCCAATTTTATGATGTTGGTGAAGGAGTTGATACTTACTTATATGAAGTAGTTATACAATAACCTCATCACTTGGGAAGGTAGATAACAAACCATTTCATTTTATGTCAATTATTAAATCTATGTATTTGTTACCTATATAGTCATTTTATTTGTGAATCTATCTCATATCTATGAATTTATAATCTAAGATAATGTTTTGAGGTTTAAAATGAGGTTCAAAATTTTCCTTAATGTCATTGGTTGGCCTAATGATGTTTATATTTTTTTACTGGTTTGAACAAAATTAGTGTGGATAACATTGTTAGTTGGTTCTAATGACGTTTGAACATCTTCAACCTAGTTGATGGTGTTAAACTATAACAACCCATTGGGTTTGACTAGAATATATATTAAAAAAATAAATTACACATATTCATCTTACATATTTTACCATGATAAATCTAATTAGTGATATTTAACTAACTACATTAATTTATTTAACCATAAGTTTTATAGCTAATCCACTTAGATAATGATAACCATGAAAAGATATAATAAATCATGCACAATGCTAAATAAACAATGAAGTCTGATTTTAACTCATTACATTAATAATACAATTTCAACCATGGTTGATACAACATTACAACCACTATTACAGAAGTGTAATGAGTAATTATTATAGTTTTAGCAATAAATAATATGTAAAACAATAATACATGATACAAATCTCCATGGAGTATGAGTCTCCATAACTCAAGAGTTTTCTTGACTCAAGTATCAATATGTAATCTCAAGTGTAGTCTCTAGTTTTGTACTCCTGTAAGGAGGGAGAGCATCATCTGAGTGATTTTTTACACTAACCATGAACTATATATCCCTCACAATATATCCCAACAAGGAAATGTCCCTCCCTTCATAGATGGCTAGATAATGATGGTGCAATATTCTAGAGTGACAAACTAGAACTCATGTGATATAAATATCTAATACATAATGTGTACCATAAAAAAATTCATTCTAACATAATATCACAAAAATATGAAAACTATATCAACATATGAAATGACAATGTTTAACTATAAACATTACATTGACCAAAGTTTTCACATAGTTATGATCTCTATAATTAATCAATTCCATACACACAACTCAATTGGATTGCACCTCATCTTGCATTGATGGTGTTAATTAAGCTAGTGGAATCCATCCACTACTTATTTAGTGTCATAAATATGAGATTTAGTTTATATATATATATATATATATATATATACATACATACATACATACATAATATAAAAACCAATAGATTCATTCATAATATTTCCTTTCAGCAGATAAAAAATATATGGTAAGCAAGGAAATATCAAATATACACATTTAGTTCATTATAATGCAATGAATCTCATATCATCTATTTTATTATAGAATAATAAACAAAATAAAAAATAATCCTTAATATACCATACCATCTGGGTAAGGATTATATCTAGACTGACAATTACACAAATCACAAAGTAACTTATAATGTTATTTCACACACAAAACAAACAATAAACACAACTTATTTATCTATTTATATTCCACACATATAACAAAATATAATCAAAACAACTTAATAAACTCTATGGAAAGCAGAAAACCATGGGGCAATATATGAACAACAACAAAAAGAAATGAAGATTCTAAGTTGGAATATAAGGGGACTAAATAGCCTTCTTAAAGTAGATCTTGTTAGGAATTTTGTTAGAGAGCAAAAGACAGACCTCCTTCTGCTTCAAGAAACTAAAATGAGTAAGGAGAAAGTTGAACAGATCAAAGACTTTAAAAATTACACCTTTAAAGCTAGTAGCTCTGAAGGCGCTTCGAGAGGTACTGCGATTCTATGGAGAAAAAATCTTTTTGCTGGTTCGATTTTGATGGAAAGTAAAATTTTTTTGGCAGTTAAATTAACAAATGGTGACCAAAAGGATAGTTGGTATGTTGTTAATATTTATGCTCCTAATATCAGGAATGAAAGGAAAAAGGTATGGGAAACTCTCTCAAAGCTCAGAAGGAAAGATCACTGTGGGTGCTGGATTATAATGGGAGACTTTAATGTCCCTCTATATGATTATGAGAAAATGGGTGGTAATACAATTCAAATGGAAGGGAGAATTGACCTTATGGAGTTTATAAGCAAAGAAGGTTTAATGGATGTGGAGCTGCAAGGAATTCAGTACACCTGGAGCAATAAGAGACTGAACAAGGAATGCATACAGGCCAAGCTTGATAGGGCTCTCATCTCCCCAAACTGGATAAAAGACTATAATTGCAAGTTGGAAGCATGCCATAGAATAGGCTCAGATCATTTCCCTCTAATATTCTTAGCGGATAAACTAAACCAAAAAAAGAATCATCCTTTCAGATTTGAAAAGATGTGGCTGCAGCATCCACAGTTTGAAGACAAAATAAAAGAGTGGTGGAATATCTCTATTGAGGGATCATCTCTCTTTCAAGTTGTTTCCAAACTCAAAAATGTTAAAAAGAAAGTTAAGAAATGGAATAAGGACTGTTTTGGAAATATTTTTGCGGAAAAGAAGATCATCAAGGAGAATATCAGAAGAATACAGGAAAAAATATAGCAATATGGATATACTTCTGAATCCCAAAGAGAAGAAAGCGAACAATTGGTACAGTACCAAGACATAATAACTAAGGAGGAAATTTATTGGAGACAAAGATCAAGGGTGTAATGGTTGAAAGATGGAGATAAAAATACTAAGTTTTTCCACCTCTCCACTTTGAAACACAGAGTGAAAACACATATTCATCATTTGAAAAAAGGAGCTCAGAAGATAACAGAGGAAAAGGAAATTAAGGAGGAAATGATTTCATTTTTCTCCTCCCTGATGAAGGCAGATAGAAACATCGACTTGAAAGGTCAGGCTGATATTCTATGAGTGATTCCCCCATTGATCACGAAGGAGCAGAATAATATGTTATGTTCTATACCTAAGGAGGAGGAAATTTTTAAAGATGTAAGATCTCTTGGAGGAGAAAAAGCTCCCAGACCAGATGGTTTCCCCATGTTCTTTTTTCAAAAGTTCTGGAAATTTATAGGAAAGGATGTCAGTAACGCGGTGAAGGAGTTTTTTGGAGCTAAACAAATGCTGAAGGAAATTAATGCCACTTTTCTATGCCTTATTCCGAAGAAAGCAGGTGCTGATAGCCCTGATCAGTTTAGGCCGATTAGTTTGTGCAACTCCCTCTATAAGATAATCTCCAAAGTACTTACGACCAGACTAATCCTTGTGATCCCCTTAATAATTGCTGATCAGCAAAATGGATTCATTCCTGGTAGACAAATCCTCAACTCAGTTATAACGGTGCATGAGAATATTCATTCACTTCTCAAATCCAACACCGAGGGGTTCTTAATTAAAGTGGATATAGCTAAAGCATACGACAAGGTGGATTGGCATTTCCTTTCTAAAAGCCTTATTGCCTTTGGATTTGAACAAAGAGTGGTTGATATTATCAAACAGTTGATATCTACTACTTCTATAGCTGTGTTGGTAAATGGGACCTCGTCTCATTTTTTCAATCCGTCTAGGGGATTAAGGCAAGGGGATCCTATATCCCCTATTCTGTTTATTATCATGGCAGATAGTATGGGATGATACCTTGGGGACTTGGTTCATAGAAGTCAGTATAAAGGTCTGAGACCCTCTTCGCATCCTTTAACTTGCTCCCATGGTTAATTTGTGGATGATACTATTTTCATGGGACAGTCTGAAGTTACTGAAGCAAGGACTCTTAAGGAAGCTATTAATCTGTACACCTCTGCCTCTGGACAACTGATAAACTGGAATAAAAGTGTAGTTTTCTTTACTAATACCCCAGTTTATAGACAGAGCAAAATTGCTAGAATTCTTGATTTCTCTATAGGCTCTTTTCCTTCCATATACCTTGGTCTCCCTTTTGGATTGAAAGCCCCTGAAGCTTTTTGGGAAGGTATTATTAATAAATTTAGTAAGAAGTTAGCGAGATGGAAAGGTTGTCTTCTTAGCCAAGGAGGAAAGTTAACTCTCCTCAAAGCAAGTCTTCAAAGTATACCTATGTATGCTTTGAGTCTTTTCAAAATCCCCTCTAAATTTGCTGAGGCAATTGAAAAAATCCAAAGAAACTTTCTTTGGTCAGGTTCTGAGGAGAAAAGGAGAATGCCTCTTATTGCATGGGATAACATTTGCAAACCGGTTAAGGATGGTGGACTTGGTATAAGGAAAATAAGAAGTATGAACACTGCCCTTTTAGCTAAACAGGGATGGAGGGTCTATCAAGAAAATAAAGAATGGAGTAAAATATGGAAGCATAAGTATTTATTTAAGGCACAGTCACTTCATGACTTCTTTACTACTCCAGATATTTCTCATCCGTCTGCTATTTGGGGGGCAGTCCAGGGAACAAAACATGTTCTTGAAGAAGGTAGTGCATGGAAAGTAGGTAATGGTAAAAAGGTGAAATTCTGGGAAGATATTTGGGTTAGAGGAAAACCCTTACAGGAAGAAATCCAAGATAAAGATGTTATAGAAAGATGTAAACAAAGAGTGGGCATAATGGTTAATCAATACTGGCAGAACAACACTTGGGTAAACCTCACTGACTATGATCAAGATCTCAAGGATATTCAATTATCCCTAAATGCTATATCCCTATATCCTAATCAAGAAGATAAAATTGTTTGGTATCAGGAGCCAAGTGGACAGTTTAAAGTCTCTTCCATCTTCATCTCCAAGGGAAATGGTAGAAAACCGTTATGGACAAGAGCCTGGATTAAGGGGCTCATTCCTAAAATCAAGTTCTTTTTTTGGACCCTTCTCCAAAATAAAATTTTGACTCTGGATAATTTACAGAAATGAGGAATCAATATTGTTAACAGGTGTATTCTGTGTAAGAGAGACCTTGAAGATAGAGATCATCTGTTTGTGAATTGTTCCTTCACTCAGCTTGTTTGGAAGGAGGTTCTCAATCTGTGGGGCATTACATGGATTCATCAAAAAAATGTTTAACTTTCTCTCAAAAGCTGGTATTACCCTTCAAAGAATCCTGAAGTTCTCTTCTTATGGAGAATTACTCTTCCCCATATCTGGTGGGGAATATGGAAGGAAAGAAATAACCGAATATTCAGAAACAAAGAGCTCCCTGGATGGGTGGTTGGCCAGAACATCATTAGAGCTCTAAAGGAAAAAATTTCTTCTCAAAAAAATCTAAGATCTAATCTCAATGTGGATAATCCCCTGAGGAAGGATATTATTCTCGGTGAACCTGATAACCCTAGATCAGGTGTGACTTGGATTAGTCCACCTCAAGATTGGATTAAAGGTAACTTTGACGGTGCAGCAAAAGGGAACCCAAGAAATGCTGGTTGTGGTGGTGTTCTGAGAAACCATGTGGGAATGGTTATTGATACTATTGCAATTCCCATTGGTATATCTAACTGCCACATTGCCGAAGCTACAATTGCCCTCCAGACCCTTAAATTAGCTGTGGACTCAGGATATTCCAAATTGTGGCTTGAAGGGGACTCTTTGAATGTTATAAATATCCTTAATAATAAGAATACTGTGTCTTGGACCATAGAGGATAAGCGAAAGGAGATGAAAACTCTTTTGAATAAATTTGAAGAAATAAAAATCACCCATACCTACCGTGAAGCCAATGGTGTTGCAGATTGGCTTGCCAATTGTGCTGTCTGGGAAGGGCAAAAAGTGAGGTGGGATGAAACCTTAGTAAGGAACATGGATTTAAGGGTGATCATTCTTCTCGATGCCACACATGCGAAAGAAGGTAGGATTGGAGTGTAATAAAATCTTAATGAGTAGGAGGAGTGGCAGCACGGGGAAAGGAACCCAATTATTGAAGAGTAAGGCCCTCAAGAGGGAGAAGCGGATCCTGAAAAGCCATAAACAAATTCGACGTCCCAATCAACTTGACAGTAGGAGGATCCAGGGTAATATCCAAAGTAATCGGGATTCAAAGAAAATGAGTATGGCACATGAAAGGAAGGGAGAACCCCGTAAATAGGAGCCCAAGAGCTGTGTAGAATGGAGAGAGAAACATCAAGTCTAGAGAATTTTGTAGAAAGGCAATGTTACGAGCTACATGGAAAGACTCCATGGCTCTAAACCGCATATCACGATGGCCTTCTTCAAAAATTGGTCTGACGACAGGGTCACCCTGCATGGTATAATTGTAAATTTAATTGAGGATTTTCTTGCTGAGGTTACAGGGTTGTCAATGGAAGGAATCAAATTTTCAAAGTAGACTAGCATTTCGAACGAGGCATTTTGTAAGTTCCCCAAAATGGATGAGGAGGAGTAGAAGTTGGTCAAAAATGGGGATTTTTATGAGCTGGATCAGATTAAAGGGATTTGGAGGGACGTCCTAAGCTGTATAAGGGAGTACTCCATCCTGGACGGAAGAAGCAAACGAGTGCATAAGTTCCATTTTGTCTTCCTCAACCACTTCAGGCATAAGGTTAGCTTGTCTTTTCCTTTCTATCTTCGCTACTCCCTGATTCAAAGCCTTTATGCTCATAAGAAAAAGGATTTGTGCGCCCTATTCTTCACGAAGGCCTTATTCTGCTTATTGAAGGCTATTGCAAGAATAGGGCACTGGTTAAGTATCCCAAACAAGGGAAAAATAAGTTGCCAGGGAATAAAAAGAATGAAAATGTAAGCAGAAGAGGAAAAATTAAGACCCCTAGTCCTAATAAATAGAAGGCAGAAGAAGAAAGGGGTCGGGAGAGAATTGAAGAACCCGAGGAGGAAAAACTGGAGGAAGAAGATGGAACAGAGAGCTGGGACACCAACTCTAGTAATGATGAAGAAGGATCAGAGGAAATTGAAAAAGATAAAGTCAATATAGAGGAGGATTCTGTTACCAGAATAGAAGAGCCAGAGGAAAACCAGAAAGTGGCGGAGGAAGACACTGTCCAGGATGATCCTGGCGAGGACCCAACTTCTAAGAAAGAAAAGGAAATCTCTGTCCAGGAAGATATTCAAAACATGGAGATGGAAATTGAAGATGGAATAAATGAGCAGGAACAAAAGAGCCAAGATGACTTCTTTGAAGAAGCTAGGAATATCCCAAATAAAAAGTCTGAGGATTGGAGAGGGAAGAATCAGAATGATGAAATACACACTCCTATGACTTGGGTTAACAGTAAAGCTGAGTCTTCTTCCCAATTAGATTCCTGGTTGTGTAGGGAGATCATTGATCTCAAGAAAAAAGTGGAAACCTTGGAAGATTCTCTAAAAGTTGCTTGGAAAAAAGTAAACAACATGGAAAATCAGTTAAGCGAGATCCCTGTGAAGCTCAAAGCTTACGAAAACAACCTCCGGGAGTTAATAAAGGATAACAGAAAGAAAATGGAGGAAGTAACGTCCAACATTTGTGTAGCTACTATCAATATAGGTAAACGAGCCAATGAGGAGACCAAAGCACTAGAGGGTCCCAACAAAAGGACAAGGCAAAGTTCCAGAAAGAAAGAAACACAAAAAGGAGCTTTGCTGGAGGTTACCACCCAGGAAACTGCTTTGAAAGAAAAATAAGCCATGAACTTGATACTGGAACTGGATGAATAATCTGGTCCTTCTTGTTGGTTAAGAAACTGGTACTGATCTTTGTTCTTCTTTTGTTAGCTTTTGTTTGTTGTACCACCAGACTTTTGTTTCTGGGTTTTGACCGGATGTATCTCTTATGGTTTCAGGACCATTCAAAACCTGTTTTTGCTACCTCACTATAGTGTTTTTTAGGCGTTGCCTGTGGGCTTAGTTGTTCTTATTTTGCTCTCTGTAAAAGGGTTTCAGGGCCCCTTCAAAACCTGCTTTTACCTCTAATCTAAAACTCTATATTTAAACCCTTAAATACCTTATTATATACTTTTATCCAAACATTAAATATATAACAAATCACCCATTTTACCATATTATCATAATAATGTTTACAAGCATATCTCAGTTATGTACGTCTATATATATATATATATATATATATATATATATATCACTTAAAATCTATATACAGCCACAAATATTTTATTTTTTACAGTATACCCTAAGAAGACACCCACTATTTATGTCTTAGAGTATTCCGTATATTTTAAGTATACATTTAGCCAATAAAATAGTTTCAATACCTTTAATATACTAGATAAATATCAATTTTATTTTATATGACTGACATGCATTGGTTTTATGTGTTTAACAATTTACACATTGGAAAATAGTGATATGTTAATATCCATTATTTCATAATACACAAAACTTTCAAAATATAATACCAATTGAATTACATGTATGCACATGATCAAAGATTTTATACATAATCTACTATACTTACACATGGATAAATTCTGTGTTTGAATTTAGTCCTTGATCACCTACATTCACCTCAACCAAAATACTATTTATACACTCAAACTTATTTTAATTCGAATGAGAATTCCACTCATAGATTACAAACCATCCATATGTATGTACTATATAGATATATCAAGTAAATCAACCTTAGTGTCTACATAGTCCATTCACAATCAGTTCAAAATGATAATCATTATCATAGCTATATGTTTACATAGTCCATTCACAATAGGATCTAATGATAAATATTTAACTCAGCCAAACAATGTTATGCTATAGGATTAAACTGTATATGTCCTTAAATACCTTATTTTAAGAAAATTCAAACCAAAACAAATACACACATAATTTTGTTCACAATCCATTTTACCATCAAATATATACCTATACCTTTAATCTATTATAAAACCTAACACACAAATTCCATTAAAAAAACCCCAAATGGTATGTATATAAATATATATACATACACACACATATATACATAGACACACACACACACACACACACACACACACACACACACACACACACACACACACACACACACACACACACACACACACACACACACACACACACACACACACACACACACACACACACACACATTTGTGTGTATATATATACTCATAATCACATTTTGTTATAAAAATACCCCATAACATTCACACCTAGGAAATTAATTAGGGTTATACACAGTTGAATCCACCATACAAATAGATGTTAATCTATTTTTAATACCTTAATGGATATATCCCTTAACTAGTTCAAAAATAAAACCAAGTTAAAGATCCAATCCATAATACCCTATGAAAAGAAATAATTCATTCAATGAATTCACAGGGATTTACAATTTGAATTAAGAATTAAGGCATAACTTGTATACAACCATTATAACCATGGAAAAATCCTATATCCCTACTCATTCCACTTTGTTAACTTGGGTTGGATGTAGGTTTTTGTGGAGGGCTGAGCCTTCCATAAGACCTTACATACAACCCCCCCATTTTTTATCATTTAAAAAACAAATGAAAAACCTAGTAAATCATTTTTAATTCCAAAATACTTCAACATAACACAAGAATTAAAGTACAAAACCAACCTGTATATGATAATGATAATGCCAAGTAAGTCATATATATCTTCTTCCTTAGCTCAAATAATCTTTCTTCTCTTTTTGCTTGCTACTCACCTATAATCTATACCTAACTATCCTCATTTTTTTACCTCATTTATTCTTCTCCATTCTCTCTTCTCCACCCAATTCTCCTCTTTTCTCAGTAGAAAAAAATAGAAAAATAATTCATGGCAAGAATAACTCAATAGAGCTTCTAATAAGCTATAGTTTGCCACCATTCTCATGTAGTCCTTCAAACTTGCATCATGATTTTTTCTAAGAATCATTGTTAACTAAAGTAAACGAGAGATTAAAAACACTAATAATCTCAAAAATTCTCAATAATCATTTAAAATAATCCTTATATTTACTTAATATTATGCATCCATTTTGACTTTATGAAATCTAGCATCATCTTTCATAGCTCATGCAAACTGACTAAACAAGTACATAATCAATATTATTCCATGTAATGTCAATAATCAATAAGTCAATATAACATAATGACTATATGACAAGGGTAATACATGTATGACTTTAAAAGACTATTGTCTATGTTACCAAGTCATCCAATAATTAAACATAATGTTTTCAACCTCCCTAAAAGTTAACTCCCTAGGTTAAAAAATTAACCATATCCTTTAGCAAAGTTTTGACAACACAATGATATCTACATAATCATTTAATAGTGATATTATCTAAAAAACTTTGCATAGTATTCCATTTAATGCTTAAGCACTTCACATAAGTTACAAACATTAATTATATTTAATCATGTTAACTGTTATAATGATAATAGTAACTTTATAACATAATCAAATAAATAAATAAATTGATCTAAGTAATATAATACATATGTTACTACAAAAAGGAATCCAAAAAATCACTGTTAATACAATCACTCAACTATGTATAATATAGTCATTCATTCATTATAAAAATAACGGCAAGTCACGTTAAAACATGAATAGATTCATTCAATCAACCCAACAATTTAAGAGTTATTAATATAGTAATAACTAGATTAGTGAAATTACCAAATCAAATATCCTAACCATAGAATAATAAAAAATCACAATAGACATACTTAATAAGAAATAAAACATAATATAGTTATCCAACACACAACAATAATCATAAAACATATTATCCTACTATGGTGTGTGTGTGGGTTTTTGATTTTTCATTCTGTCATCCCCTAATGCCTCCATTTACACCATCCTTTACAATGATGCTCTCCTTCTATCATACACTAAGGGATGGATTTATCCTACATTCATCTCATAATAGTGAAGGTAGTTATGCCAAAACATAATTATATCCATAGAATATTGCTATATAAACTAACAAACATGATCATAATGTACATAATATAAAATTAAAATTATCTCATATCAAATAAAACATGTAAATTAAGTAATATATAACTGTTCCATAATCAACATATGACATAAAACTTAATTAAATATTAGTTAATAAACTAAAAACCATAATAATCCATAGATCACACATTTTATTCATCTTAGAGAGAAATCAGGATGTGACATCCTTTCCCCTTAAAGCTAATCATCGTCTCAATGATATTTATTTAAACACAAGTTTTGAATTTAAAACATTATTTAGCAAAAAATAATAAAATATGTAACAATAAATCAAATAAACAAATGTGGAAACAACCTATAAAAATCATCATAGTCTTCCAAAATTATATTATCTTTAGAATATTGGTCACACTGAACCTTGCACTATGACACTTTTCTATTATGCAAACTGAGTTTGTGAGTGTCAATTATTTTGATTGGTTCTATCATGACCACCTCAGGGTCTAGAACCTGTAAAGCATTGCAATCCAACACATGTGAAGGATAAACAAAATAATTTTTAAGATAATATACATAGAAGATATTATGTAAAAGAACTATAGTTAGTGGTAACACAAGTCTATACCTTACAAGATTGACCACTTCTAAAACCTTGAAGGGTCCCACATATCTGGTGAAAGTTTCACTAACTTCTTGAATTTAATCAAGATTTTTTGAGGCTTACCCTATAGAAACACTTTATCACCTAAGAAAAATTGCTTAGTTATTCTCTTCATATCAACATAAATTTTTCTATCATTGGCCTCAACTAACCTCTACCTAATTATCTTAACTTGTTATTCCATTTCTAAAAGCATCTTACATCCAAAGACTACCATATCTTCTAACCTATCCCAATTGATTGGTTTTCTACACCTGTTTATATAAAATTCCTCAAATGGATCCATCTTGAATGCCAATTGGTATGAGTTACTGTAAGCAAACTCAACCAATGGAAGGTACTCCTCACACTTATATTGTTGATCCATGCAAAACATATGAAGGTGATCTTCTAAAATCTAGTTAACTCATTCAATCTATCCATCAATTTATGGATGATAAGCAGTGTTGAAATTCAACTATGTAACTAGATATTAATTTAAAGTTGACCAAAACCTATAAGTCATACTCAAATATTGATCCAAAATGATCTTCTCTAGAAAACCATGCAATCGATACACCTTTTTCATGAATCTATTTGAAAGAATAAGTGCATCATATATCAAGTTGCCCAATATGAAGTGGGCTATCTTGGTTATTTTATCAACTAAAACCAATATCATATCATGTTAGTTATGTGATAATGATAATTTTTAGACAAATTCCATGCTAATCACCTACCACTTCCATTCTGGTATATCATGTGGATATATCAATCCAACCAGATGCACATGTTCAACTTTCACAGGATGACATTTCAAACAACAAGACATAAAATTTGTTGCATCTTTATTGATTATTTTCTAGAAATAGAGTGGTCTAAGCTCAACCATGAGCTTGGTTAATCATGGATATCCTGAATATACAACATCAAGCAGTTCTTTTAGCACCATGTTCCTTAGATTCTTTATATCAAATACATACATACTACCATAAAAGACCATCACTTTTTATCTTGAATCTATTATACCCAGGATTTTGAGCATCTTTAGATAATGCTTTCCTAACTTGATTGTAGAATTCATCTTCTAATGAGAATTTGATTACTTGATCTTAAAAGCTAATCCTGATAGTAGCCCAACAGATATGTACCTTCTATAACTTAAAACATCAACTAATCTATTATCTTCACCTTTGATATAATTAATATCAAAATCATAATTAGATAATAATTGTAAAAATCACCTCTGATGAGCATTTATGTCTAGTTGGGTGAAGATATACTCAAGTCCTAAGTTATTAATCTTAAGCTCAAATAGTTTTCCCAATAGATAATACCTACAAACTTAAAAATCATGAATTTTTTTTATAAGTTCTAAATCATGAGGGGCATAATTCACCTCATATGGCTTTAGTTTTCTAGACTAATAGACTACCACTGAGCCATCCCACATAAAAAATCCTCCAAGTCCATCACTTGATACATCAATGATCACTGAGAATTGACCATTAGGATCAGAAAATCTTAGCATTGGTGTAGAAGCAAGCCTCTTTTTCATCTCCTTAAAGGCTATTTCACACTTATCTAACTAGACAAACCTCTGATTCTTCTATTGAAGAGAGGTAATTAGATTATCTATCTTAGATAAACTTGGAATGAATTTCTTGTAATATCTAACTAATCCCATAAAAGTCCTTACCTCATGCACATTATTTGGCATTAGACACTCCATTATGGCTCTTATCTTTTCTGGATCCACTAAAATACCATCCATAAAGATAATATGTCTAAAATACTATAATCTATTTTGTAAAAATGCACACTTAGATAAGTTAACATACAAATTATGATTTTGAAAACACTAAAAAATTAGTTTCAGATATTGTAGGTGCTCTTCCACATCTTTGGAATAAATGAGGATGTCATATGGAAAGTCCAAAACAAAACAATCTAGATAATCTTTGAATAAACTATTCATAAGATTCATAAAAGTTGTTGGAGCATTTATCAATCCAAATGGTAACAATGCAAAATCATAGTGCCCATATCTAGTTTTGAATGTTATTTTTACGATATCCTCATCATAGATTCTCAACTAATGATACCTTGCTCTAAGATCAATCTTAGAAAAGATTATTTCCCCTTGTATTTAATCAAAGAGATCATCAATGCATGGTAATGAATATCTATTCTTCATCATTTATTTATTTAACATCCTATAATTTATACATAGGCAAAGAGTGCCATCCTTCTTCTTGAGGAAGACAACTAGTGCACCTCAAGGTGACACATTAGGTTGAATCAACCCTTTTGATAAAAAATATAGAAGTTATGCATTTAACTCAAATAATTTAGTGGTCATCATTCAATATGGTGCCTTAGATTGTGGTTCTGATCTAGATATGTTATGAATCAAGAAATCAAACTCATGCTTGGGTGTTAATCCTGGTAAATTTTTAGTAAACACATCTTAAAAATTCCTTAGGAAAGGTTAATCATCAATGGATGGTTACCTAGGTTCCTCCATCTCATTTATCTTAATGAAAAATGATTGGCATCCCTTCCTTTGAGTTTTCTTGAGTTGAATTACAAAAATATACCTTAACTTCAACTCCCTTTTCTCACCTTAAAATTGTGTCTGATTTCTATAATAATCTTGAAACTCAACCTTCTTTAGATAATAGTCAATCTTGGATTTATGATTCACAAGTTAATTGAGTCTTAGGATCACATCATATGAACCTAATGGTATAACATAAAGATCCACTAATATAGTGATTTAGGAAACCTAATATTTGCTTTGTGTAAACACTTTTCAACTTTTACCTTAGACTCATTCTCATACTATACTGACCATGCATTTTCCATAAATATAATTTTTTTAGACAATTTACTAAGCATTATATAAGTAATAATTTTTTTTATAGCTCTCATGTTAATCAAAATAGAAATTAAATGGTAAAAAAAAAACCTAATAATTCTATGGAAAAATCTTGATACTCATCTTGATTATTATCAACAACTACATGAATCTATTGCTAGAAGGTACCTTGCTAAGGAGTAGAACTCTTATTATTTGACTTGTCCTAAGGACATTCTCGAGAACAATGGTCACCTCCACAAATGAAGCAACCTCCAACAAGTCCTTTCTTTTTAGACTATTATTTTCCCTTGAAACTACCCTTGAAACTATTACCAACTTTCTTATTCCCTAAACCACTGTTGAAATTGGCATTATGATTCTTGAACTAACTCTTAAAGTCTCCATTCCTTTGCTTCCAATTAGTTTTTTTAAAAGTTGATTAGAACTTCCAAACTTTTTTTTTAACTTATCTCTAACTTGGGAAAGATATTTTAGTTTCCATTCCTATTTGACTACCTTCTCAAAAACCTGATCCATGGTAGATGGCCCATGCACATCTAATTTACAACCAATTTGGGATTTTAATTACATGAAAAATTCCCTGATCTTAAACCTCTCATGTGCTTGATACTAAGGTACATACTTAAAGAGCTTGATGAATTGATCCCAGTATTCATTCACTAATAAGTCTTCTTGCTTAATATTTTGAAAATACGTAATCTTTTGATTGAGGTACAACTATGGAAGCCATCATGGCCTAAAAATTATCACAAACTATTCTCAAGTGGTGGAAGTTGAGTCAAGGTTAATCTTCAGATTCTTAATTTCCCACCACATTGTTACTTCACCAATGAGTTGATAAAATCCCTAGACTACTTGCATGACTTTAGAGTAATTATAAATCTCAAAATATTTGTCCATTTGTATCATCCATACTTTATTTCCATCTCCCAATATAGTTCCATCGAACTTGAGTGGATTTACCTTTCTCATATCCCACGACAACTCTATAGCTACTCAAGCTCTTACATCTTATATAAATTCATCATGCCTATAATATTGAGAATGTTCTTACTCAACATGATGCTATTTAGGTTTTTCTTGAGCATTCTCCTCTTTATGGACATGCAGTTCTTGTTCTAGGTCCATGATTTAGTCCCTAATCTCTTGCATGGTTGGGAGGATTTAATCCAAATTTGCATCTTACTCAGAAATGAATTGATTTGGATCAGATAGGTAATTGGAATTCAAATAACCCTCACCTCATATTCATTAAGTCCTAACATTTGAGCCTCATCTCTGATACCACAATGCAACAACCCCACTAAGTTTTACTAGAATACAATGATTTAAAAAAAAAAATTAATTACACATATTCATCTTATAGATTTTATCATGAGAGATCTAATTAGTGATATTTAACTAACTACATTAATTTAGTTAACCATAAGATTTATAGCTAATCCACTTAGCTAATGATCACTATGAAAATATATAACAAATCATGTATAATGCTAAATAAAGAGTGAAGTTTTATTTTAACTCATTATGGTAATAATAAAATTTCAGTCATGGTTGATATAACATTACAATGACTATTATACAATTAAAATGAATAATTACCATAGTTTTAGTAATAAATAAAATGTCAAATAGTAATAAATAATATAAATCTCAATGGAGCATAAGTTTCCATGACTCAAGGGTCTCATTGACTCAAGTATCAATATATAATCTCAAGTGTAGTCTCTAGTGTAGTACTCTTATGGGGAGGGAGAGCATCATCTGAGTGCTTTTCCACTCCAACCATGGATCATATATCACCCACACTATAATGATGGTGAAAAAATCTAGAGTGACAAATTAGAATCCATGTACTATAGATATCTAATACATAATGTGTACCATAAATAAATACATTCTAACATGATATCACACAACTATGAAAACTATATCAACATATGAAATGACAATGTTTAACTATTAACATTACTTTGGCTAAAGTTTTTACATAGTTATGATCTCTAGGATCAGTCAATTTCATTTACACTACTCAATCATATTACACATTACATTGCATTGATGGTGATAGTTAAGCTATTATAATTCATCCACTACTTATTTAGTATCATAAATGCAAGATTTGGTTAAAATATATAATATAAAAACTAATAAATTCATTCACAATATTTCTTTTCAATAGATAAAAAAATATGCTAAGCATAAATATATCAAATACACACATTTATTCCATCAAATGTAATGTAATGAATCTAATATTATCTAGTTTATTAAGAATAATAAATAGAATAAAAAATAGTTATTAAAAATAACATACCATTTGGGTAAGGATTATATCTAGACTGCCAGTTACTTAAATAATAAAGTAACTTATAATGTTATCTCATCCACAAAACAAACATTAAACACAACTTATTTATTTGTTTATATTCCACACATATAATAAAATATAATCAAAACAAATTAATAAGCTCTATATTTAAACCCTTAAATACCTTATTATAATGATTTTATCCAAACATTAAATATATAACAAAGTGCCCATTTTACCCTGTTATCATAATAATGTTTACAAGCATATCATACAACATATATATATATATATATATATATATATATATATATATATATATATATATATGTATATATATATATATATAGTTGAGATATGCTTGTAAATATATAACAAATAGTTGAGATTTGATTAAAATATATAATATAAAAACTAATAGATTCATTCACAATATTTATTTTCAATAGATAAAAAAATATGCTAAGTATAAATATATCAAATACACACATTTAGTCCATCAAATGTAATGTAATGAATCTAATATTATCTAGTTTATTAAGAATAATAAATAGAATAAAAAATAGTTTTTAAAAATAACATACCATTTGGGCAAGGATTATATCTAGACTGCCAGTTACCTAAATAATAAAGTAACTTATAATGTTATTTCATCCACAAAACAAACATTAAACACAACTTATTTATTTGTTTATATTCCACACATATAATAAAAATATAATCAAAACAAATTAATAAGCTCTATATTTAAACCCTTAAATACCTTATTATAATGATTTTATCCAAACATTAAATATATAACAAAGTGCCCATTTTACCCTGTTATCATAATAATGTTTACAAGCATATCGCAACTATATATATATATATATATAGTTGAGATATGCTTGTAAATATATAACAAATAGTTGAGATTTGGTTAAAATATATAATATAAAAACTAATAGATTCATTCACAATATTTCTTTTCAATAGATAAAAAAATATGCTAAGTATAAATATATCAAATACACACATTTAGTCCGTCAAATGTAATGTAATGAATCTAATATTATCTAGTTTATTAAGAATAATAAATAAATAAAAAAATAGTTTTTTAAAATAACATATCATTTGGGTAATGATTATATCTAGACTGCCAGTTACCTAAATAATAAAGTAACTTATAATGTTATTTCATCCACAAAACAAACATTAAACACAACTTATTTATTTTTTTATATTCCACACATATAATAAAATATAATCAAAACAAATTAATAAGTTTTATATTTAAACCCTTAAATACCTTATTATAATGATTTTATCCAAACATTAAATATATAACATATATAACAAAGTGCCCATTTTACCCTGTTATCATAATAATGTTTACAAGCATATCTCAATATATATATATATATATATATATATATATATATATATATATATATATATAGTTGAGATATGCTTGTAAATATATAACAAATAGTTGAGATTTGGTTAAAATATATAATATAAAAGCTAATAGATTCATTCACAATATTTCTTTTGAATAGATAATAAAATATGCTAAGTATAAATATATCAAATACACACATTTAGTCCATCAAATGTAATGTAATGAATCTAATATTATCTAGTTTATTAAGATATAATATATATAATATATTTGAGATAGTTTTTAAAAATAACATACCATTTGGGTAAGGATTATATCTAGACTACCAGTTACCTAAATAATAAAGTAACTTATAATGTTATTTCATCCACAAAACAAACATTAAAAAAAACTTATTTATTTGTTTATATTCCACACATATAATAAAATATAATCAAAACAAATTGATAAGCTCTATATTTAAACCCTTAAATAGCTTATTAATAATGATTTTATCCAAACATTAAATATATTACAAAGTGCCCATTTTACCCTGTTATCATAATAATGTTTACAAGCATATCTCAACTATATATATATATATATATATATATATATATATATATATATATATATATATATATATATATATATATATATATATATATATATATATATATATATATAACTCTCACTTAAAATTTATATATAGTCACAAATATTTTATTGTATATGGTATACCCTAAGAAGACACCCAATGTCTATGTCTTAGAGTATTCAATATACTTTAAGTATACATTTAACCAATAAAATAGTTCCAATACCTTTAATATACTAGATAAATCTCAATTTTATTTTATATGACTGACATGTACATGTTTTATGTGTTTAATGATTTACACACCACCAAATAGTGATATGCTAATATCCATTATTTTATAATACACAAAAATCTCAAAATACAATACCAATTGAATTACATCAATACACATGATCAAAAATTTTATGCATAGTCTACTATACCCACACATAGAGAAATTCTGTGGTTAAATTTAGTCCTTGATCACCTACATTCACTTTAACCAAGATACTATTTATATACTCAAACTTATTTTAATTCATGTGAGAATTCTAATCACACATTACAAACCATCCATATGTATGTACTATACATACATATCAAGTAACTCAACCTTAATGTTTACATGGTCCATTCAAAATGATAATCATTATGACAACCAAAATTTTACACAATCCATTCACAATAGGATCCAATGATAAACATTTAACTGAAGAAAATAATGTTGTTCTACTAGATTAAATTTTATATGTCCTTAAATACCTTAGTATAAGAAAATCCTAACCAAAACCAATACACACAAAATTTTGTTCACAATCCCTTTTACCATCAAGTATATACCTATACCTTTAATCCATTATAAAACCCAAAAAATAGATTCCAACACACACACACACACACACACACACACACACCACACACACACACACACACACACACACACACACACACACACACACACATTTTGCTATAAAAAGACCCCAATACAAATAGATTTCAATCTATTTTTAATGCCTTAATGTATATATCAATTGGTTTGACAATAAAAGAAATAATTCATTTAATAAATTCACATAGATTTTAGAATTGAATTAGAAATTAAGATAGAGCTTGCATACAACCATTTTAACCATGGAAAAATCCTACAACCTTACCTATTCCAATAGATTTACCCTGGGTTGGATGTAGGGTTTTGTGGAGGGTCAAGCCTTCCACAGGGCCCTACATATAACCCCTTTTTATTTTTTCAACATTTAAAAAACAAATGAAAAACCCAATAAACCATTTTCAATTATAAAATCCTTCAAAATAACATAATAATTAAAGTACAACATTAAACTATTTAAGATAATGATAATGCCAAGTAAGTCATATCGATCTTCTTAGCTCAAATACTCTTTCTTCTCTTTCTGCCTACTACTCACCCATAATCTATACCTAACCATCCTCCCTTTTCCCTCTCCTCTATTATTCTCTATCTTATCTTTTACACCCAATTCTCCTCTTTTCTTGATAGACAAAAATAACCAGAATAATGCATGGTGAAAATAACTCAATAAAGCTTCCACTAAGCTACACTCCACCGCCATTCTCATGCAGTCCTTCAAACTCACATCATGATTTTTTCTAAAAATCATTGTTAACTAGATTCAATGAGATTATAAAACCTAATCATCTTGAAACTTCTTTATAACCATTTAAAATAATCATTATATTTCCTTAATATTATGCATGCCTTTTGAATTTATCAAATCTAGCATCAAATTCCATAGCTCATGAAAATCAACTAAACAACATGTCCACAATCAATATTATTCCATGCAATGTTGACAATTGACACGTCAATATAACATTATGACTATATGACTTTAAAAGACTATCGATTATGTTACCAAGTCATTTAATAATTAAACACAATGTATTAGACCTCCCTAGAAGTTAATTCCTTAAGTTAGACAAATAACCGTATCCTTTAGCAAAGTTTAGACAATAAAATGATATCTACATAATCGTTTAATAGTGATATTATCTAAAACACTTTGCATATTATTTCGTTTAATGCTTAAAAACCTCTCATAAGTTAAAAAATTAATTAGATTTAATCATGCTAACTGTTATAATAATATTTGTAATTTTATAACATAATCAGTCAAATAAACCAATCGATATAAGTAATAGAATACATCCATTACTATAATAAAGAATACAAACAAGCACTGTTAATACAAACACTCAACTATATATAATATAGTTGATCAATCATTATCAAAACAGTGGTAAGTCATGTTAAAACATGAATAGATTCATTCAATCAACCCAACAATTTAATAGTTAATAATGCAATAATAACTAGATTAGTGAAATTACTAAATCAAATACCCTGATCATATAATAAAAAAGATCATAACATACATACTTAACAACCAAAAAAAATAATACAACTATCTAGCTCAAAACAATAATCATAAATCATATTATTCTACTATGATGTGTGTGTGGGTTTCCAGTTTTTCATTCTATAATTTTGCAATAACTCCATCTACAACATCCTATCTGATGATGCTCTCCCTCCATCATACTTTGATGGATGGATCTGTCCTGCATCCACCTCATAATAATGAAGGTAATTATCTTGAAACATAATTATATCTATAAAATAGTGATATATAAACTAACAAACATGATCATAATATATATAATTTGAAATTACAACTATCTCATAATAAATGAATCATGTAAATTAAGCAACATATAACTATCCCAAAATTAGCATATGACATAAAGCTTAATTAAACAAAAATTAATCACATAATAACCATAATAATCCATGGATCAAACATGTTATTCAGCTTAGAGAGAAATTGGGATGTGACATAAACTCTTTATCATTGGTGTCATTATAAACATTTTTATCGATCCCTTATTATTGTGTTCAACATTTATAAATTATTATTTTAGGTGATACATTTAGTTACTTGTTATGATATACTCCAAATATGTATGAGTAAAGATTACATTTTATTATATTACAATACTAACATAATTTTATTTTTTGATTATTAAATATTTATGGTGTTTATTGTTCACTAACTAACATATTTTATTGATGTATTATGGCTATGTGTGTATGCACATGTAGAATCTGGTTCATGGTATGAGTGGCTATGATTAGACTAATAATTTTATGAGACTACCTCTATAGCAAGATTTAGTTACATAATTAGAAAACATCCAAATTTCATGGGTTGGAAGTATTGATTTTGATGTTTTATTATTTCATGTGTTACATGCTTTATTTTTTGATGATATTATACCTTATTTTTATGATTTTGTTGTTTATAATATTTCATATCATACTTTTCTAGTTGGTTTTGGATGACGATTTATAAAATTATTTTATCGATATGGGTTAGTAGTTTATTAATGCAGATAGCCTTTGGCTATCACATTAATAAACTTATCAATTTGATCATTATTTATTATTGATTTTTGATTGAGCTCTTACTTTGATTTGGATGATGTTATGATTCATCTTGGATTCAACTTGCATATTGGCAACAAACAATGCTTTTACTTTATTTTTAATATTTTATCACTTGTGATTTTAGTCACTTGGGAATATTGGTTGATATTGCTTGACTTGATTTTAAACACTTACAATTTTGTTTTTGTACCTCAAACTTATTTTGGTGTTGAGTTCCTTTGGTTGCTATGAAATTTTTTAATGCTTGATTACAACCTTAAAGGAATTTGTAATTTGGACTTACCCTTTTATCATTACTATTTATACACAATATGTTGGTTTGTTTATATGCCAAATTGCATAAATGCCATTTAGGCCTCCATCAACTAAAACTAAGTTTTATGTTTAATTAACATATTATTTTGGTATTTACCAAAATTTTGTATTAAATCCATAAGGGACATGGTATGCAATGGCATAATTTATAGTACAAAGATTATAGTCTTTATTAAGCCACTTTATAATGCCATTATGTTACATTGGTTATTATGGTTGAATGTGACTGAGGGGATTACATAAATGTCTTAGATAATATATGTGAATTAATCATTTGTATATTTGGTAGGATTTACAATGAAAAATTATTCAATGAATTTTGGGGTCCTTGACTAAACATGGCCTAATTACAATGTTTAAATGTTTTGTTGAATTTTGAAATTTGTTAAGCTTTGGGAAAGTACTAAGTGGAGTTTTTTGATTTATTAAACACATATAATGTAACATATTTGGATATAAATCTTATATTAAGAGTTGTGAAGCTTCCCAAGGAAGATACCAAGCCTTGGAACCATGTTTTGATCATGGTAGAGTTAGGGAAACCTATGGTAGTAAGGGCATGGGAAGAAAAGTGCATGTTTGGTTTGATTTTCAATCATTCATGGAAGTGACAACTATCTTGAGGGAAAATACTTATTGAAAACATTATTTTTGGATTGAAGTTTGTAGGGATATTTGGATGGAAATGTAAGCCATTACATAATTTTGATTGTGTTTTTATCATGGTCTTATTAATGGGTCATTTGTATGAATATTGACTTAATTTCACTAAGGGTTTGCATGATTTTTCTTTTGGTTAAGAAGCTTGAGTTAAAGTTGAGATGTGTAATCCAACTATAGTCCTTTGAGTCCATTTTTATATCTTAGAATTTTATAAAAAAATGAATGAAAGGAAAGAGGGGTTGGAAACAAAAGAAGAGTAAGAGGGGTTGAAGAAGACAAAAAAGAAGCAATGAAAGAGAACAATGGACTAGAAGTATCTTCTTATTGTGTATAAGTTTGATTATACTTATAGGAAATGTAAGTGTTGACATCTTTGTCTTTTTTCTTATTCAATTTGAAAATAAAATAGATGAAAATAATTGATTTGTTTTTATGTTAATCATTTGAAAATTATAATTATATGAAAGTAAGCCATTATACATGGTATAATAAGTTTTTTTAGGGTTTGATGGATTTAATATTATAGTTATTATAACTAAGCATATTATTTATAATTTATATTGTTAAAAAAACTTATCTCTATATGTAAGCATGTATGGAATATATAAGTTATGTTATGTATTTAATACTACATTATGTGTGTGTGGGTGTGTACACAACATGTGGGCACACATGTGGGCATGTGTATATGAATGTGTGTGAATATGGATGAAAACATGTGCATGTGTGTACACATGTATGCATGTGTGTGGGTAAATGCACATACACTTGGGTGTGGGTATGTTTGTGTACACATACATGCATAATACATTTTATACTACATTATGTGGGTGTGTGCACACACATGGTGTATGTATATGCACATGGGCATGGGCATGGGCATGTGTGTGTGTGTGGGTGTGTGCATGTGTGTGTGGACATGGGCAATGGCATATATGTGTTCATGGGAATGTATGTGCGCATGTGGGAGTACATGTGGGCATGTATGTGTGTGCACATTGGTGAGTGGGTGTGAGTGTCTATATGTGTGCACATGGGTGAATGGGTGTGAATGTCTATGTGTGTGCATGTACATGTGTGTGTATGTTTGCGTGGGTTTGTGAAAGTGTGAATGTGTGTGTAGGAGTATGTGCCCACCCACAGACCTACACCTACACCTACACCTACACCTATACCTACATATATTTATATGTTGATATTTGTTCATTACATGTTGGAATTATTTGGAAGTTTGTGAATATCTAGAAAAGAAAAAAATATAACTCTATCATGTACGTGTCAATTATTACACCATACTCATAATTAGTCTTATGAACTTGAAATATTGAACACAAATTTTGTTTTTTTTTGTCCTATTAAGTGTTAATGATTTCTTGATCTAGGAACTCTTCTCAAACACATAAATTGTATATAAGGAATACTTAGAAGTTTGATTTACATATGTTGGTATGCTTGTAAACTTAAATAAGAAATAAAATAAGATAGTTGTTTGAATCTAATGAAGTTGTGATGGGAACAAATAAGAAAATATTTGTTGCATGTTGTGATTTGGAAATGTAAGAAGTATTGTCTTGACTATAATATTGTTTGTTGTTTTTTTGTCAATATGAACATTCTTCAAAACAAGTTGATATTAAAGTTTTTTGAGAGAATAAAGTGTGAATTAATTAAATATATGTCATTCTTGTTATTTTAATATGAATCCTTGGGTTGTTTTCACTTTTTTATTTGAAGCTATAAAGTAGGAAAAACTTTGAATATTGTTCCTTTTTGTCTTATTTTGATTAATTGATTTAGGAATAAGAACTCTTTGTTTTTCCTTATGTTTTAAGATTTTAAGGGATTTCATTATGGAAATACTATGTTAGATTAAATAATTGAGTTGTATAAATAGTGAAATAATATGCAATTAATAACCACTAAATTTTATAGAATTTGACTTGCTTTGACTTTCTAAAAATAGTAATAAATATGTGAAAATAGAGACTTATCTAAAAAACACCTATTGTTGAGATCTAAGTGCTAAAAACTAGGTTATAGATAGGTCTAAGTGTCATCAAAAAGATCTTTGATTCAGATTATCTACTGGGTAGTAGCATCCCACTTGGACAGTAACACCATGTGTCTCTAGTGTCTTAAAAATAGTGCCAGTGTCCTCTATGTAGGTTTGTTCATAAATTATGGGAGCACTTGTGCTTGTGTTTATGGGTTTTGATACTACATGAATGAAGTTTGAAACTCTATTTTGTGCTTATAAAAGATGATTTATGTTGTAAACACTAATCCTCCTTGAAAGTATGACATGAGCTAAAAATGTGTGCTCTTTAGTGGGATAGGCTGGGCATCCTCAATACCCCATTGTGAAGAGAGTTAGATACATAAATACCAATACTTTGAAGAGGGATCAAGCCCAATGTAGTTCTCCCAACTATTTCTTAGTGTAAGTGAAAGTGAATGCTAGAATGATAATGGTCTTGAATTCTTTGAGTGTGCTTGAGATTAGAAATATTGTAAACTTGGGCTTAGGGTAATTGTAGATGGTAGTATGAAGAAGTAAGGTAAAATAGGGATTAATAACCTTGATTTTTCTCAACATATTTCTTTTGTATCTATTTTATAACTACTAGATATAAGTCTAATAGTCTTGTATTTATAGTGTTTTATAGCTTGTGTGGATAATAAATATGCGTAGGTTGACCTTAAGAGGGGTACACATTTAAAAATATATCTATTTAGGAGAGTTAGGTCAAGGGAAACTAGAGCCATGTTGGGGACACTAGGGCCATGTGGTTCTAGAGTCCTTAATGTGGCACTAGTGTCTAGCTAGTAGGCTATTAGGCACAAAGGGATAGGATATGAGAATGAAGGTTTGAGAGTGTGTTTGAGATATTTAGGGACATCTGTGGTCTGTACAATGAATGGAAAAGTGTGATAAAGGTTCTATGATAGGTCTAGGGATAATCTAGGAATATGTTGTCTCAAGTAACACTCTTAACATCTGAATACCACTTTTAAGTGATTACATTTTCTCCCCTTTATGATAGAAATGTAACAAAGTGAAATGTCTATTATAAAGGAAAATGAAGCATATTTGAACTTACCTAGGAATTGAAGCTCATGAAGTTGAGTCTTAGTATGTGACGTTGGGTTTGCATATGTGAAGCATGATCTAAAACATGACCTAAAATTAAATATGCATAAATCATTCCTTACTTAAGAGATATCAAAATAAAAATACTATGATAAATAAAGAAATAAATTAGTAAAGTTGAATAAAGAGATAGGAAAGAGGAAAGAAATGAATACATCTCATTGGGTATGCAAACTAATACATGAACCTGGTGATAACCTATGTTTGTATATAGTGATCAAATAATTGAATAGATTGGACTGACCTGATAGCTTACTTAATCCTCATATGTGGGTTGCTCAAGAACTCAATCTAGTTTTGATTCCATCATTGTCCACCCCTGCTTGGTGGATCATGACATGTGAATAGATTGGATTAGACTGTGTCTAACCCTCTCATGTGGGTGGCTCAATAACTCATGTAGGCTATCCATCATTTCCCACCCATGTGTAATAGATAAACATACAATTTAACTATATAAAGTGCTAGAAAATGTCTAACTGGGTATATATAATTGTGTATGTTAGCTCTACAATCACTCAAGTACATTAGGCAACTCTGGGCCACTCAAGAATGCCAACCACTATAGATTGATTAAGGCATGAATAGGTGAAAAATTGGAATATGATGTCAAGTTTATATAGTTTAGATAATGACATGGAGTTTTCCACTCCATCTAATCCACCTATGTGTAACTAAATAAATGGAAATAATGTACTGAACACATGCCCCCAATTTGATATATAAGTATACTAATTCTGGACTGAGTTGTAATGTGTGTATCTAAAATAAATATGGGGATGATAATTCCATGCATGATGCACCAAATCTAAGCAATTAGTATGAATCTAAGCTAAACTAGTGTGAACATGAGCTAAATCTGAGCATAACTATCAAACATGTAGTTGTATCTATACAAACATGTGCTATACCTAGTGTAACATTATAGATAATTTAAACTAAACTAAAAATGGGGCTATTGGATAGTAGTTCCATGTATTGGATTGTAGTTCCATTTGGTTCTAGTTTCCCATTCTTAGCACTAATGTCTGTCTAGTTTGAAATCTGAGTCTCTAAATTGATTTTTGAGTCCCTAGTTTTTCCTATGTCTTACCTATGTCTGATTTCCTAAAATTGAGCCTGTGTGCTAAATTTTTTCTATAAATGTAATATAGGAGCTTGATATTTGTGACAAACCCTTGTGAATTCACCCTCTTTTGATGGTAGCTATTAACCTATGTAAGAATTGTCCTTAAAAGAAATAGCTATGCAAAATAGGTTAGTTGGAGCATATATGATAACTGCATGATAATATAATATAATGTGCAAACATAACATCAGGGTATAAGATAATTTGAGCATAAGTATGTAGTTAAAGATGTATGTTGTATCTAACATTGCACAAGGGTGCCAAAATAGATGTAATTAATGTGTATATAATTAAATCTAAGTAGCTACCTAGGGGGATGGGGCATAATGTCCATCATGACACCCAAGTAAGAAGGGTAGATGTATGAGATCCCTCATGGTATAAAAAAAGGGTATGTATAACAAGAAAAGACAAGTGTCATGGCCATGACACATACAAAAAAACATACATAAAAAACACATGAGGCACACAAAATAGGCCAAGGGAACACAATACAAGGGACATAGGCACATGCCACTAAATATAAGAAAATAAGTCATATAAGGACATGTTTAAATGTCCACATATGCAATCCACAATAAAATTGGATTAGATCCACATAAGAGGACATGTTAAAATATCTACATACAAAATTAGGAAAAACACACATAAATGACATGGGAACATGTCCAAGGAATACATAAATAGAAGTGACATAGAGCAAAATAATAATGTCATATTCAAATGCCCTCGAATATAAGAAGCATAGGAAACAAAATCAAGTCTAAACTAGGAAAGCTATAAATGAAAGCATACATAGCTATGTAGTACAAATATATTTAAATACTAGGATATACATATGTTGAGACTAAATTAGTGATAGTTGGAAAAAAATTGAGTATTAGTAATAATGATCAATAAAAAGATATAAAAATGATAAAACTAGAATGTATAGAATATAAGGATAGAAATTGGTAATAAAAATTGTGTATAAGATGCCCCCAAGTGGGCATATGTATCAAATGAGCAAACCTAGATCTATGTATATGCTCCCAATGTGTAGATGATAGCAAATTTAGATTAGTGTGGTGGGTATGAGTCATGTAAATAATCTATAAGCACTTGAAAAGAACAAGTGAAACATATATGTATGATAAAACTGACTATCCTAAGATAACTAACATATGTAGTGCCTATAAAAATAGAATAAATGTAAACATAACAATGCATACAATCTATATTTTTTTTTGTTTTCTAAGTAATATTTGAATGTTTTTGCATTTTAAAATGTTATAATGTTTTTGTATTTTTTGGATATAAGCTATGTACAAGAAAAATGACAATGAATAGTGCATTGTTTATATGTAAAATCTCCTTATATACATGATGTTCAATGGATTTTTGATTGCTTTACCATCAAGTGAAGCTAGAAAATATACTTTTAGACTAATATTTTATGTGCTAATGTATGGTCTAAGCCAATTTGGTTTAAAATTTCCTTTGTTCTCTTCCTTGGTGTTGATGTTTCAAATATTTTATTTTAACATCAAATCATTGATTTCAAATTTCTTATTGTGGACTCAGTTATTGCAGGTTCTCTAGATTTTTTTTTAATAATCTCTGAGATGATCTATGACTTGGATAAGTGTGTGATCTAGCTATTCTATTTCATGGAGACATCACTCTCTATATTGATCATTTGTGATGAACCCTTTTAAATATACCCATAAAAAGGGGATTTACAATTCTAATGGGATAATGGATTCTGTGCCATATACGAGTGAATAAGGAGTAACTCTTATTGGTGTACATATGCTAGTGCGATAAGCCCAAAGTGCATAGATGAGTTGGTTATGGCAGTGATCACCAAATTTGATACTTATTTTATTGATAATACTATTGATTGTCTTGTTTGTTGTTTTTGCTTGACCATTACGTTGTGGGTAATATGGGGTAGAGAATATGTGTCAAATTTTATATTTGGCATAAATTTTTTTCACTATTTTATGCTTGAAAGAGATTCCATTATCTAAAATTATGGCTAATAGGAGGCCAAAGTAGGAAATAATATTGGTCATTATAAACCAACAATATCCTCCCCCTTTGTTGATTGTAATGAGATTGATTATACCCATTTTGTAAAATATTCTTTAGCTATGATAATGAATTTATGACCTCATGCAGATTTTAGGTTTATCTTACCAATCCTATCAAATCCCCATAACATGAATGGCTATGGGGATATGATAGGTTGAATCTAATATGAAGGTACATGGTGTAAGTTGCCATTGCAATGACATTTGTCACATAATTTACATACTCCTAGCATTCTTGTTTCATGGTTGCCCAATAATAATCCTGTCTCAGTAATTTGTGTAACATTGAATTACTACTAAAATGACCATCATATTCATTATCATGTATTTTTTGAATATCCAATTTAGCTTCCTTGACTATTAAGCATCACAGTAAGTGTCCATCAAAATATCTCTTAAATAAATCACCACTAATGATGACATATCGAAGAGAGTTTCACTATAGTTTATGATTTTTATTCTTTATAAAAGTATCAAGTGTGATAGATTTATTCAAAAATTTGTATATATTATAGAACCTTTCAAATGGTGTTATACTACTTGTGGAAACTAAGAATGTTAGAATGATAAGGTCTGCATGTGACACTGATGGAGATTGTGACCATTTAATAGTAAAAAGACCCTAGTTTGCATCTATATCGATCAAGATCAATGATGTGATACTTGCCATTACATCATCATGATGGTTATATTTACATGGGATGTTCTTATTTGATAAATTATCAAATTGAGTCGATAGACATTGAACCATATTCTTATAAGGAATTAGGTGCTCTATTTTAGTTTGGTAGACACTATGAATTGATTAATAATTAATTAGGAGTCACCATAAATATTTATTGATTTAATATTGAGAGATTGAATTGATTAGAGGCCTAAGATAATAGCTTCATATTCTATGATATTGTTAGTATATGAAAAACTAAGTCAATATGCAAGAGGTATTGTGTGTCTTATGTGATCAATGAAAATAATTCTGATGCAAATACTAGATGCACATATAGAACCATCAAAGAACACTATCCATGTATCTAAAGTGGTGTTATATGCTATAAAATAATCTTTAAAATAATCATTAATGAGAATTATATCCTATAATGGAGCTACTGCCAATTGATATGCTATTATCTGGCTTTTTTATAATTTTTGTAGAATGATTTTGAGGTTAAATTCTATAAGTAACATAACCTATTTTTCAATGTAGCTTGAAAGATGTGGTTTCAACATGGGGAATTTTAAAGGATCAAAATTTTTAATGATATATCTTGTTGTTAATCATATAGTGATGAAGTTTCTAAGTAGCAAATAAAACTTCTAAGAAACATTTTTCAATTGATGGATAATTTTGCTTATAGTCAACTAGTGTATGATTGATGTAGTAAATTTCTCTTTCTTTATGTTGATCATCATGCTATGCTTGGAGTGCTCCCAGTGCATGATCTATCACTCATAGGTAAATTATAAGTGGTTTACCAAGTATGGGTTGGACCAAGATAGGAGGGTTGAGTAATTATTGCTTAAGTGCATCAAAGGTTTCTTTACATGTGATATCCCACTCAAATTTCACATCCTTTTTAAGTAGCTTGGTGAATTATTGGATTTTATCTATGATTTATGCCACAAAGAGATAAATTGAATGAATTTTACCTTAGATGGATTTAATTTGTTTTATATTATTAGGAGGCATATCCATGCTTGTAATGACCTTCTTAGGGTCAACTTATATGTGGTATTGAGATATAATGAATCTCAAAAATTTCTCAAGGAAAATCCAAAGGCACATTTCTTAGGGTTGAGTCACACATTATATTTTTTTATTCTTTCAAAAATTTGTTTCAAATTTATTGAATTATTTTATCACTCTTTTTAATTTTCTAACAAATCATCGATGTAATCTTTGACTACCTTATGAATGAGGTCATGAAAGATATGTGTCATAGTGCATTGGTAAGTTGAACTAGCATTATTTAATCTAAATGGAATGAAAAAATAGTAGAAAGGGCCCCATGGTGTGGTGAAAGAAGTATTTTCTTGATCTTATTTAATGATATTGATTTTATCGTACATAGAAAAACCATCCATAAATGAGAACATCTCATAGCTGACTGTGGAATTGACTATCATATAAATGTTGGGTAAAAGAAAATCATCTTTAAGACATGATTTTTTGAGGTCTCTAGAATAAAAACAACATCATATTTGGCCATTAGGTTTTACCAAAGGAATAATATTGGCAACCCACCATGGATGAGTGACTGGTCAAATGAAACCAACATCTAACAACCATTGGATCTCATCCTTAATAAAGAGAGCAACTTTAGGATGCATTTTGTGAATATTTTATTTTATTGGCTTGGCATCAAGATATAATTTAATTCTATGTAATGAAATTAAGTGATAAATACCAAGCATATATGAATGACCATGAAATTAATTCAAAAAAATTGGTTAAAATCTGACAAATATATGTCTTCTAATTTATGTAAGGTGACACCGAATAGTATGATGTTAGGATCAATTTTGGTGCCATAATTAAATTTGACTATTTCTTCATTAAGTAACATATATTGAATCAAATTATATGGTGATGTAAAGATTGTATCATTTGTGTTATGTAACATATCATCCAAGTCATTTGAATGCTCACCAAAGTATGCCTGTGTACTTGTGAAATGAGGAAACTTATTCTTATGATAGAAGTGTTGATCAAATTTTGGCCTTTTAGGCCAAAATTGGGCACTCCTATTTGTAAAAACCTATATAAGTCTATTTCATTTGGCTAGGTCCAACACTTAGCTTTTATTTAACAGAAGTGTTATTTGACAAAACTAGCAACAAATGCACAAGTCTTTTCTTTTTAGAAAGTTCATTTTGGTCTTTGTTTAAGTCTTTAAGGAATTCTTTCAGGTTTTTTTTTAAGCTTTCCTAAATTCTTTCAAAATTTTTATATTAGGATTTTCCTTAAGAGTATTTCTTTTGGGTTTTCTTCTGGCCAAGTGACGAATTCTTTTAGACAATTTATCTAAGACAAATATCTTGAAGACTAAGTGCTAAATTCTTTTAGACAAATTATCTACACAATTTTTTTGAAGGTACTTTACAATTTCTTTGAAAGATATTTTCAAGCTAAAAGGGACCCTTGAATTTTTTTTGAAGGGTATGTTTGTACCTTTTCTAAAGGGCACTTTCATTTTTATGAAGGGTATCCTTTGTTAGGAAAAGGTACACTTCAGTTTTTTGGAATGATCATTTGCAACTTTCCTAAAGGGTATTTTCTTTGGAAAGTGGTCACTTTCATTCTTCTAAAGGGGCATTTACATTTTCAAAGGATCATTTCATTTCTCCCAAAAGACATTTCCAAAATCTTGAAGGACCATTTCAACTTCTCCAAAGGGCATTTCAACTTCTCTGAAAGGACCATTTCCAAAAGCCGAAGGGCATTTCAACTTCTCCAAAGGGTATTTCAACTTCTTTGAAAGGACCATTTCCAAAAGCTGAAGGGCATTTCAACTTGTTTAAAGGGATTAATAAATAATACATAGGAAAGGATGAGGAGAAGTGACTAAAGAGAAACCGTGAAAGAATTCCTTTGAACTTTTTGTCTAAAGGAAATGAAGAGAAGAAAATCTAAAAGAATTCTTTTAGGCTTTTTATCTAAAGGAAATGAACAAGCAATGAGCCCAAAGGAAAAGGCTCGACAAAAAGTCCAAGGAAATAAATAGAAACAAATAGCCATGGATAATTTTTTCAAAGAAAAGTTATGAAAACAAATGTCTAAAACAAATGCCTAAGGAATGATAGCCCACACCACGTCTAGTTTAGATTATGGAGACTAGCTATTATAATTTCAAAAAGAAAGACTCAGTGAGAACTAGAAGGTGGAGACAAAGGTAACAAGTGGTAAATGCAATTGAGAATTTATTTTAGTTGTAAAAAAATGTAACTAAGGATTTGGTTTATTTATGAGAAATTTAACTAATGCTATGATGAATTGTACTTGGTGCATCTATTCAGTTGTGACATGTCATAGCTCACCCACCTCTCTCCCACTTGCAAATGTAACTATTTCTCTTGAGATGATAGATGTCTAAAGTGACCCTTGAACTCCCTTTGATTTCTCCACCTTTCAAAGCTATAAATATGCATCCTCTTAGCTCATTTGACAATCTCCATTGGTTATGGTGAAACTCTAGCTAGATTTGTACTTGTAGAACTCTTGAAGAAATAATAAAAGTTTTTGCCACTCACATGCTGCACTATTGTGTATCAGTTCAAATCATGTTGTTCTTGTTTAGTGAGAGTTTATCTTTCCTAACTTGTTATCCTCGACTACCTACCAAGTCTACAGAAAGAGTATTATTGTAGGTCCTTGTTAGTATTCCTTCTTAAGCATATAGACATTTTAGAAGTGGTTTAAGACTATATTCCTTATTGGAATTGTCTATTTCTCTCCTAGATGTTGAGTGCCTTCTTAAATCTAACATGTGAAACACTAATGTGATAATGCACAAAGAGTTGTGGGTTTTATGTGAAAGAAGCTTTGTTGGTCTATAAGTAATGTATTTTAAATCGAATTGGGAGGACATTATTCATTGTTTCATCATTGTTTTATTTTCTTAGTTTTTTTACTTACCCCTTTCATATACAATTGATAGATTAGAGAGAGCTTTAAAGGTACATCAGAGGAGCTAGCCCTTAATCTAGAGATTCATCTCAATAAAATTTTCACCCATAGTAAGAGAGATGATTCCATTTTTCCACTTGGATAAAGAAAACTGAGCATCTTTTCAAGGGTGGAAATCTAAGTGTCAATAGTTTTTGGCACACCTAGTGGGACCTCTAAGTCCTAGAAGATTGTTCAAGATTAGTGTTGGTCTTGACATGATTGTAAATAAAGAAGCATATACATTGAGTACCCATTGAATCCATTGAATAATTCAAGTCTTTATTTAATAATCAGTTCTATTTTCCATGCCAAAGGTGGCCACTAGGTCTGATACTAACGGTGTACCCTTTTAGTTTGTGGAATTACCTCCATATTCCACCAAAAGGTTTAGGTTTTTCAACACTTATCATTATAAAATAAATTTTGTGTTTAAATATTTCAAGTTTATGTTACATTCCATTCCCAACATCAGTAGTGATCATTCCAAAATGGCTAGAAGACAACCTTTTGTGCCTTTCACCGAGGCATCTCCCTTACATCTTGCCCAATATGATCAAATTCTAGAATCTACCCTCAAAAGTGTCCCATATTTTAGTGGAGATGGTCTAATTACTACCAGTGAGCACATTAAGAATATAAAAAATATTTGTAATATCCATAATATTACCCAAGAAAATTTAGCTATTAGGTTGTTTGCCTTGTCTTTCAAAGTAAAAGTTTTGGACTGGTATGGGACCTCACCTGCAAATTCTATTGGCTCATGGGATGAGTTGGGGACTCTACTGATTGATAGGTTTGGGGAAAAGAGTGATCACCTATCTCTAACGAATAAATTAAACATAATCAAAATGGTACCATGAATTCATGCAAGAATTTAATACTATGTTACAAAAAACTTGGGATAAAATCCTAATTCTTGTGAGGCCAACCACAAACTAAGCATTTTTGTAATACTTAAAAGAGTTAAATAGTGATATTATCATGATGATTCAATCCATGGGTGGAAAAAAATTTCTTGTTGCCTATGAAATATCCATAAATGCTGAGAATTATCTTGTCTAAGTAGGAAAGATAGCTCCAAGACCTTCAATGCCACTATTCCCTGATTTGTATTCTCATAGTCAAAGTGCATTGCCCACTTTAGCTCATTTTCTTGATAAAAAAATATACCATTAAACCTACCAATGAAATACATGAAGTTAAAATCCTACTTTAAATTGTTACAAATGAGTTAGTTTCCCTTAAAAGACAACAAGCTTAGGTTTATAGACCATATCAATCCTACAATCAGTTTGTACAAATGAACAAACCTCCTTTTCAAGGAAATAATTAGGGACAAGGCCAAATTACCCATGTCAATACTTATCAAATCTATAATCCTAGTGATCCTTCATCCTCCAAAGTCCTTTTCCCCACTCAAAATAATTTGGTCCAAGAAAAACCCAACTATCCATCTTTTGAACACGATCAAGAACAAGTTGCTTATGCAAATGAAATGCACAATAAAGGTATGGTAATACAAGGCAATCAATCTTTCCAAGATTCAAATTTTGAAAGATCCATGTAAGGTGGGGTGGAAAATGGTACAAATTAATACTGATTCTACCTTCATAAATCATTTAGAGGGTCAGTTTTGTGCCATTAATTTCTTGGGAAATATAAATAATCAGAATACTAGTGTTGCCTATAATACTAGGTCCAAAAAAAGGGCTATCGATGAAGCTCAAGGATCTAATCAAGGACCTGTTTTAACTCCTAAATCATCTCCTATAGTAAGTGGGTCTAACATAGCTCATAAAATACAATAAAATTAAAGGTTTCTAAATTTTAGGATAGCTACTATAACTCTACCATCCACAAGCTACATCACAAAGTATAAATGTTCATAAAGAGAACCCCAAGGTGAGTAATCCTTCCATCAGTGTGGTAGAATAGATGAATAAGATCCATATGAACATCTCATTATAGTATTATCTAGCATTACTAGGGTAGAAATATATAATCCAAAAGGATTTGCATGGATTGGACAAACAGGCTGGCCCATCTAAAAAAAAATTGTCATTATGGTAAATGAAACTCAATCTATGGATGGTCAAGTGTAGAAAGATTGGAAGACTCCTCCTTTTTACCTATATCTAATTATTTATGATTTATTGGTTCATAATTTCATCATTGACAGTGGAGAAATCACATTAGTTATGTTAAAATGTATATCATATAAGCTAGGCCTCAAGTATGAGCCAATGACTAAAGGAGTTTTGCAATTAGATGGATCACCAACCAAGAATTTTGGGGTAGTGAAAGGTTTGAATTTGACCCTTCAATCTTGTCCTACTCTTTCAATTCCTAATGATGTGGTATTAGCAAATTTACTTCCCTATTTTTCTCTTTTCTTGTCAAGGGACTTTACATCCAAGATAGGTGGATATTTGGCAGCCAATTGGTTTTACATGTTGTTTAGGACAAAATATGGCACTAAGTTTAAAATTGAGTCAAAACCTATTCACAGAGATCAATTAGAGCCATATTAACCCAAGGCAGTAAATGTTAACTATTCTATTATTGATGAAGAGGAGCTTAATATTGACCAATCACTATCATCTTCCCTTGAAGGAGTTTCTGATTTATTCTTAGATGAGTGGGGAAATGATAACTATGAGCGTGATCCTTATAATTTTATTGAATAATATAGTCTTGGAGTTTATTATATGCATGAGAAAGGCTATTTTATGCCTAATTTGATGAAGCCAAGTCATGATGTGAATGGCTTAAGATAGCTTTTCTTTGATGGGTCTATAAGTAAGATGGGGGCAGGTGGTGGAGCTATGTTGGTTTCACCTTCAAAGGAAAGATATTTTTTAGCCTTAAAATTTTAATTCTCATACACTTGTAATGTGGCAGAGTATGATACCCTCATTCATGGTCTTTAATAGGCAAGGAAAAGTGGTGTTAAGGAATTTTAAGTGTTTGGTGATAGTGAGCTTGTTGTGAATCAAGTTAGAGGGCAGAATTTGACCAAGAACTCCTTGTTCAAATCATATAAGCATAAATTTTGGGACCTTGTAGAATATCTCATGGATTATAATATCAAATTTATTCCAAGGGAAAAAAATAAGCATGCTAATAGGTTGGCATTTATTAGTGCTCAATTTGATTTTCCAAAGGGCATAATGAAGACAAAAATTAGCCCCATCTAAAGGTGATTGTGAGACCATCCATACCAGATAATGTCACCAATTGGAATGTATTTGATAGTGACCAATAGATAACACTTTTTATACAAGAAGAGGCTAAGTTTTCTTCCAATAATCAGTCTAAACTACAACAATAATATGGAAGTTAAATTGTCCAATTGAAGTCTAACAAACTCCATAAAGGCGTAGTGACTCTTGAAAGCATATTCAATGAAGATGTCCAGCTCAAGAAGGAGAAGGTAAGAATGTAAAACAAGAAAGAGAACTATGAAAGGATAGAAATATTTAAAGATAAGCCACTTACACTTGGGAAGGTATGCACTAGTCAAGAAAAACATGATTTCATTAAATTATGTAAGGAGTTTAATGATATTTTTTCATGGGAATATAGTGATTTGAAGGGTTTTGAACCAATATTGGATAAAAACACTATAGATATAGATGAAAATTCCAAACCCATCAAGAAAAGACAAAGGCCAATCAATCCCAAGATTGAGCCTCTCATGAGGAAAGAACTCACCAAACTGATCGAGTCCAAAATCATCTTTCCCATCAAGCAATCTTCTTGGCTAGCCAACTTAGTCACTATTAGAAATAAGAATGGGGAGATCAGGTTGTGTGTGGAATTTAGGGACTTTAATAGATTGTCTTTGAGAGACCATTATCCCCTCCCTTTCATGGATCAAATTTTACAAGTGGTGGTAGGTAGTGAGAGGTTTTCCCTCCTAGATGGTTATTCTAGATACAATCAGATTTTGGTGAAATAAAGTGACCAATACAAAATAGACTTTAATACAAAATGGGGGACATATGCATACAAAAATATGCCATTTATATTTTCAAATGTAGGATCTACTTTTCAACATGTAATGGATATAGCTTTCCAAGGACTGCTCAATGACATTGTATTGGTATATCTTGATGATGTGATAGTTTTATCCAAAGAAGTAAAAGATAATTTGAATCACCTAAAATAGATTTTTGAGAGGCGTAGAGAGTTTGGGATCTCCATAAACCCAAGAAGTGTTTGTTTTTTGTTCATGAAGGAAAACTCTTAGGCCACATTATTTCCAAGAAAGGTTTGTCCATTGATCTAGAAAGGGTAAGTGCCATCTTGGCATTGCCTTTACCTTAGCATAAGAAGGGTCTAAAAAGGTTTTTATATCTCTTGCTTCAATTTAATAATAATCACTTATAACTACAGACATTTCATTTTTAAGAACACTTTGGATCATGATGTCACATGACAAGTGCACACAATAATCATCTACATAAGTTTGCAATATATTTTTCCCTTTCATCCCATATTTTTAGTTTCACTAAAATGCTAGATTAAATGGGCTGGGGACTGTAGACACCCAAATTTGGCACAACACTTATTATACAATGTCTTTTAACCACTTTGTTTATATGGATCTTAGCTAAGGATGGTATCTCCCTGACATTATTATATATTGATTTCCATTAATACTATAATAAGTACAAATTGTCTTTCATTTTATTTACTCATGACAATGAGCATAATAGTTAGGAGGGAGAGTGATTAAATTATCTTCAAAAATTGTATGTAAAATATCATGTGGTTGATATTTTAATATCTTAAACTTGATTGATGGCCTCTTGCTGAAACTAGATTTAATAAATTTAAAAATAGGTAAAATGTACAAATATTCTAAAGCATATTTTTTGAAGCTTCTATGAAAATATTGTAGTAAACTACATCCATCATTTCCTCATTATATAGAATAAAGGTTATATTAATTCAAATTATTATGAGTGTCTCCACATCCATAAATAAATGGTAATGTAGGCATAAAAACAAATTTTGGTATGGATGCTCATATACATCTCATGTGAGAGGTTGACCTAAAATAATATTATATTTGATATTTGCACATCATTATCTATTTTGTAATGTGACATCACAAGATTCCTTTTGGTTCACTCCAATGGCATACATCAAGGATAAAATATGATTAATATAAATGGTATTGGTTTGAAAACACTTAAATATGGATTCGAATCAATTGTCCATTTTATACATTGGTATAAAAGGATCATGAAAAATATTATTGCATGTTTGGTGAAAAAATATACACTTCCACACATACTCATACAAATATGCACACATCCTTGGATAAAAGTAGCCTTCTACAAATTGTACTAATGTCTTATCACTCCCAAAATGTCTTGCTAAACTTCTACTGAACTTCTGTTTTATCAAATTATCATAAGTCAATCCCATTAGTATGCCTAAGTGTGCTCCTTTGAAAAAAAATTATTTCTCACACAAAGTAATATAACCATGGTCTTACATCCACACTCATTGATTTTGCACATGATCTTCCAGTATCACATAAATATTCATCTCCCACATATAACTCCTTTGTGGAATAAAATCCCATGACCTTTACTCACATCACATTCAATTGGAAGTGTGGATTCATTTTATTATGGAAAGATGAAGACCATTCACATACCTTGAGATTTTATCTTTATCATCTTCTACATTAAAACATCTAATGTAAAGCTTGTAAAAATCCTTCATGTAGTTTTATACATATCTATTTTTTTAATAAATTTTACAACTTAAAAAAACTCAACTAATAATCAGAGGGAAAAATTTTAGCCTTCAACTTTGTAACCATTATTTTACAATATTTGATTATATCTTTTCGTCCTCACATTATTTTGGTTTGCACATGATCCCACCATAAGGATGCATGGCCTTAAATTTGGTCCAACCATTAGCACCACCTTTTTAGTGAGCCTTATAGTATAAATCAATATAATCCATTTTTATAAACTTAGTAACTAATTGTATCAACTAGATCAATGCCATATGTTTCTTTTGATCAAATTATTTCCACATCATTTGTTTAGTATCCTTCATCATGAAGTCTTTTTCTATGATATTTATAAAGAGCCTTAATCCATTATATTTTTTCATGGGTTTCTCCATTATATATTTTATGACCACCATTCAAGGAAACCAATCATTTTTTAATTATGCTACATCTTTTCTCTTGATCGAGAATCCTAATGATGATCCCCCACTTATGATGATACCTATAGTGGGTTTGAAGATTATAAACATGGTCATTCCATTTATGATGATCCTTGTGACTATCCTAATGACATATTTTTTTATACTCTTACCATTGAAAACATCCCCATAATGATCTTCCCATTTGTGACCTTGATGATCCTTATTATTAGGGTGAAGACTCAAATCAAGATACTTATAACAGACCAAAGAATATCAATATAGTCCTCCAATTTATGATAATCAATGTGATGATCCTAATGATATATCACATGGTTTAAAATAAAACACATTATTTTCACATCTATTATTATTATTATAATGTAGGTGAAGCCATAACATGATAGTGAATGTTTTCATTGATGAATATTATAACATGGAAGAAAAATTGCTTTTATGATTTACCCATTAAAGTAATCCCCAATAAAAATCAAGAAATGATGAGAATGGTTTCATGCATGTATACCCACCATATACCTTGAAATTTCAAGTCCTTAGAATGATAAGTCATCAATAGGTGGTTCATGGAGGTTCATTCCTAATATTTCTAACTTGGTCAAGCCCTTGAACTCCATGCTAAGTAAAGATGAGATATTCACTTGGATAGGAAGGAGGAAAGAAAATTTTTAGGAGATCAAGCAAGCCATTGCCCAAGCTCCTACTCTTATAATTCCCAACTTCTCTAATGAATTAAATTTGTAAACTTTTAGGAATGAAGAGGTAATCTTTGCAATACTTACTCAAACTAATGATGAAAATTTTGAATAACCTATTTCCTTCTTTAGTCAAGGTTTGGAAGGCTATGAGACAAGATACACATATGTTGAGAAAAAAGTGATTTCAGTCATAAGAAGTTTGAAGGAAATTTAGGAATATGTTGTATAATAAAAAGATTCACATTTTTTTGCCTCATCTTAATGTGAAAGACTTTATGTTGAGTAGAGATTTAAATGAGAAAAGGGCAGGTTGGATCACCAAAGTGATGGAGTATGATGTGGAGATCAAAACAACCAAGCTAGTGAAAGGAAAGGGACTCTGTGAACATCTTGCTTCAGACTTGAAATATCAAAGGGAGGTTGTTTTGGCACTTCATGATGAACCTATTGTAGCTATATCTACTACCATGAGGAGTTGGACATAAGACATGAATCATTTCCTACAAATTGGTGAGTGCCTAGAAGGTCTTGATAGAGCCAAAAAAAGTACTTTAGGCTATAATTTATTCCCTATGTACTTGTTGATGGAGTTCTATTTATAAAGGAATTTTTAGGTATTTTTTTGAGATGTATTTATTTGGATCAGATTGATAAAGTGTTGCATGAGTTTCATGATGGACCAACTGGTGGTCACTTTGCTCCAAGAACCATAGTTGCTAAGATTATGAGAGCTGGTTACTTTTGGCCTAACTTATTTAAGGACACTCACTCTTGGGTAAGGAAATGCAAAAAGTGTGCTATCTTTGATGGAAAATAAAATCTAGCTACCTTTCCTCTTCATCCAATCTAGGTTGAGTAACCCTTTATATAATGGGATTTGAATTTCATAGGTCTGAACAATCCTCCTTCTAGTGCTGGTCACAAGTAAGTGTTGAAAACCATTGATTATTTTACAAGATGGGTGAAGGATGTAGATCTTAAGGAGGAAAATGAAAACTTAGTCTTGGACTTTAATGAAGGTATAGTAACTAGGTTTTGAGCTCCTTCAATAATTATCTCAGATAATGCCTTAGCTTTCCTAGAAACAAGAACAAGTGAATGCAATTTGAAGCATGGTATCTATCTCAACACCTCCTTCAAATACTATCCCCAAGGGAATTGAATTACTAAGTCTACAAATAAGAACTTGATTAGGATCATTAAGAAAACAATAGAAGATAATCAAAGGACTTGGCATACAAAGCTAAAGATAGCCCTTTGGGCTGATAGAATTACTCTAAAGAGAGCAATTGGGAACTCACCATACACACTTGTGTATGGAAGGGAAGCTAGATTTCTTGTCTCACTTAAGTTACTAGATCTAGATCTTAACTATCAACTATAACTGATGGAGAATGATAGCATGGAGGTCAGATTATGTGAGTTGATGGAGTTAATGGAGATAAGAGATCAAGCTATGCACACCATGACTACTCACCAATAACAAACAAAGAACTATTTTGACAAGAATTCCATGCCAAGATGTTTCAAAGGAGACATTGTCCTAAAATGGGATGAAGATAGGGCCAAAATTAGAAGACACACAAAGTTTGATGCTTTGTGGAGTGGTCCATATGTGATCACATAGTGAAAACAACACAATGCTCTCCACCTCTCAAATTTTGATGGAGAGGAGCTGTATATCCCAATCAATGGGATATATCTAAAACATTGTTACTGATGGCTCTCTTGTTTTTTTACATAGTTTCTTATTTTATTTGTATTCCCTAAGTGCTTATGCACATGTGTGAGTTTGTCCTTGTCTAGTTTTGTGTTGTCTTTGCTTGGTCTTGCTATTATTTTGGAAAAATCCTTGTTAGTCATCTTATAAAATTCATTGACTCTATTAGCCCTTGGTTAGATAAGGCTACTATTCTGGTTAGTATAGTAGGCAAACTACCCCTAGGAGTCACTAATTTGTTGACCAAATTTTGGCCTTTCAGGCCAAAATTGGGCACCCCTATTTGCAAAAAGTCATCTAAGTCTATTTCATTTGGCCAGGTCAAACACTTAGCTTTTATTTAGAATAAATGTTCTTTGACAAGACCTATAACAAATGCAGAAGTCTTTTCTTTTTGGAACTTAATTTTGGTCTTTGTTTAAGTCTTTAAGGAATTCTTTTGGTTTTTTGTTTTAAGCTTTTCTGAATTCTTTTAGGATTTTTATCTGAGGATTTTAATTAAGAGTAATTCTTTCAGGTTTTCTTCTATTCAAGTGATGAATTCTTTCAGACAATTTGTCTGAGACAAATATCCTAAAGACCAAGTGCTAAATTATTTCAGACAAATTGTCTGCACAATTTTTTTGAAGGTACTTTAAAATATATCAGAAAGATATCTTCAAGCCAAAAGGGACCCTTGAAACTTTTTTGAAGGGTATGTTTGTAACTTTTCTGAAGGGCACTTTTATTTTTATGAAGGGTATCTTTTGTCAGGAAAAGGTCCACTTCATTTTTTCTGAAGGATCATTTAGAACTTTCTCAAAGGGTATTTTCTTTGGAAAGTGGTCACTTTTATTCTTCTAAAGGGGCACTTGCATTTTCAAAGGATCATTTCATTTCTCCCAAGAGGCATTTCCAAAATCTTGAAGGACCATTTCAACTTCTCTAAAAGGACCATTTCCAAAAGTTGAAGGGCATTTCAACTTCTCTGAAGGGAATTTCAACTTCTCTGAAAGGACCATTTCCAAAAGCCAAAGGGTATTTCAACTTCTCCAAAGGGAATTTCAACTTCTCTAAAGGGACCCATCTAAAATCCATAGGAAAGGATGAGGAGAAGTGACTAAAGATAAACCCCTAATAGAATTCCTTAAAATTTTTTGTCTAAAGGAAATGAAGAGAAGAAACTCTAAAAGAATTCTTTTAGACTTTTTGTCTAAAGGAAATGAATAAGAAATGAGCTCGAAGGAAAAGACTCAACAATTTTTTTGAGGAAATAAATAGAAACAAATAGTAGTAGACAATTTGTCTAAAGAAAAGGTCTGAAAACAAATGTAAAAAATGAATTCTTAAGGAATGACGATCTGTAACACATCAATTTTAGACTGTAGAGACTAGCCATTAGAATTTCAAAAAGAAAGCCTTAGAAATAATCAAAAGGTGGAGACAATGGTAACAAGTGGCAAATGAAATTGAGGCTTTGTTTTAGTTGTAACAAAATGTAATTGAGGCTTTGGTTTAGTTGTGACAAATGTAACTAATGCTATGATAAATTGTAACTGGTGAATCTATTCAGTTGTGACATGGCATAACTTACCCACCTCTCTCCTGCATGCAAATATAACTATTTATGTTGAGATAACAGATGTCTAAAGTGAACCTTGAACTCCCTTTTATTTATCCACCTCTCAAAGCTATAAATATACATCCTCTTGGCTCATTTGATAGCCTCCACTAGTTTTGGTGAAACTTTGGCTAGATTTGTACTTGTAGAACTCTTGAAGAAATAATACAATTTTTTTCCACTCACATTTAGTATTGTGTATCAGTTCAAATCATGTTATTCTTATTTAGTGAGAGTTTATCTTTCCTAACTTGTTATCCTCAATTACCTACCAAGTGTACAAAAAGAGTATTGTTGTAGGTCCTTATTAGTATTCCTTCTTAAGTGTATAGACATTTTAGAAGTGGTTTAATAATATATTCATTCTTAGAATTATTTTTTGCTCTCTTGGATGTCAAGTTCCTTCTTGAATCTAACATGTGAAACACTGATGTGACAATGGACAAAGAGTTGTGGGTTTTGTGTGAAAGAAGCTTTGTTGGTCTTTAAGTAGTATATTTTCAGTCAAATTGGGAGGACATTATTCATTGGTGCATCACCATTTTATTTTCTTAGTTGTTTTCCTTACCCTTTTCATATATAATTTATATATTAGAGATGACTTTAAAGGTGCATCAAGGGGAGATAGCCCTTAATTTAGAGATTCATCTCAATTAAATTATCACCCAAAAGAAGAGAGATGATTCTATTTTACTGCTTGAATGAAGATAACTGAGCATCTCTTCAAGGGTGCAAATCCAAGTGTCAATAAGAAGGAAGGGAGATCCTCATATGCACCCAAAAATTATAAGAGAGTCTCATAATTAGAGAATTCGTCAATAATGTTTAGATATAGAGAAACTATATCATCAATGAGATTGGGGTAAATAAGTAAGAGGGTATAAACATGGTTAATTATATCAACTACCCATATAATAGGTGGACAAAACATGATATGTTGAGAACAATTATGAGAGGATATGGAATTATATGTATCATTTCTATAACCATTTCCTTGTTTGACCTATTGATCATATGTTTCAATGGGATTCAAGATTCCTTGATCATGTTTGACAAGGCCCTATCCTATGTAGCCCATCTTCTATAAATATCGTAATGCAAAAGGTAAAGTAAACTTATTACCCTATGTACTAGAAATAATTGGGGGAGTTGTATTCATATTTTGAATGGTAGACTGGGGTGGTGTAGTAGTAAAATCCATGTGAGGAATATAATTGTGTGAAGGCTTTATATGTTGATAATACTTAAATGGTTAGTTATCCATATGAAATGTGTGTGTGTGTGTGTGTGTGTGTGTGTGTGTGTGTGTGTGTGTGTGTGTGTGTGTGTGTGTGTGTGTGTGTGTGTGTGTGTGTGTGTGTGTGTGTGTGTGTGTGTGTGTGTGTGTGTGTGTGTGTGTGTGTGTGTGTGTGTGTAACCTCTGTATCTAAATTTTAAACATGCATGTAAAATTGATGGAACTACATGCATAACGTAAACCCATGTTCTCCCAAGAAAGAGATTATAATTTAGATCAATAGGCATAACTTTGCATGTTGTAGGTAGTGTTTTAGGTTTGAGGGTAAGGTTTAATGTGATTTTACCCAAAAATTTGCATGGAATATTATCAAACCCTTAGATGCTCATATTAGAAGGATCCAAATCTATAGCATGTATATTAAGATGATGTTGAAAAGAGATGTTATAAATACTCAACCCTAATCTATTGTCAACTAGAACTCATTTGAGACCTACCTCATTAATTTTTAAATAAATATAGAGAGGTAGATGTAGATAGATGATGTGTTGAGGTTGGAGGTCCTCTCTCTCAAAATAAATATATTCTTTTGTCTACTTTATAGTATTAATTATAGAAGCAACATAGGTGGGCTCGTATGTTTAAGGTACCTGAGTATCATAGAGTGTTACATACAAAATATCTTTATATGTGTCAGAGTGTTATAAAATATTTAAAATGAAAATTTCACTTGAAGGATTACTACTCTAATCAATAAATCTATAGATATGGCTATTGCAAATTGCCAAGCTTCATGACCACATGGGGACATCATAACCTAGACCATAGGGTCTACTAAGAGGCTAGAGATAATAGTAAGTGTAGGATTGTGGATAGATGTTTATGATTGATAATAAGGAGGGATAAGAGAGGCCAATGATGTTTTCATATGTTTAAGAATGATAGGAGAGGAATTATAATGGGCCAAAGAGCAAAATGTATCTAAGGGAGACATGTTGATTATAGGTATAATTATTAGTTAATGTAATAAGTTATTTATGTGATTAAATAATAGTGTCTTAATTGTATTACACATAGGAGAAAAATAAAGTATGAAATAAATAATGAAACATGAAAGACATTTTCATTGATATGAAGCATCATGTATACATATATCTATGTCATTTTTGAGTTTATTTTAAATTAGAGGAAACAAGCATGCAAATGAAAGTAGTAAAATTTGCAACAAAAAGTGATTAATTTACTCTATTATTATAATCACAATTATACAAATTATAAGATATATGAATCTAAAATCTAAATTATATAAATTTAGACCCTAGGGTTAGTTAGGGATAGGGTTTGTAATTAGGGCTAGTTTGTAAAAGATTTAAAATATATTTAAATAAATAAAAACCAAATATGATATTAATTAAATGAGATAGGTTATGCAAAAAAATAATAAATAGGAGTTTTAAACCTTAATTTAGTGCACAAAAATTTAGAAAATGTAAATCCTAAGCAAAACTAGGGTTTTAAGCAATATTCAAGTTACGTTAGGTTCACCAAATATTTTAACCTTTTAGGGTTTTAGCTATGTAAATCCTATGTTAGATTAAAGGGTTGAGTTGTTTAAATTAGTGAAATAATATGAAATAAATAATCACTGATTTGTTACAAAATTTGACTTGCTTTGACTTTTTAAAAATAGTAATAAATATATGTAAATAGAGACTTATATAAAAAACCTATCATAAAAGATCTGAGTACTAAAAATTGGTTATGGATAGGTTTGAGTGTCATTAATAAGATCCTTGAGTCATATTATCTCTTGGATAGTAGTGCCCCACATGGCTCTAATGTCCTAAAAATGGTGCTAGTGTCCTTTATGCAGGACTATTCCTAAATTCTAGGAGCACTTGCACCTATGTTTTTAGGTTCTATTCCTATGTGCATGAAGTTTTAAACTCTATTTTATGATTGTAATAGCTAATTTATGTTGTAAACCCTAATCATCCTTGAAAGTATGGAATGAACTAAAAATTTGTGTTCATTAGTGGGATAGGCTGGACATCCTCAATACCCCACTGTGAAGAGAGTTACCTACATACCAATACTCTGAGGAGGGATCAATCCTGATGTAGTTCTCCCACCTAGTGATTTTACAAGTGTAAGTGAATGTTATAATGATAGTGTGATCAAATTCCTTGAGTGTGATTGAGATTGGAAATATTTAAGACCTGGGCTTATGGTAGTTGTAAATGGTAGTATGTAGAAGTAAGGAAGAATATGGATTAATAACCTTGATTTTTCTCAACTTATTTCTTTTTTAAATATTCCTTTTTCATCTAATTTATATATACTAGAGATAGGTCTAAGAGTTTTGTATTTATAGTGTTTTTTAGCTTGTGCATATAATAAAATGTGCCCCTTATGACCTTAGGAGGGGTACACATTTGAAAATATATCCATTCGATAGAGTTATGGAAAGGAACACTAGTGACATGTTGGGGACACTAGCACCATATGGCTCAAGTGTACTTAATGTGGTGCTAATGTCCATCTAATAGCCTACTAGGCACGAAGGGACAATATCTAAGATTGAAAGTCTAAGACTAGGTTTGAGCTACTTAGGGACATATATGGTTTGTAAAATGGCTATAAAAGTGTGATAAAGGCTCTAGGATAGGTTTAGGGATAAACTAAGAATATATTGTGTCAAGTAACACTCTTAGCATCCAAATACCAATTTTAGGTGATTACACCTTACTTTAGGTTTGCATTGTTATTTTACAAACTCTTCTGATTTATTGAATGTGTTATTTGACCAAAGTTATCATTTAAATTTTGATTGCTGATAATTTGTATATATGAAATGCTTTTTTATTATTATAATTATTTTTAATAAATAAGTGAGGGCCTCATATTTTTTTACAAATTGATCATGACTAGAGACTATAAATGATACACAAGAGATTCAAACTCAATCATGAATACCATGTCTATATTCATTAACAAATGATGTTGTGAACAAATTGTGATCAACATACAAGTGACTTGAGTCATTATTATGATAGAATTAAATGCTTGTGAAAATTGAAGCTTTGTGAATAAAATCTATGATTTTGGTCAAGGGATTTGATTATTTTTAACACTATGTTATGCATTTCACATAAATTTTTCATTCTTGGAAACATTATTGTTTATTTTTAGAATTATGGATGTGGTCCAATTATATGATTAAAATCAACTAAAAGATATACTCATATAGTTGATTTGATGGATAGCATAGAGTGGCTCACCAATGGATGGGCTCATTTTACCCATTCCATACCATGATTGGGATGGTAATTGGATTTCAATTTAAATTCTTATAACATATGCTTATACTTATTATTGTACAATGAATATGTAAATGCTTACAAATGTATTATTTATTATTAAGAACTTATGATCTTATAATTATTCTTTTCCTCTATTGGATTGATATAAACCATTACAAAGTGACTTTACATAGTGATTAATTTTTACATAAATCAAATCAATATGATATGTGAAGGCTAAATTTATATCTATTATTGGATAAGATTCAATATTTAGATATCTAGAAATGTTAAGTAATTATTTGTCTTCCTTTGAGACTTATGAAAGTGTGTTTTTTTCTATGGAAAATTGTTCCTATAACACGTAGGAATCAATACCATTCTAAATATTGAATTGATAATAATTATACACATCATACAAAATATCATTTGTTTGATTTGATCATATTTAACTCTCATATATAGTGATAATGTTGGTTATTAATTTGGAGTAATAACTTTGGATGAAGATGACTCTTTATTTTGTATATAAATTTTCATCATGAATGAAATTTTGAATAGTGACTTCAATTACTTAATAAATGATATCTAAAATAGTTAATAATTGAATGACGTGACTACAAATTTATGTATTTAAGATTAAATGATTAAGATAATAATTTTAATAAATATCTAGACATTTCTTATACCATTTATTATTTGTCACTAAAATTAACTTTTAATGCTAAAACAATGCACTTGTGACCACTCCTTATACACACTTAACCTATGCTAAATTCCATGGTTCTAAACTACTATTACTCTACTTCTATGTTGATGACTCTCCATCCTTGGGTAAATATGATATTGAATATTCTTATTCCTCATTTCAAATATCCTAAACTCACTATTAGACTTATTCACATTTACAATGAGCTATCTTTGTTCATAAGATGAAATTGATCCTTTAGGGAAATCCAACTAGCTAATAGTGTCTAAATTTGTCATTTCCATCCTTAAACCAAAATGACTAATTTATAATTTTAAAATTCATCCTAATGGGTCATTCCACATGTTTCATTTATCTAATTCAAGGAAATCCCCAAAATACCACTATATAAACACATTTTCTATTCATTTGTTCACTAGATGGAAAGAAGCTACCACTATTGTAAATCCCAAAATTACCAATTATGAGTCCATATCACCCAATTAGCCTTGAGATAGGTCTGAATACAAAAATGATGTCATAAGTCATTGTTAAACCACATAATTATACCAATATTGAACTAACATATATCATTGCACAATTATTTCACAGACACCACCATAGCATGGGAGAACTACATGGAGTTTGGTCCCTCTTCAGAGCATTAATATGTAGACAGTGATTGGCATATGGGTGTTGAGGTCAAGCACAACCCCATTCTATTACCATACTCCTCCATTTTACTAGATTTATTCTTGTTATCAAGCTAGGGTTTTAAGTCAAGAAGAAGGCATACAACATATACAATAGTGGATTGAAAAAATCTAATCATACACATAAGATCTAGAGGTGAAGGTGTATATGGAAAACTTCACACACCTTAGAGACACTAACACACCCTATAAACAATAACTTAGGCTAACCTAGTCCAAACAATGTGACCTTGTCATAGAATAACATGTAACCCTATTCTTGATTCACAAAACCATCATACGATCCTATATTCAATTTCAAAGTCACTATTATAGTCATAAAAATCTAATTTATAGTTAATTCATCCACTTTTTAGTAATCTCCTCTTTTAGCATATATCTAAAAATAGTAAGATCCAAATTAATCATGTGTATTTATTTCATAACTTACATATTTTGATTTACTCAACTATTTATCTTAATTAGTTCAATAATTTCTTAATATTCAATTTTAATAAAACATATTGGTGAACCCACTTTATTATAAAGCATTAAAAAACCTTAATTTTCCTTAGGGTTATCCTTCTATCATTTTTAGCATTTTTGTAAGGGTTTTATATCCTTATTTTTATGATTTTATACTAATCATGATCACATTGAATGAATTTATTTATCATTTCTTCATTCAAAGTTTTTCAGTGTTATTTACATGTTTCTTGCCTATAATGTGTAAAATATTTAAGCTACATATAAATCAATGGACTCATAAATTCATGAAAAAGATAAAATTCAATATAAATTAAGAACCTAATAATGAACAAATTCATAATGCTTATTGTTACATGGTCCATTTTGAGTTTCCACCTATTACTAATAGACATCAAAAAACACACTTGATCCATTTCATTCCTCCTTCCCCTAGACTCATAAATTACATCAACTACCATCTTGACTTTATTGTTTGCCCTACACTTATAGTAGATCATACAATTCATGTTTTTATTACTTAAAGAGGTTGAGAGCCCCATAATGCATGGAATGATGAAATAACTAAAGGATTTAATATTATTGATCAACTTAGTAACACAAAAATAAAGATAGCCATTTTAGAGTTACTCCAATAGTGAAATGTGTAGAAGGATATTTTTTATGTGGCATTGTGTGACACTATTATTCCCCAAAATACTTAAGTAAATTATGTTCCTTCTATCATTAATGCATTGTGATGGACATAATTGTCTATATATTTTGAAAATTAAGATCTACCACGACAACATATTATTAGTTAGTATTTAGCTCTATACATTTATATTTGAATTGATGACATGGGTGTTAAGTGAGTCATAGTTGATAATGGTTCAAAATTGAATATTTGTAATATTTATTTTATTCAGTTATCAATATAAATGCCAAGGATTTAGATTATTTAGATATGAATATTAGAGTCTTTGATAATATTAATCATAAAGTATTGGGTTAGATAACATTAAATCTCACATTGGGTCCTAAAACTATAACTGCAACATGTCAAGTTATTCCCAATTGTCTAAATAGTAACATTTTATTGGGAAGGTAATGGAATCATGACATACAAGCCATCCCTTCCACTTTACATGCATGTTTGAATTTTAATTACTAGAGGTGTATATATACATCCTATGTATCATGTACCATTTAAATGTTGTCAAGTAACTGAATATACATATAATTATGTCCATCATATGGTTTTTAATACTTAGACAATGATACATCCTACTATTTATGATTCTATTATGATTCCTATAGTTACATAAAAAGTATCTTCATTTAATAATAAAAATGACAAGTAATATGATTTAAAAATAAAGTATTTACAAAAGATGGGTTATAGAGGATAGGGATTAGGAAAACATGCATAGGGAATTATTCTTCCTATTAGGACATCTACTCATAAAGTTAAATAAGGCCTTGGTTATATAGACCATTCATGCAAATAAAACTCACTTACATATACAAATAGACATATAACTTTTTGAAAATAAGCTTATCAAGCTAAATAATTAGTAAATCTTATATCCACATTATCCATTTTATATCCATAGCTTATTAATGATACTGTCACATCATAAATTTTAACATTGGATGATTTTTATAATGGTGGGTTTATGCTAGAATATTTAGGAACATATGAGAATGTCCCTTTATTCTATCATAAAAATAGGTTTAATGATTACATTAATGCTTATGAATATTTAAGCGATACTGAAATTTCATATAATGATGTTCAAGTTGATGGTTTTGATACAATTCCTACTACACCTTATTCGAAAGATAGATACACAATTATGAACTAAGATACAAGTGAATTTAATTATGAAATAGATAAATATCTAAGAATGGTAATTTTAGGTATTGCACATAAAAATGATGAGGATAAATTAGTAAGGAAAGAATTACATTATTTCCCTAAGATATTTACATGGGCATACTATGATATTCAAGACATTAATCCTTCAATTTCAGTTCACCAGATAAAACTTTATCCAGATGTAAAACCAGTTAATAATAAAATATGAAAAAGACATCCCAAAGTGGTATTACTAGTTAAGGAAGAAATCAAATTATTTCTTGATGCAAATTTTATTCCAATTATAGCCTATCCCAATTGGATGTCTAACATTATCCTAGTAGTAGATCCTAATGGAAATTTTTTATGTTGTTCAAATTTCACAGATTAAATAAGGCTTGTCCTAAAGATAATTTTCCACTAACCAACATTGATATGATTATGGATTCCATCATAGGATATGAAATAATATCATTCATGGATGGATTCATCTATTAAAATAAAATACAAATTTCTCTTAAAGATCAAGAGAAAACATCATTTATCACTCCATAGGGCACCTTTTGTTATGTAAGATGCCATTTGGATTAAATAACTTTTGGGATACATATAAATTAGATATGAAACATAATTTTAATTATTGTATTGACAATATGTTAGATGATTATGTGGATGATTTACTTATAAAATCAAAATAAAGACAAAATCATGCAATTGATTTACAATAAATATTTGAGTTTTTATGACATATAATGTTTGTCTAAATCCAAAAAAGTGAAATTTTAGAGTAACATTAGGGAATTTTTTAAGTTTTATTAAATCAAAATTAGGTATTGAAGTTGATCCTAAAAAGGTCAAATCTCTTATTGATATTACTCTACCACAAGGGTTGAAGTAACTCTAATATTTATAAGGTAAAATTCAAGTGATATGTCACTTTGTAGCTTAGTTAGTAGATAAAACACAATAATTTAAAATATTATTAAAAAAAGATTAAAATTTTGAATGGGACATAAAATGTCAAGAGAGTTTTAAGGAACTTAAAACAAGATTTGTTGAAACCACCTATTCTCATGCCTTTGATACTAGATAGACCACTCTTATTATACATTTATACTATAGTTAATACATTATGGAATTTGATAACACAATATAATGATGATAATGGAGAATGGAAAATATATTGTATTAGTCACACACTTTTTTATTATGAAAAAAATTACACTACAATGGAAAAAATATGTTTGGATCTTGTATTCGCTACATAATGTTCAACCATTTCTATATAAATGTGTTATTAAGGGTTAATTGGGTAGAATAATCTATAAATGTGGATACATAAAATGATTCTAGATCATGATAATTAATTTAATTCTTAGATAAATGAATATTCTAAATTAGAGTACTGAATTAGGATAATATAGAAATTACACTCAAAATAATAGTTTGATTGCATAATCACTAAGAAGAGATAATGATTTGTTTATATGTAAATACATAGGTATATCTAAGAATTAAAAATGTGGAAGTATACAAGGGAAAGATTAGGACCCAATCATTAGATTATTTAAGTATTATTTCTAGATTTCTGACACTTGTGTTGCCCTATAGACACTTACATCGATGCTTTTATCCTGATCTCGATGTAACTATCATGTACAAAATATTCACTATATTATAAAACAAACACCTAGATCCTTATATGTTTTATATCTCATTTATATTTATGTATTTTATTCATGTGTACAAATTATTGATGAGTGTGTATGGATCAAACCCTAAGTATTCACCTTAGATCTTTGAACCATGTCAAAAATGGGTTAGTGGGATCATAGTGTTGAGTTGACCTCAAGGAATAATCTAACAATAAACACTAATTACATGTTTAATACTCCAAGGAGGGAATAAAAATTATGTAGTTATCCCTTAGATGTTGGCTTGTGTGTGAATAATGGTGCAATATATTATATTTAAAGGTATGTAATGATTTAGCTTGTAACTTGATAAATACCGCTAATGGGTTATTATTTGAGTGCTTAAGATATATGATATGACTAATCCTATTAATGATATGAAAATAGTAAAAAATAGGGTAGTATAAATCAATTATGAAATTGATTTATTAAGCTTAAATATATGTTTTCTTTGTATTTTATAGATAGATAATGAGTGGGCTTAGATTTGTATTTATACCACACATTTACAAAATATATCATGGTAGGGTTTAATAAGACAAATGAATCGACCCATAGGATTTGAAATATTTACAAATTAGATGAATTTTTAGAAGTAAACACTTGATAATAATATGGACACTTGCATTGACATAAGTGTCCCTATGTGGGATGTAAGTATCTGATATGATAGGAAGCAGTTGAGGATATAAAATTGACAGTGAAGGATATATATTAAGTTTTAGGATTTCTATATAATGCACAAAATTTGGGTCATCATAAATAATAGGGTTAGACCATAAGATAAGTATTTAAGCACATTAAAATGGTAAATGTGACCCTTTTAGTATTAAGGAGGTCTAAAACTAAAGGGTAGATCCATAGTAGGTATTTATCGAGTATACAAGATAGAGATGCTATTTAAATAATATTTTAGTATCTATATTTACCCCCTTAATCAAGTAATACATAGAGATTAAATTACTAGGTTAAAGGGAAGAAATGTGCACTTGGGTATAACACACATTGTCTTTACTAGAGTCCACTTTAGGTGTTCTACTAGTGTATGAATTATAACTAAGAACATGTTATAATATAAATCATTACATATAATCTAGAATATAAAATAATTTAAATGGTTGAAAAGAAAGAGATAAAGAAGGAGTACACATATGTGTTGATGAAACCATGTTGACCCTTGGCAGTTTGACTTGGTAAAGATGATTCCTTATGAAGCATTGGAACTGAGAGGTTCAAAAATGAACCTTGGAGATTTGAAAAGGGAGACTGGAAGGTAATTATGTCCCCAATCTTGCATAAGGGTCAGTTATGACATGAGAATTGAGATATTTATGTCTCAATCACACAACTAAAATGATAATACATTTAAAAGAAATATAAATGGTATAACCAACTCAACCTAAAAAATAGTAGTTTTAGGCCATTGCGGGCATATAATCTCAACCATAATACTAAAATGAACTAATTATTATAGATAGAAAAGGATCCAAATAATTATTTTTGATAAAATATTGGTGATTCTTGTTGGAGAGTTGTTAATGATGTCATGGTGATGTCATGGAGGTGTCCTAGTGAGTGGATGAAGTGATTTGATAGCCTAAGTAATAATGACAAAGTGTGTAATATGCTTGTCAAAGTGTGCTTGAAGTTGGCTTGGTTGATCTTCAATTTTGATATGGATAAAGATGTTCAAAGATGAGTATGGAGTATTGATCATGTGTAAAGGGTCCTATAAGAGGTTTTATATGCTTTTAGTGCTTGTGTGCATAAGTGGATTTCATATAGTTTATCATTGTTTTCATCTAGACATTTTGGGTCCAATGGCAAAAAATTTGAGTAGGTAGTTTGATGACATTATAATTACCACATGTGAATGAGTCAAGGGGATTTGGTCATATGGGTATGATAAAATTAGTCCCTAGTTGCTATTCACTAAGTCTTAGGTCATGCACCTAAGTAAAGTCAAAGATATGTGGGTACAAAGTTGGGCTCTCAGGTATTTTGATAGTGTTTTTTATGTTTAAATAAGGCTGAGTAAGCATGTTGATGATATAAACATTCTTATACATATAGGTTATAAGAGGAAATGGTCACATGGGTTTATTAAGTATTATGCCTAGTTCTTATGTGCAAAATATCAAGTCATGCACCTAAGCATGACAAAAGATATGCGAGTGCAAAGTTGGGCTCCTAAGTAGTTTAACATTATTTTCCCATACAACCAAATTTTCATGAGGCAAGAAAGAGCCAAGTAAGTAGTTTGATGATGGAATATCTCATACATGTGGATGTTTTATAAAAATATGATCATATGGGTTTAATCAATTTTGAGCTTAGTTGATTTGTTGTAATTTTTAAATCATGCAATGAAACACGTCAAAAGATATGTATGTGAAAATTTGGCCTTCCAGGTAATTCTTGACATTGTTGGATTTGTGGCAGAAAAATATGAGTGAGTAGATTAATGGTGCTATATCTTAAACATGTGAAGGATTCAATAATATTTTGACACATGGTTGGATTCTCCTATGTGAGGAGATCATATGTTCTAAATTTAAAAACATGTGATTAAGCAAGGTAAAAGTTATTAAGGTTTAAATTTGGATTCTTAGATAGATTGCAAAGGTTACCATAGTCATTTTTTCACAAGTTAAATTTTGAGAAACATTGATGGAATGCATTGCTCCAAGAAGTTAGGAAGTAGTGAAATGGTGCCAAGTGTTCAATATTTAACACTAAGTAGAGATACATATCAAGCTTCTTTCAAGGATCAATAATAAGTGAGTGATTATATAGATAGAGATCAATGGTGTGATTTAAAGTAAAGAGGTCAAAGTGGAAGCTATTTATCATTGTTAGATATCAAGTTATATACATAAGATTGATGAAGCATGTTGAGTCAAAGTTTCTAGAGTGCATGAGATGAGGTCAACATGTTCACAGTTTAACATTTTGTATTGGTGCACTATGGGTTAGAGGTCAAGATTAGCATATAAATATTGATGGCGCATGTTCAATATGATCATCAAGGACTTGAGATGATATCATGGTGATCTAATTTTAACTGTGACTATTTGAGTTCAAATATTTGAATTTAACAAAGGAAAGACTAGTTCCTTATTTTTGAGCCATAACTTTCGATCTATGTAAAATTTAACCATGATATAAAAATAAAACTTGTAGAGGCTCCAAGGCACATATGGAAATATATATTTTAATATTTTAAATTATGTATAGTCAAAGTTATTAAGGTTCAAAGTTGACTGTGTGTTTGTGTTTGTTATGCAAGTGACCTGAGAAGATTTTTTAAGTTTGTTTTGATGTTGCTTAAATGTTTAAATATGAATTATCTATTGGATCATGTTTTAAAATACATAAATATGCTCTTTGTGGATTATGAAGGATTTAAAAATTATTTGTAGTATGAATCAAGGTTTAGAAGGTGACTATGTGTTCATTCATAGTGACTGTGTGCATAGAATGTTATTTGAGCAAATTGTGCTTAAGTAAAAGGGTACTATGATAATTGTTGGAACTTAAGGACTTATAGATCATGTGGAATGGGTACATGAATTTTTAAAGTGATATTATATTTTATTTTTCTCGAAGAAGTGTCAAAGATTCAAATGAGTCTCCATAGGACCTAAAAGTGACTTAGGCTTATTTGAAAGTGGATTGTGCCTAAGTGTGACCCATGTAATATGCCTTAAGGGTTAAAGCATGCATAATGGCCAACCAAGATGTTGATAATTCATGAATTATGTATAAATGGTGAAACCAAATGTGTTGGTTACTATACTTGTATGTGAGACTTGTGCAAGGTGTGCATGTGAGACTTGTGTAGTGAAGGAGAGGTAGAGTACCCAGTTGATAAATTGATGAGTAGATTAGATTGATTATTGTGTGTATGATATATAGGTATTTTTTTATGTTGGAAAAGTGATCTTTTAGTTTTAGGATATGCAAAGAGGTCTGAGTGTGCATATGAGGACATATTGAGTGAAGAAGGAGAGAGATTGTGGCATGCCTATGTGAGTGGCCTGTATAAGATAGAGAGAGAGAGTTTATGTAGAGGTTAGATAAATAAATATCCATCATTAGGTATTGAATACATTAGTACTAAGGTGGAAGTGTTCAAAGGAGGGTTTACATGAGTTTATCTTCCTTAGGGACAATTACTCCTTGTGAAATAGGTGTTTTACTAAAGGCCTTTGGTCAGGAGGATATGATCAAGGTATGATAGTCTAAAGGAGTTGACCAATATCTTATTTGTAATTTATTATCAGACAAGTAGTCTATATGTTTCAAACATGAGAGTGGTTTTTATTCCCCATGAGGCTTTCCCATAGGAATTATGTGTTATGTGTTTGATCTTCTATATTCTTTGAATGAATGATCTCTCTTGTTAATGTTTCTTGATCAAGTTGATATATGCTAATTATTTAATAGTTTAAAAGGACTGTAATTAAAATTGAAATATCTAGGCTCATTGATTCTCCCTCTTTCAATGATTGTACCTCTAATAATTGGTATTAGAACAAGTCCTTTGGTAAAGGCTTAATAGATTAAAGGTGATCCAAGGTACATTATGGGTAGTCATCAAGGAGGTTTCTCTACTAAGCAAACACCGATGTTCAATGGATCCAATTATGCTTTTTGGAGTTCAAGGATGAAGACTTACATTATGTCCCTAGGGTTTGATGTATGGTAATATATTGTGGATAGTTATGTTACTCCTACTATTCCTCCATCTAGTGTTGTAAACAAGAAGTTATTTGAGAACAATTCCAAGGTAATGAATGTTATTACTTGTGGTGTTTCAAAAACTAAATACACCAAGGTAATCTATTGTAAATATGATAAAGAGATACGGGAAAAAATGCAGATCATTTATGAAGGAAATTCAAAGGTCAATCTTGATAAGTTTTAGAATCATAGGAGGAAATTTGAATCTCAATATGAATGAAGAAGATTTTGTGGCATCCTTTTTGTAGAGAGTTGATGAGATTGTGAACATTATCAAAGGTCTTAGATAGAAACTTAGAGAGGATACTATAGTTCAAGATGTATTAATGTCTCTATCCCTCAAGTTTGATCCAAAATTATCTATTATATAATAAATTCATGATCTTACTTAGTTGAAAATAGATCAATTGCATGACACTCTTACTACCTATAAGATGAGGAAGAATGGTGATATACTACCAAAGAAGGAAGCAACATTCAAGATAAACATGAAGCCAAAGAAGAAGTTACAAAGTAAGAAACCCTAAGAAGATGACATTTTTTATATATATGAGGATGAAATAATTGCTTTGATTTCAAGGAAATTTACAATAGGCTTAGGTAATTATAAAAGTAAACTACCAATCAAATTCTTTAATTGTGGTGAGATTGTAGACACTCAAAAATTTCCACTTGACTAGTTTTTAATATCAGCTCACCTTAGACCTATTATGAACCCTTAATTAACTATATACGTAGTTAACTCACCCTTAGACACCTTTTCTACACACCTAGATACCTTTTAAAACATCCCCTCTTTTGACCCATTTTACCCCTTTTACATGTAGGGGTCGACCATCAACAGTTGACTAACCGTTGATGGTTACCTTTAACCATTGATGATTACCCTCAACCATCAATGGTTAGGTACCCACTCCTACAAAACTAAAGCACATCTAGATGTGGGTGAGTTTTCAAAGGGAAAAATAAAAACTTTCCCATGTACACCTCATAGATTTCCTTCCCTTGAAATGGAATCTTTATCCTAACCCAACTTAACAAATATATATTTCTCTCTCTCATTAATTAATATTTTTTTTCTATAAATCAAGGATATTAGAAGAGATGAGGATCTAAAATTTGCATCTAGGATCTCTTGTATTCTTTGTGCAAGTATTTAACATCCCAAAACTCTATCTGCATGACCTTTGAAGGTTTAAGTACTCTTATGCCACCCAAATTTCTTTTGGCTCTCAACTATGATTCACATTGCATCACACAGGTATCATCTACTTGTTTTAGTACTTTATTCTATCATTTGAGTTTTCCATCTTGATCAGTGTATTTCCACACCCTTCCTTACCCACAGTATCCATATCTCACCTTCTACCCCTCATCTACTTCATCTTTAGCTCCCTTTTAATTCTCCATAGGAAACCATAGAAAACTATCACCATTTGTTACAACTATCATCAATCACAACAAATGTCACCGATTACCTAACCATCATCGATCAGGGTCAACCATTACTGGTCACCCAGACCATCGATAGTCATTGTTAAAAATAATAATAGATTTTTATTTTCTCCCTCTTTCACCTAACCAATTTTTTTTCTCTTCTTGACTTATCTTTAGACCTTGCTCAGGCCCTCTGGACTTGATCATGACCTACTTGTGCTTGGTATTGACCCACCGTGCCATATCTTCTATCGAACAAGTACATTATTTATTTTCTTTCATATTTATTTTATTATCATTTAAATTTAAGTATATTTATTATATCATTTTTGACTTAATTATCTTAAAAGTGGATTGATGTCCTCTTAAAAATCCTTGTGCTTCTTGGATATAGCATACATTAGGCAATCCACTCAACCCACCATCTAACAAATCCCCTTCTAGTTTTTGTGTGATTTGTAGGTTATCCTCTCTAGCTAAAGAGGAGTTCCCACATTCATCTAGATTAACACGTGAATTATAATAGGTATTCATCTACACACCTTAATATTCCATTTATTTTATCTAATTTTAAAACTAATAAATGAAATAAATAAATTGAAGCATTTTGGCATGCTCAGTGGGACCTAGTTCCCTTTCTTCCTTAATTGTTTTCTCATCGAATGAAATCATTTATTTTTGGGATAAAAATTAACCATTTGCATTCATTGATTGCTTGCTGATTTTAGTTCATCTAGTAACTTAGGAGGAAAAGTGATCTTATCATAGCATTCACACTTGTTATCATACACAAAACCAAACCACAAAATAATCTACACATCAAAGCAATACTTGAGACAAGGATCAACTAGGATTTCATCACCTAGTCACAACCTTACTCCCTCCAGCTATCCCACTTGGATTTCACCACCAAGGGGAGAACCAACTCAAATCTCTAGCTGAGTATAAACTCTAGACTCAGTATAACTTGACTAAACACCCAACACCCTTATCACTATGGGATTGTGAAGTGAGGGGGTAGGCCCCAACATCAAGTCACATATTGAATTTCAACACAAATCTTCCTTTTGAGTGCCTAAACAACTTGAAAGCATTTATAGACTTCCTCTTTAGTACCCATTTTTCAAGCCAACTTCCCTTATCACACTTTTTAAGGCATAGGCCAAAAGCAATTTAAAAGTAATCCTAATATTAAAACACACTTCTTAGTGTATGTATTGATTACTTTGAAATTATTTTGGGTTTTATCTCTATTTGAGGTGTGAGTGACATAATAAAATTCCCTTTTTTATCATATGGTTTTAAGTATACAATAAGTGAGAAATCAAAACAACCAACCACCACCTTCTTCTTCATCCATGTATTATACCTCAGATGTTGATAAATCTCCTCATGCTTCACCTCACCATTCTCCTCCTCCACCTTCTCCTTTAAGAATCCAAATCATATCTAAAGGAGATCTAGAATTTACTACCTATCTTGATAATAATCTAGTTACTTTACAACATTACCTCAACACCTTACCTCACCATGCTCCATTTGCTTTGGTTCCTTCTTCTGATCCTTCTCTTGGCATGCCATCCCACCTTATGGTAGGTACTAATTCAACCCAACCATTGACCTAGGCCTCTTCCAATACCTCATCCACCCAAACTCAAACCAACCTTCCACCTCCCAACCAAACACCTCCTATCACACCCCATGTGGGTTCAACCTTGCCATTAGTCACCTATGCTCCATATACCATGGCATTATCTTCCACTCTAGCTTCTATCTTCCCTTTGATTACAACTAATCCCTTGGCCATATTTCCACTTCAAAACTTAGTGATATCCATACCTCAAAACCTTTCCCTAATGTGCACTAGGGTAGTTATCCAACCTCAACCTTCCCAAATTCCTCCTTCCTCAACCATACCAACCACATCCTTCTCTCAAAAAGTGGCTATGACAACTCATTAGTATGTGCCTAACCCATAAGGGTACAAACAACCCTCCACCCAACCTTTTATACCTATTAGTTCTTATGTGTCACCATTTCAACCCCTTACCACCACCTATCAATATGTGGCTTCTTCAACACCATCTATCACTTATTCATACATAGCCATAAGCCAACCTCAACAAAATATTCCCCTCTATTATGTAGCTCCTCAACCTCAACCTGATCTAATCAAAATGTTAATAGATAAAATGACTAGTTTAGAGTCATCCATCTCTGCCTCAACCAATCTTTTGTCCTATGACCAAATTTTTAATGAGCCTAGCCACCCATCCATTCCCATATGCATACCCTTTTTAATGGGAATTCCCCAAATTTTCCAAATTTCAAGGTAAGGAGGATCTTCATCAGCACCTAAGAGAATTCCATCATGCTTTCTACTTGATCACTTATGATGATACTCTCGTCCTCTGAACCTTTCCCATGTCATTATCTAGGGCCACCCTTGATTGGTATAGTACCCTTCCCACTCATTCTATCTTCTCTTTCTCTCAATTGTCACAAACCTTTTTAGAGCACTTATTTGTAAACATGTCTAAAAAGGTTTCCATTATTGACCTATACTCCATCAAACAATTTGAAGATAAATCCATTGTTGATTTTGTTTCTAGATGGAGTGGCCTCATTAATCAACTCACCTTCCCATTACTTGAACCTAAATTAATCGAATTATTCTCTCAAAGGAGTACCAAACACATTGATCCAACACTCCAAGTCCAAACCTTTAGGACCTTTGATGAAGCATTCACCATGGCACATAAATTAGAAAACTTTGCTATTGATGAAGGGAAGTTGAAGCTTCAAAATAAAAATTCTAGTTTAAAATCCACTAAATCATCCTCCACTAAGACCATGAACCCAACTAATTCTAAATAAAAAGCATCAGTACACTCAGTTGTTCTAAAAACCACACCACCTCCAATCATCAACCAAACACCTCAAACCAACAACTCTTCCAATCACCAAAACTATTCCCAAAACTTAGATCCTTAATAACCATTTACCCTAATTAGGGATTTTTATGTATTGGTTTTGGATAAACTAATTAAATCCAATCTAATCCAACTTCTACTCATCAAGCCCCCTCAAAAATTTGATACTTCTCATCCCCTTCCTAAGTGGTATAATGGGAATGATCATTGTGAGTATCATCAAGTCATCAAACATGATATTGATAGATGTAATACCTTTAAAAGCATTACACAAGACTTTATTGATAAAGGTAATCTTGTGTTTGATAACCCAAATGCTCCTTCCAACCAATCTCTTGATATTTTTCAAAAACCTTTCCCAAATCATTCACCCGCAGCCTAAAATCATAAAATCCAACTTAAATCCTCCAATTCATAGAAGGCACATGTAATTAATGTCATCAGTAATGTGCCCACTATTGAAGAAGTTATCACCTCTATCACCCAAATAGAGTAAGACAACCCACTATCCATTCCTTTAGAAAATCCAATGGAGGAATTAACTACCCCTTCCTTTTCCATAGATGAAGCCATCATTACATCTACCCCTCCTATGTTAGAAATACCCAAGGAGGTAACCATTGCCTTGACCATTTCACCCACTCCTCCAATCTAAAAAGAGCAATCACCTACTTCTTTGGGAAACCAAACCAAAGAGGAAACTATACATGCCCTTCCACTTGAAACCACTACCCTTACCTCTTCTATTATAGAACCATCTGTACATCCCTTGGAAACTATTTCCAGAGAGACAATACCCTCATCTACCCAATCATCACCTTTAAAACCTTCCACCAAAGATAACAACATTAAAACCACTCCTTCTACCCCAAAGGGTTTGCACTTTAAAACTAATGATTAGGGAACAAGACCCATTTATAAAACCTTTTCTAGACTAGTTTAAAGTTTAGAATTCACCTCCCAACCTAACTTTGATAGAGCTACCTTTTGGCATCAGCTTGGACTCTCGTATCAAAATAAAAATGAACCTTCTACTTCACTTGAGTCTAATCTTGAGCCTATTATTATGACTCCACCAACTACTCCTCCTAAAGTTACCAAGGAATAATTTTAATTACTCCCACCTAAAATTGTCAAGTCACCCTATGCCTCACTTATCAAGCCAATCACAAACTTAGGGGTCCTTCCCATACCTAATCCTACTCACCCTCCTTTGAGATTAGACTTAACCACATCAACCCAACCAAAGCTGAATCCAATTAAATCTATTAAGAAGGAAGGGTTGCCTAGACCACAACCTCGAGGAAGGACCATACCAACTCCTTCACCTTTACCCTTTATTTTGAGACCATATCCTTCCACCATTCTCATTACCTACTCTTCCTCTAAGAAACCATCTCCCCTTTCTCTACCTATAATAACTCAATCCTCTAGTTCATCATCATTCCTTACCAATCTTTCTCCTTCTACTTTCCCATCCATTAAACCCTCATTATCTAGACCTCCAATATTTAAACCACTTGTAACTAAACCAATTATTTTTAAACCACCAACCAAACTAACTCCACCAACCACACCTTCTGTCAATAAATCTTTTCCCTATAGGATCCCTACACCCAAAGTCTAAACTCCACCACCTCCAAGATCTTTATCAAAATCTTATACAACGATTTTATAAATACTATTGCAAGCTTATACCATTAGCTTACCACCAATCAATCCTTTTGACCCCACTCACCAAAAACTAACTTAGTTTAATGACAATTTGATTTGTCTTTACCATATGACACCTAGACATGATACAGATAACTATAAATCTCTCCAATAAATTGTTCATGTTCTTTTAGATGAAGATGATCTATTAAATGAACCTTCCTTAAGCCCCTTTCCTCTTTTACCACCTATCCAATTTACCTACCAATCATCTACTTCTCTACTCCCACCAAGGAGTGAAGTAGAGGAACCAAAGCAAACAATGGGTTCCCTTGTCCATACCATTCATATGGTGACTCAATCTTGAGCCCAACAAAAGGATAAGGGTAAAGTCACCCAACAAAATGAAAAAATCAAGGCCAAGGAAACCATTCCATGGTCCTACCCTTTAAGTCCTCCACCAACCAACCAAACCCAAACAACTACACATTCACCTTTACCCTCACAACCATCCAAGCCAAAAGTCTCCATTTTAGGAGCTCCTTCTTCTTCCAACGTATCTCCATTTGTCCAATTCTTAGTGTTAAAACAAATTCACTAAACACCAGTTAAGATGAGTCTTTATGACTTAATTAACACCTCACCCCAACACCATCAAGATTTAATCAAAGCACTACATTCTATAGAGGTTCAACCAAATGATCCTCAACCTCTTACATCATTGATTGGAGCCATCCAACATGATGCCATGGTCACCTTTCAAAAATAAAAAATCCTCCATATCATAATAAAGACCCTGATCCCTCTCTTTCATTATAGCATCCATCAATTATACATGGGTTAAATGAGTCATGATTGATGGGGGAACAAGTATCAATATAATTTCCTCTTATGCTTACAATCAACTTCAACTATCTAAAACATCATGTCAGAAAGTTTGGTACTTCTTCAATCATTCCATGATACCTTGGCTACCAATTTGGGAACAATTATTCTCAACATCTATTTGGGGCCTCAAACTATCCCTAAGCTATTTTATGTTGTAGAGGGTGAGTTTCAATATAGTGTGTTACTCTATCACCCTTGGATACATGCTATGGGTTGCATCCCTTCTACCCTTCATCGATGTGTTAAGTTTGAGCATGAAGGATAAGTCATCATAATCAAAGCCAATTTGAGTCCCTTTACTTCTTGTAATATGACATATCATCCCAATGACGTTCTCATTCCACCTTCACCCTCTTCACAACCAACCTCTATCCAAACCACCACATCAACCCAACCTGCCAACACTTATATCTTCAACAATGATGAAGCATTTACTAGTTCAACTATCCCTTCATCTCAAATCTCAGTCAAACACCCCTTGTAATCCACATTTTAGCATTTCATGCTTGGGGAATATTAAATTTTAACTTTAGACACTTTCCATTCACCATATGAATTTTAGAACCTTCAAAATGATTCATCTTATGATCCCAATATCGATACCCTTATTCCCTTTGGCCTTCCCAACAATAAAACATATTTTTTTTCTATGGGGGACTTAATAAACCACTCCTTACTCCTGCCATCATGTTATACATTTGGCCATTCACTTCCAATTTTTATTATCTTAGTAACCTAACCTTTTCCCAAATGTATTTTCATCAGTACGCTTGGAAGGGGTTTGGATTTGGCCTCTATGAACAAGGAACTCATGAAATTCCCATCATCAAAACTCAAAAAAATCATGAGTTGTTTGGCCTGAGGTACAATCCTCTAGAAGAACCCACATCACCAAAACTCATTCTCACCACTATTGAAGAACCTCTACCCTCACCAACCCCACTTTTTCAATTTGATGAACCTCTACCCTCACCAAACCCACTTTTCCAATTTTATGAATTGTGATCTTCACCAATCCCACTTTTACAATTCAAAAAACCTCTACCCTCACTAATCCCATTTTCTAATCCAAAGAATCTCTATGCTCACCAACCCCATATTTCTAATTTGATGAAATCAACATCATCCCACCTAGTTTTTTTTGATCAACATTGTCAGTTTGGGTCCCCTAACTTATAAATGGGGGGCCAAACCAAAACCATTCCACTCATCTACCCCAAAATGATTACATATTACTCACCCACCATTAATACCATCCAATGATAGGATGACAATTCTATTCTTACCTACCTAGGTGTAGGGGACTCTTCTCTTCAAAAGGTCCTTCCTCCTAAAAACCAAACAATGCTAAATTAATTTACCACATATGTCAATTTGGGAACTTAGGAGGACCCTCGTATCTTCAATATTGGCCAATCCTTAACCCTCGAGTAAAAATGAGACTATAAATCTTTTCTCTATGACCATAACATAACATTTTCTTGGTATTATCAAGATATGCTCGACATTGACCCTTTAATTTCTCTTCATAACATCCTAACTCATCCTAAAGTTAAGCCAGTTTGATAAAAGCTTCATCATATACACCCTCACATAACTCTTCTCATCAAATAAAAATTCAATGCCTTCTATCCATCAACTTCATTCAACCCATTAACTACCCATAATGGGTCTCTAATATCATTCATATTACCAAACCCACTAGGGTACTCTGCCTTTGTGAGGATTTCTATGACCTTAACCTCACATGCCCAAAAGATGACTTTCCCCTACCTAACATAGACCAACTTGTTGAACTCATCACTAGCCATGAAATGTTATCCCTTATGAATGGTTTTTTAGGATATAACCAAATCCTAATCACCTCTCAAGATCAACATAAGACATCATTCATCACCCCATGGGGAAAATTTTGCTATCATGTCATGCCTTTTGGCCTAAAGAATGTAGGGGAAACCTATCAATGAGCCATGACCTATATCTTTTATGCCCTCATTCATAAAATAGTGGAGGACTATGTTGATGATTTACTTAGTAAATCTAAGCAATATTAGGATCACCTCACTTTTCTCGCTTTCATATTTGAAAGACTTATCCATTATCATGTCAATCTTAACCCAAAGAAATACATCTTTGGGGTCTTATTAGGAAAACTTTTAGGCTTTATTATTTCCCTCTATAGAATAGAGATACACCCCACAAAAGTTTGAGCCATTATAAAAATTCCTCCTCCTATAAACCTAAAACAACTACATAGCCTACAAGGAAAAATTCAATCAATCCACCACTTTATCTCTCAGCTATCTGATCATTGTCAGCCTTTTCACCACCTCCTTAAGAAAGAGACTTCCTTTAAATGGACCAAAGAATGTTAACAAGCCTTTGATGTAATCAAGGAGTATCTTCTCACTCCACCAATCATTATTCCCCTAAAGGAGGATTATCCCTTTTATTTATACATATTTACCATTGATCATTCCTTGGGGGCCATACTCGCTCATCATGATAAGTAAAATAAGGAGTAGGCTATTTATTACATTAGTCACACCCTCATTGACTATGAAACGTTATACACCTATTCTAAATTTGTTTCCTTGCCTAAGTTTTCATATCCTCTAAACTTCATCATTATCTTCTTAACCAAAAAAATTATGTCATTACAAACATAGACCCCCTCAAGTACATGCACTCCAAGCCATATCACAACCAATGTATGGCTAAGTGGCTCATGATTTTAGCTGAGTTTGACCTTGAGTTTTTTCCACAAAAATAAATTAAGGGACAAGTAATTATAGACCATATAGATAAATCTTCTCTCCCTAATAATCAAACTCCCCGTCTTACCTTTCTAGATGAGTCTATAGCCATTATTTCTTCAGATGAACTTGCTTATCAAATAACTATGTATTTTGACAGCTCTAAATGTCAAAATAGTGGGGGTGCCAACATAATATTCATTATATTTAATGGGGAACATCTTCCTCTTTATTTCAAACTTGATTTCACATGTACCAATAATATAGTTGAATATGAAGCCTTGGTCATAGGTCTCCAAACCACTCTAGCTTTGGGAATCAAAACCATTAGCATCTTTGCAAGCTCTCAACTCATTTTAAACTAAGTCACAGGAGCTTATCAATGTAAAAATGATGTCATTATAAACTATAGATAACTTGTCTATATGATTTTATCATCATTTGACCACTACACTATCCAATTGGTTCCTCATTCTACCAATAAATTTGCAGAGACAATAGTTTCCCTTGCATCCCAAATTTCATCTCGACCTATCGAGTCTAAACTAATTGTCATCATCCATCACTTTGTCATACCATCTTACCTCAAATATGATCTTCCTACCATTTATCAGATAGAGACATCACCTATAAACATTTGCTATGATCAAATCTTTAACTACTTTAACATTAGTGTCCTCCCTTTTGATATTTCAAGAAATGATCATAAATATTTCATACAAGGTACCTCTCACTATGTCATACTAAGGGCATTATTTACAAACGAGGCTTTGATGGTTTCCTCCTTTGTTTCCTTCATAGTCATGAGGCCTCTCACACCATTAAAGAAGCTCATGACAGGCTCTGTGGGGGACATTTTAGTGGCCTCAGTATTGCAAAAAGAATCCTATGCCTTGGTTACTAGTAGTCCATGCTTAATCAAGATTGTTATGACTATGTCAAGAAATGCGTTAAATTTCAACAACATGCTAACCTTAATCATGCACCTCCTCATGGTCTTCACGTATCAACTAAATATTATCCCTTCTCACAATGGGGGCATTGATCTTATTAGAGAGATCAATCTACATTCCTCACAATAACATTAATACATTATCACTGCTACTAAATATTTTACCAAATGGGTGGAAGACATCCCCTTATCTCAATCAAAGCTAAAAAAATCATTGATTTCATTAATCACCACATCATCTATCATTTTGGTCTCCCTCACAAAATCATCACTGACAATGGCAAATCCTTCAAAAACAAGAAATTTTAAGCTCTCTATGACACTTTTGGCATCAAGCTTAGACATTCCTTACCTTATCATCCATAGGGAAATGGATAGGTAAAATCCTCTAACAAAACTCTTATTAAAATGCTAACCAAGGTTGTAAATTCCTTGAGATGAGATTGGCACATACACATCCCATTTATTTTATTGGCCTATTATACTAGTATTCATACTATGACAGGGGCTATACCTTTTTCCTTGGTCTGTGGAATAAAGTTTGTCTTACCTCTTAAAGTCTAGATTCCCTCTCTTCATATTTACTTACATGATATTATTTTAAAATAGTATCATCATCAAGAATGCCTTGCACACCTTGAGTTGCTTGATGAACATCACCTCGTTGCCCTTAACCACCTTTGCTTCTACTAAGAACATGTCACCTATGCTTACAACAAGCATTTAAAAGAGCAAGAATTCAACATCATAGACCTCATCATCAAGGAAAACCAACATGTCACTAACATAAAGAGGACCAAAATTTATAGATAATATAATTGAGTAACAAAAGAGAATTCTAAAGTGATTGAAAATGGCTGATGCTGTGACTCCCACGCATACACAATTTCAAAACTCATCAGAGGTAGTGGCTCCTGCATCAGATGCTTGTAGAGGTTTTTCAGCATTTCCCCGGTCCCCTCCCTCTGCCAATGTTCTTCCAGGGGGAGCGGCTGGAGTGGATCCCACTTTGGGAGGGGTTTCCTCTACGTGTGGGGGAAGGGTTCTGTTTGCTCATCGGGCAATTTTTGTTGCGGCTGGGGGTTCTCTTCCTTTTGACCCACATCTGGCTTATGGATCTCCTGCTCCTGGCTCAAGTCTAGGTTCTGCAGGAAGGAATTTTGCTGATGTGGCTACTTTTGAAGCTAGATTACATGATGGTCTTCCTCATGCCTCATCTGGGACTTCTCACGTTTCTCCTGTAAGTGCTTTAAAGACTATTAGCGTAACTCTTGACCCTAAATCAGTTGAAGAGATACTCAATACAGAATAAGAGATGTCTTCTTATGCTGCTATTCTTCACTTTCATGGCTTTTGGCCCTCTCTTGTAGATCTACATGGATGGATCTCCAAGAACTGGATGCCACTTTTTGAAGATATGGTCCATATCTTCCCGTGTGCTAGGGGTTTTTTTATAGTTAAGTTCCATAGCCTCAATGACAAAAAGATTATTCTATGTCACAATACTTTTTCTTGGCAAGGCAGATATCCTCTAATGGCCAAACCATGGCATAAGGACTTTGATCCTCAATCATAATCCTTTAATAAGTTCCCTATCTGGGTTAGGCTCCCTAATCTTCCAATACATCTTTGGCACGATTCAGTTTTTAAAATTGTTGGAAATGCTATTGGGGATTTCTTATTTGTGGACACAGACACTTCAGATATTTACCACTCAACCTATGCATGTTTTCTAGTAGATTTGGATGTTTCAAAGGGCCTTCCTGAGGTGATCTGCTTGGATTCCCCGAGGGGTACTTGGACACAATTGTTGGATTATGAGGGTATCCCTTTTCGTTGCAGGAAGTGCCATCAGATGGGTCATATTGCTGCTCGATGTGCTGCTGGGAAATCTAAATCTAGGAGACCATCTTCTTGGTGGTCTGAGGCCTCTTCTAAACATTATATGGTTAAACAACCCTTGGAAGTGTCGGTTGATTCTGAGTCTGAGGATAGTGTTCACTCCGAGCCGGCGGCTGTGGAGGATTTTATGGCAAAACATTCCTTTGATGTTCCTACAGACGCTATGATAAGGGATTTTCCTAAGCCAGAGGATGAGGTGACATTGGCCTCTTCCCCTATTTTGAAGGATCCTCCTAGGAGCCAGAGATCTCACAGGGCACTTGTGGCAGAGTCTGTGTCCCTTGGACTCCATGGGTCTTTGTCTTCTGAGGCATGGGTTGCTGAGGCAAAAAAGTTAGAGGATGGTTGGACTACAGTGAAGAGGAAGAAGTCAAAGCTTTTGGTCCCCCCTCTAGACAAGAACCTTTGGTCACATAAGAAAAATCTAAACTCAAAAGGAAAATCTTATGTTCCCTTATGTTGACTGGTTGTTTTGTTGATAAACTGGTTGCTGCACTAGTTTGCTGGTTACTGGTATGGGAGGTTTTTCAGGTTGCTGTTCCAGTCTGATTAACTTTTTAGTTTCCAGTGTTTTGTTAGTAGATTTAATTAGTCACATCTTTTGGTAGTAGGTCCCTGCAAAACCTGGTTTTGTTGTTTTTTTTTGGTTTTAGGTTCTTTTGAACTTGAGTGTGCTCAATGTTTTATCTTTCTCTTTTGTGTAAAGGGTTTTGGGGCCCCTTCAAAACCTACTTTTACCTTAATCTAAAACATAAAGAGGACCAAAAAGGTCAAGTTTTTTTTTAACTGGTTAGGACCTTACATTATAAACCATAAGTATGGATTAGGTGCTTATATCTTGTCCTCTCTCAAGGATGAGCCAGAACCTAAACCCATTAATGGTTCACATCTTCATCTCTTTCATTATTAAAACAAAGATCAAACCCACTTTTGTGTCATCTTCCACCTCATTTCCTTTCTACCCCTTTTGGAACGATTGATTATAGATAACCATGTTATTCCTCCATCAAAGTCATAGCCCAATCTTAAGTATGGGCACCTTGACTCTACCCATAACATGGTTCTCATTGATACTTTTTGTCTTTTCATAGATAGAATACCATGGTCAATTGTTTCTCAAAACCTCTTCTTCTAATGTACCGTTTGCACCTAGGTCTTGCTTCTACATGGGTAGACCTTTCGAACTTGACTAGACTTGTCCATGTCTAATTATAATTTAAAACATATCCATAAATCCAAATAAATGGTAGATTACTTTCTCAAAGGACAACTTCCCCATCAAATCAAAAGTTTCTTAAAAATAGAATGCTCCCTTGAAGGATAACTATGTGTAATAAAATCTTAGACCACTTCTTTAAAGGATGGCTAAACAATATTCATTAGAAGCTTCCTACATTGATCAGCTTTAACAACTTTAAATCAATAACAATAAGCAAAATCAATAAGTAAGCTATAATTGGCTCATATATTTTCCATTTGTATACTTCTCATATCGATTAGTCTACCTATTTATCTGCAATCAACTCTTATATTTTCCATTTGTATAATTCCCATATTGATTAGTCTACCCATTATAATCTAACATATAAAAGGGATGGAATTGTCTACTAAAGTTCTTTGGTCATCTGTGGAAAATCTAATCACTCCACTCCAACATTTACACCCTTATCTATCATCCACATCCTAATCACACCTAAGGGACTATGAGCTTACTTGGCATGAAGTGGTCAAGATGCATGTTTTCTTAATAAATCATACTCTTATGAAACATTTGATGGGTTTGTGTTCACTAAGTTAATCCATCTATGGATTATTATTGTTAGTTTCTTGCTAGGAAAATGCATCATGTTTCCTTTTTTATCTAAAATAAGTGAATGTGAACATTTCCTTTTCCCTACAAACTATCATTTTATATCATCATATTCATTCACAAAGCCTAGTCCATAAAATTATCCTAACATTAACATTATATTATAATCATACTTATCATTCAACTCAAAATTAACATCATTGATAAATGACATAGATAACAACATCAACATAACATAACATGATCATCACTAACATAATCAACATCTTCCTCAAATTTCTCATCATAATTAAAATATTAACATCATAAATAATAAGATCATAACATTATAAAACTTCATCATAAATCCATATTGTTAACATCATAATCAATGACCTTATAACATTAACAACATTAATTAAATTATAACATCATCATAAACACATCATTATCATAATAATATCATAATCAAATCACAACATCACTGATTTCCATCCTATGAGCATCATAACATCAATCAAAATCATATGTCTATACTATGGAAGATAATCATCAAATCATAAGTCTCATATATAAGCATTCATGAACAAACATAAAATAATCTCAATCATATGAAACATTTATATGTATATATACATCAATAGGTGTCAATATATATATATATATATATATATATATAGACACCTATGATGTATATATACATATAAATGTTTCATATGATTGAGATGATTTTATGTTTGTTCATGAATGCTTATATATGAGACTTATGATTTGATGATTATATGAGACTTATGACTTATGCTTATATATATCTTTCTCATAAATACATCTTACATCTTAACACATACATTGATGTTAAAATATCAAAATACATCACATAGGATCTCTACTCATGAACCTAAAAAACTTGAACTATAACCACTAACACCATCATCTAGTGGTGGTCCCCCTAGAGTACCTCCCTCTCAACCCATTACCATTTCCCATTGAATTGGGGCTATAATCACTACACCGCCTACCAAACCCACCTAATACTCTCCCCACCTTGACTCATTAAGACACTATGTTAACACAATTCCCTCATAATAACACAACTCCTATATGGCCACTAGATACCTAGCCTATGTCACAAAATTTGGTGGTATCACTGCTACCCCACCCACCTATTGTAGAGAGTCTCTCCTGTGTCACCAAACTAAGTGAGGTCCTTGCCTAATCTCACTCTCTTATCATTGACATAATCTATCCCTATAAATTGGTCACTTGACCCTATAAAATGGCCACCTAACCCTATAAAATGGTGACTTGTGCTTGAGCCTAATCTCTTTTTACTATCACTCCTCCTAGTTGACCCTAAAGAGTGGTAATATATCCCTAAAGAGTGGCAATCTACCCCTGTAACACAATAATTTGGGCCTATACTACTACCAACACCATTACTAATTGTAGATCCCCCTATGTTAGTACCTATGCTAGGTTAATATCCATCGACTACTAATCCCCATCTGTAATACTAAAATAAATGGATATGTACCTCCCTTAAAACTAGGTAGGATAGTTAGTTGTGTACCCTACATCATCTCCATCCCTCAAGGGCAATTCCTAAAAAACTAGTTCCTTCTTGATTGCTAATGGCTTTATTAGATATAACTCTGCATCTTCCCTCTTGTATCACATATAATACTGAGGGATATCTTATATAAGCCCAAAATAAAACTATACTCACTCAAAGGGGATGCACTTTACCTTAACATCTCACCTCCCATAGGCCCATTTCCAACTTTGTAAAGATAAGGTGTGGTACCTATACCCAACCCATATTGGCTAAGTCTGATATGGCCTATAGACTATATCACCAATGACTAAGCCCTTCAAAGATCCTCTAAACCAATCAATATCCCTAGAACAACCACCCATACTTATCATGGCTCTATCTCTCCTCTATTGGTAAAAGTTGACTACATAATCCATGGGCTGGTAGCCCTCTATTAGAAGGCCCAACGATCTTAGTTCTATATGTGCTCATAGGCATAATAGTGAAGAATTAATCCCATGCTAATGTCATAACACTTATCTCCCCTAAAACCCCATAACTCTCTATATATCTGTACTAGTAGAACCTATGCCCATCCAAAAATAGTGCCACCTAGGACCATATCTACCAATACCTCTAATAGTACATAAAGGAATCTCCCTCCTACAAAATTTGATAGCATGTAACATGTGACCACTAGTTGTAACATGGTCAATAAGTATCTCTCTTTAGGAGCTCTCTGGTATGCACCCTAATGCTAAAACCTCCCAAGTGAAACTATGCATCAACTCCATCATCTTTGTATAAGATATCCATACACTCATCTATATTATCCCCCTCTATGTGGTAGATAGGATATTTGTGGATAGGTATACATGTAATTTGACTTACATCCTCTAAAAGGATGCTCATCTCCTTTGTTGGTAACCAAAAAGTGTTAGTCATCAGGGCCCATTTCTCGATGAGGGTGACTATCATTACAACATCTCTAAGCAAGTGTTGGTAGTGGTTCATTACTCCAAAACCCACTATATCCATGTGTTTCCAATCCTCCATAGACATGGCATCCCTCACCTCTATGCAAATCTTAAAAACCCAATCCCATAACTAGATCTAATCCTATGCTTACAATAGTAAACATATCACAAATTTGGTAATTGACCTATCTCTAACACTTCCTATATGTCTACCCAAAGTATTATCTAACCCACTTCTATACTGAATACAAGTTCATCTATCAACTTACCTTTACATACTTATTGTGTCTTTAAACCCCTATTAATTATTCCTATGCAACCTCCACCCTTTCTATCCTATGCAAACCCACATTTGCCTAAAACTCCTACCCCAACCCAACTAACCAAACACCTATCCCAACTTAAATCCTCCCCCACCCATCTCCAACCCAACTCCTATCAACCCACTTCCTATCCCAACCCAAATCCCCCTACTCCCATTGACCATCGATGAATCTCCCCAATCATTAATGATTCTCTTAGGGATATTTTCCCCAAGGTTGACTATTATTGGTTGGCTCAAACCATCAAAAATCACTATTAGGTGACCATAGGTGGTAAGCCTCACCCTCCTGACTTCCTTCTAAAACCCTAACCCCCACTCTACCACCTAAAACTACTCCTTAACACCCTTACACATGTCTATGTACCTCTCTACAACTAAAACATATACCTAAACAATCCATCTTATACACACAAAACAAAACTAACTAAAACCCTAGCCCCATTGTTAAACACATCCCTACTTCCCAATAATTTTACTATTTTTTCTATTTTTACCATTTAAATTCAACTATTAAAATTTAGTACCAAATTTAAGGCACCCCCTACATCATTTTGGGAATGATGGCATTGCCTTAATTCATGCCTAACGACTTGTCCACTAGCACCTCCTACATCCATCTTGACCCCACCATCACTTTTGCACACCACAATCCTCTAAGACAACTCACCACCTTTCTACCCACTCATGCAAAATTTTGATCCAAATGCTCAGAGTATATAAAACACTACTTTTCCAAATTGTAAATGGGGACAAAATGGGCTGCATTGACCTTTTTACCATCAATTTGGGGTTTTAACCCAACTATCCATTATTAACCAACCATTACTGATTGACCCTAACCATTTAAGGTTACCTCACTGACGTAACCATCAATGGTTAGGGTGATTTTTCTTCTTTTACCCCTATACACCTACATTTTTTTAACTTTACCCATAACTCTAAATTCCTCCACATGAACTCCTCCTTACCACCCTCATACATATTTGGTAGTTTATTTATCCCCACTAACCAAGAACTATAGTAGGCCTAAAGTACATATTAGATCAACTATCTATGGGACTATATAGGTAGCATCCTCTTGCCGTGTGTATTAGGAGTAAACTTGGCCACACCCTACCCACCCAACCACCTAATCCATTTACCTTTTCCCACCCTAATGTTGGTACCTAATTGCATATATTGAGATGAACTTGTTTTGGTCATGATGCCCACCTTGACCAATTTTTCCATATAGACCTTTTATATTACTCCCTACCTCATGCATGACCTGACCCATTGTGTTTTTTTGGGAGAACTTCCTACCTTGGATACTTGTGTAAACACTACCCTTTTTTAGGACTTATGACAAGTGTAACTTGATCAATTATGACCAATGTTGGGTACTGGTTACCTTATCAATTAATCCTAGAACCTAACATCATTTTTACCAAGATGGCAATATTTGTCTTTGTGCACTCATTCCTATCAAAATTAGTTGTATTTTATGCACATACTTGTATCTCAAATTCCCAACCTCATGACCTTCCTTATACCTTTTATCAAACCCTAGCCCAATTTAACCCTCACCTCAATGGCTCCTAGTTTGAGGGGGACTACCCTCCTCCCATACTCAGGGTAACTAGACCTTGACCCATCGACAAATCATTTTTTTTCTATAGATTATTGACCTATAAGTCACACAATAAAAAGGGGCAAAATGTAGACACTCAAAAATGTCCCCTTGACTAGTTTCTAATGTCACATCACCTTAGACCTATTCTCAAACCTTAGTTAACTATTTACCTAGTTAACTCACCCTTAGACACCTTTTCTACACACCTAACTACCTTTTAAAACATCCCCTCCTTTGACCTATTTTACCCCTTTTGTACATAAGGGTTGACCATCGATGATTGACTAACCATTGATGGTTACCCTTAACTTTGATGGTTACCCTCAACCATCGATGGTTGGGTCCCTAATCCTATAAAACTAAAAGCACATCTAACTGTGGATGAGATTGCAAGAGAAAAATGGAAACTTTCCCATGCACACCTCACATCTTTCCTTCCCCCAAAATGGCATCTTTTCTTGACCCAACTTATCAACTCTCTCTCTCTCTCTCTCTCTCTCTCTCTCTCTCTCTCTCTCTCTCTCTCTCTCTCTCTCTCTCTCTCTCTCTCTCTCCTTAATAGTTTTGTGCTATAAATGCAAGGCTCTTAGAAGAGATGAGGATCTAAAATTTGCATCTAGGATCTCTTGTATTCTTTATGTAGGTACTTAATATCCCAAAACTCTGTCTGCATGACCTTTGAAGGTTCATGTAATATTATACCACCCAAATTTATTTTGGCTCTCAACTATCATTCACATTGCATAACACATGTATCATCTACTTATTTTAGTACTTTCTTCTATCATTTGAATTTTCTTTATTTATCAATGTATCTACACACCCTTCCTTACCCATAGTATCCATATCTCACCTTCTAGTCCTCAACTAATTCATCTTTATCTCTTTTTTAATTCTCCATAGGCACCCATAAGTAACTATCATTAGTTATTGTAACCATCATCGATGACAACAAACATCACTAATTACCTAACCATCATCAATTAGGCTTAACCATCATTGGTCACCCAGACCATTTATAGTTAGTGTAAAAAATAATAATATATTATTATTTTCTCCCCCTTTCACCCAACCAAACTCCTATTTCTCTTCCTAACCTATTTGTAGACCTTGTTTAGACCCTCTGGACCTAATCATGACCTGCTTGTGCATGGTATTGACCTATTATACCATATCTTCTATCAAACAGGTACATTATTTATTTTATTGCATATTTATTTTCTTCTCATTTGAACATATGTATATTTCTTATATCATTTTTGAGTTAATTATCTTAAAAGTGGATTGACAACCTCTTATAAAGCCTTGTGCTTCTTGGATTTAGCATACGTTAGGAAATCCACTCAACCCACCATCTAACAAATCCCCTTCTAGTTTTTTTGTGATTTGTAGGTTATCCTCCCTAGCCAAATAGGATTTACCACATTCATCTAGATTAAAATGTGCATTATATTAGGCATTCATCTACACACCTTAATATTCCATTTCTTTTATCTACTTTCAAAACTAATAAATGAAATAAATAAATTGAAATAGAGATAGGACATTTTACTAATAAGTACCCTCATAATTATAAGAAGGATGATGATGAAGAGCATGATCAAGTTCATGATGAGGGTAAGAGATCATTCAATTTTTATAAAATTAAAAAGGGATTTAGAATGTTTAATAACAAGAAGAATTACTTTAAGGACAAGAAGAGCCTCTACATCAAAGAAAATTGTACCTCTTTAGATGAGAGTGAAATCAATGTCTGTGAGTGTGATCATAAAGATGATGGTCCTTATAAATATAGATCCCTATTTATGGATAAGGAAGGTAGTTTCCTAAATCAAAAGAAGTATACTTGGAGTGGTTCAGATGATGATGAAGATGAGGTGGATTATAAGATTGAATTGATGAATTCTCTTGAAGAACTGAATATTTAGAAGAAGATCAATAACAAGATAATATATAAAATAAAAGAATATGAAGAAATTTTTTGTGTGTATGAGGCAAGAATAAGTGAAGACACCAAGGATCATGAAGATGTAGTCAAGCATCTCAATTGTCAACTACAAATCCTATCTAAAAGCCTAAAATCTAAGGAAGATGAATGTGTAAGGTATGTAATTGAAAATATGTCTTTAAAAGATGAGTTAGAGAAGTCTACAAGCAAGGTGAAATAATATGTCAAGTTTGATAAAATTTCTAATGATCTATATGATCTCCTAAAGAGTCAAAAGTTAGCTAGTGATATATCTAGATTGGGTTTTAATGAAGATCCCAAAGTTGCTTCTCAATTTGATATGAATGCCAATGTGAATAAGGACAATCATAATTTGAAGACAAATTATTAGAAAAGGAATGAAGGTGTTTGAATAATGAAGATAAATAAGATAAAATATCCAAATGCCATTAGGTATTCAAGTTTCAATGGTTACTATTACATATGTAATCAATTTGGTCATAAGGATAGATAATACAAGAGACCTGTTAGAAATGAATTTGCTTGGAACTATGATGGGGGTTATTAGTCAAAAGGTATGAGTAAGGTTGAGTGATTCAAATTTCATGATGTGGGACACTTTTCAAAACATTATCAAAATAGTTTAAGACAAGATAAGTTTCCATCTAAGAGTATGGTTTGCTACAACTATAAATAAAAAGGTCACATTGCTAGATTTTGTAAGTAAAAGTCTACAAGTCAGAACATGTTTAATCAGGATCTTAGAGTGTAAGAAAGAAAGAAAGTCAAATAATGGAATCCAAAGGTGGTAAGTATGAGTCATAATGAGACTTAAATTCCAAGTAATCTATTTCCTATGGTGGAGAATACCATACAAGGTCAAGAGTGCCAAGGACTCTCATTGTCTACTCATGTTGAGAATGAAGAGACCAAACTCAAGGACAAGATGAAGGTGCTGGTTGAGGATAATTATAAAGTGAGTATGGATCCAAGTGAACATCATGATTTTTTTGAGAGATATTCATAAAAATAACATCAATTTTTATTACTTAGTGATGAGGTTCTAAGTTGTAAATAAGATTCTACAGATGAAAAGGTATGTCCTGAATCTATGTTGTCTCCATGTACTATCAATCCAATCATAGAAAATAAGGATAATGTTATAGTGGATGAGAATGTTAATTATATTAAGCCTAAGAAAAAGAAGAATAATAAGAAGAATAAATATAAGCATTAGATGACCAAGGAAGAGAAGGAATATGAGGAGTTTGGGCAACTCCTATTTTCACATTATTCTAGGACATTGTGAAATAGGGTGTCTCTACCTATGCTTCTTAGGAGACATATTTATTATAGAGAATAAAGTTTATGTGATAAATATCTTAATTCCAATATATATTGAGACTTATGGTGATTTTATAAGGTCATTAGTTAAGGGGGAACAACCAGTTCATATATTTGCTCCAGAGGTTTGTGAAGGAGCTATAGTATAGGGTCAAAATGGGTTGTTCCAAGTGGCTTAATGAGATTGATGGAATGTAAAGAAGCATTTTGGTGCTTATAAAGGTATATTAACTTCTTTGTGATGTGATCTAGGTGTTTTCTTGGTCTGAAGGTATGTTGAAGTCAAATAGGAGATTTTTGTTTGCTCTCGGGCTTCCTAGTTTATGCTTCAGAACATACAGGTCCTAAAATGGGTTATAGGATGTATGGGTTACCAAATATGTGTAAGATAAAATCTTGGTATATAATTTTTTAATAGGTGTTTATAGGTGTAAAATAAGTTTCATAGATGGATGCTAACTAGAAGGAGATTTGTTGACTCTCTTTGATTTGAGATTCTAAGGTTTTGAGCTATGCTAGAAAAGTGGTCTGTCTTATGAGTTGAGATCTAAGGCTTCTTAATAATCTAAATGGACCAAATGGGTTATAAAATCAAGTTTCACATTTATTTGAATGTTTTTGGTTTTTAAATTATTCATGTTTTATCAAGATGGAGGCCTCATTAGTAAGTTGGTTTGTGAAGGAAGTATATTTCAGAGGATGATCTTGGTGATGAAAATTTCTATACTTAAGGGGGAATATGAGAATGATCTAGATATGAAGTTTTAGGTCTTGAAGATGTGTCTACTAGGGCTAAAGGAGGCTAGATAGGCCTACTGTGAAGAAGAGTGAATTTTGCTCAGTTTCTCCAAAAGAGCAAGGTATGTATGTTTCAAGGTGAGTTATCAAGTTTTTTTAGATCATGTTTCCTATTTGGTGTGTGGCATGAAGTTCTATTGGTGGTCCTTGATGTGGTTTAAGAGAGAAGGATATTAAGCCTGTATGGTGGTTCCTCATGGTGTATGGAGATCTGAAGATGCCCAAGTTTTATAATGGCTCAAAAATATTAGGGAGAGTCCCTCTTAGATGTTTTTTGGTAAGTTCAATTAGATTTAAATTATTTTGTGTATTCTTTCTTCATTGGTTGTAGTTCTTGATTGAAGAGAGTGTTGGCATGGAGCAAGAGAAAGGTGTCAATACAAGAAGAGGTAGGATCAAGGTAAGGGGGAGTTTGTATCATATTTATAAGATGGTCCTCTCCTTTTGGTAGTCTTGTTAGGTCTTTAGGATTATTTGGTGCTCACTTTGTCATTGTGTCAAAGTGGGAGAAAGTTCCTATTGTGAAAGTGATTGAAGAGAGAGAAGGAAGGTGAGATGTATATTGCTATATGGTGTTTGTTAATATAAATGAAAAAAGGGAATATTGTTGGAGAGTTGTCAATAATGTCATGGTGATGTCATGGAGGTGTCCTAGTGAGTGGATGAAGTGATTTGATAGCCTAAGTAATAATGACAAAGTGTGCAATGTTGATCTTTAGTTTTGGCATGGCTAGAAATGTTTAAGGATGAGTATGGAATATTGAGAATGTGCAAGGGGTACTATAAGAGTTTTTATATGCTTTGAGTTATTTTGTGCATAAGTGTATTTAATTTTATTGATCATTATTTTCATCTAGACATTTCGGGTCTAATGGCAAAAAAATTGAGTAGGCAGTTTGATGATGCCATAACAGCCACACATGGATGAGTTAAGGGGAGTTAGTCATATATGTATGATCACATTAGTCCCTAGTTACCATGAATAGAGTCTCAGTTCATGCACTACGCAAAATAAAAGATATGAGGGTGGAAATTTAGTCTCTTAGGCATTTTGATAGTGTTTTCTATGTTCAAATAAAGCTGAGTAAATATGTTGATGATGTCAGCATTTTCATGCATATAGGTTTTAGGAGGAAATGGTTACATGGGTTTGTTTAGTATTGTGCCTAGTTATTATGCACAAAATCATAGGTCACATTCCTAAGCATGAGAAAAGATATGCAAGTGCAAAGTTGGGCTCACAGGTAGTTTGACATTGTTTTTACATAGATAAATTTATATGAGTCAAGAAAGAACCAAGTAAGCAATTTGATGATGGCATATCTCACACATGTGGACAGTTCAAGGTAGGATGATCATATGGGTTTGTTCAGTTTTAAGCCTAGTTAATTTGTACTAATTTTTAGATCATACACTAAATCACATCAAAATATATACATGTGCAAAGTTGTCCTTCCATGCAATTCTTGACATTGTTGGATCTATGGTAGAAAAATTTGAGTGATCAGATTAATGACATTATATCTCACACATGTGAAGGATTTAGGAATAATTTGACACATGGTTAGATTATCCTATGTGAGGATATCATATGGTTAAAATTTAATAACATGTGAGTGATCAAGGTAAAGTTATTGAGGTTCAAAGCTGGATTCTTAGAAAGATTGCAAAGGTTCCCATTCTTAGTCTTTTTTGCACAAGTTAAGATTTGAGAAACATCAATAGAGCATGTTGTTCCAAGAACTCAAGAAGTAGCAAGATGGTGCCAAGTGTTTGATGTTTAACATTGAGTATAGATGAATATTGAGATTCTTCCAAAGATCAATAATGAGTGGGTGATCATATAGATAGAGATCAATGGTGCACTTTAAATTCAAGAGGTGAAAGTGATAGTTGTTTAGCATTGTTAAAGATTGAGCTATGAGAAGAAGTTTGATGGAGCACATTGAGTTAAAGTTTCTAGAGTGTATGAGATGAGGGCAACATGTTCAAGGTTTAAAATTTGGTATTGGTGCACTATGTGTTAAAGGTGAAGCTTTATACAAAAATATCAATGGTGCATGTTTATAATGAGAAACAAGGACTTAATATGATATAATGGTGTTCAAAGTTTAACTGTGATTATTTGAATTCAAATATTTGAATTTAATAAAGGAAAGACTAGTGCCTAGTTTTTGAGCCATAAATTTTGATCTATACATAACTTTACCATGATATAAAAAATGAATTTGTAGAGGACTACAATTCACATTTATAAATATATATTTAAAGATATGAAAGTGTGTACAGTAAAAGTTATGAAGGTTCAAATTTTATTATGTGTTTGTGTTTGTTCTACAAGTGACCCAAGAAGATTATTTGAGTTTGTTTTGATGTTGTTTTAATGTTTAAATATGAATTAGATATTAAAGCATGTTGTATAATCCATAAGGATTCTTTATATGCATTATGAAGGATTGCACAATTGTATGTAGTATAGATAAAGGTTTATAAGGTGACTGCGTGTTCATTCCTAGTGGGTATTCACACATAATGCTATTTGAGAAAACTATGCTTAAGAAGAAGTGTACTATGATAATTTTTGGCACATAAAGAGGACTTATAGATAATGTGGAATGGGCCCATCCATTTGGAAAGTGTTTTTATGTTTTAGTGTGCTTGGATAAGTGTCATAGAGCTGAATAGGTCTCCATAAGACCTAAAAGTGACTTAGGCCTATTTGAAAGTGGATTGTGATTAAGTGTGACCCATGTAAGATTCCTTAAGAGTTAAGGCATGCCTAATGGCCAACCAAGATGTTGATAATTCATGAATGATCTATAGATGGTGAAACTAAATGTGTTGGTTCCTAGACTTGTGTGTGAGACTTGTGCAAGGTATGCATGTGAGAGTTATGTAGTGAAGTAAAGTTAGAGTGCCCATTTGATTAATTGATGAGAAGGGTATATTGATGAATGTTTTTATGATATATAGGTCATATTTATGATGTCAAAAATTTTATCTTATAGTTTTAGGATATGCTAAGAGGTTTGAGTATGCATATAAGGGAATATTGAGTGAAGAAGGAGAGAGATTATGGCATGCCTATGTGAGAGGCCTGCATGAGATAGAGAGAGACAGAGTTTTTGTAAAGTTTAGATAAACAAAGATACATCATCAGGTGTTGAAAACATCATTACTAAGGTGGGAGTGTTTAAAGGAGGTTCTAAAGGAGTTAATTTTCCTTAGGGGCAGTTTCTCCTTATGAAATAGGTGTTTCACTAAAGGCCTTTGATCAGGAGGATATGATCAAGGTTTGTTGGTCTAAAAGAGTTGACTAGTATCTTGTTTATAATTTCTTATAAGATAAGTAGTCCATGTGTTATAGAGCTGAGAGTGGGTTTTATTCCCCCTGAGGGTTTCCCATAAGAACTATGTGTTATGTGTTTGATCTTGTGTATGCATTGAATGAATGAGCTCTCTTGTTAATGTTTCTTGATCAAGTTGATATATGATAATTGTTTAATAGTTTGAAAGGACTATAATTGAAATTGAAATATCTAGGCTCATTAATTCACCCCCCTCTTAGTGATTGTAACTTTAACACTTCTTAGTAGATAAGTTTGAATATGTATTTGTGAGATTTGGTACACTTGCATGGAATATGCGTCTCTAATGTGTCTCAAGTTGAAATATCTATCAAAATGTAACTTATGATCTGCAATTATGTATATTATCTATGAAAAATCTGAGAAAATCCATCCTAAATTTGTAAAAATTGGTACAATGTATAAGATTTTGACCCAAATGTATATCTAAATCATGTAAACTATAATGAAATTCTATAAATTTTGAGAATTTTTTAAGTGTGGAGATCATATATCTATGACACACCCTCATTGATATGCTCCCTTTTGAGATAAGGGAAATGGAATATGGTATTTGCCTTACCTCAAAAGGACAAGATAAATATATAATCTATGTATGAATCATGTATCATATAGGAGTATCATGTCTAAGTATATATATTGATGAAACTCATAGTATGGGATCACAAAAAGCCCTGTGATGCATGATATATTTCATGGAAATGTCTAGAAATTAATAATACAAGCTCAATATATAATTAAGGACATACATAAGAGCACTCAATATCACACAAGGGGTTTTAAGGATACTAAAAATAATGGGCATATTCAAATTCCACATAGTTGAAGGAATTCTATATTCAAATATCCAAATAGAAATTAACTTACAGTGGGATGGGGGCTAACAATAAAGCAACACATTCAAATGTTCCACAAGAAAGATAATATAAAGCAATAGAAAGACACTCAAGGAAGTGAAAATATGAATAAATGAAGTATAAACAACCAATATGAGCATAAAAACTAGGACCTGCATGTATGTGTTAGCAAAAATGACATATAACATAACATATTGAGTACATAGTGACATATGTAAGAATAAGTATAGGTATGTATAAGAATTAATATATAATCTCAACATGATAATTAGAAATGATCATAAAAAAAATAGAACATGTACGAATCATGATCAAAGAATCAAATGCCCTCAACATAGTATATCACATAGGAAGAGGAAAGGTCCAACATTTGTATGTGTAAGTATCGTGGGTCTAGGGTATGCCTGTATCACACTCAAGTATGTGTGATACATATGTGTATCTAAAATTAAAATAGGTGATATATACTAAAATAAAGTAAACAATATATATGCCAAGGAGATAGTAAACATTTGAAAGATAAATATTTCTAAATTTATTTGAATGTTTATGTATTCTATTGAATATTTATTTATTTTTAAAAATGTCTAGCTAATGATTCCATCTACAAGATGCTCAAATGTTGCTTTAAACTCAGAATATGGTACATCAAATTGGTGACACTACAATGGAGTACATATAGTTGCAATATTAGACATTGTAGAATCTGCAGTGCTATGTATATGTCTCATATGACTATATGGTCGTGAATAGGTAGTAGAAGGTATAGTGGTTTGTGGAACTCATTGTTTATTGCTAGTGGTTTTTTCTATGTATTTATAACTAAAATATGTTTATTTTCTCTTGGAGAGTTTGAAAATATACAAGTTATCCAATAATATCAAGAGGACCATTATCTATTATGAGTGGTAAACGAATAAAATTTATTGAATGAAATGTGCCATATGTGTGCATAGTAGAATTAAAAAGTTTATCATGTTCTTTTGATAAATTTTTACTTGATATCTTTACTTCAGAGATATGTTTTCTTTATTTCTAGTAACCATGTTTTTTTATTTTAGCAATATGTTTAGTAAAAAATAGAATAATATGTAGTAAATTAAAGCATGATTTGAATCTAAATGTGACATTATATTGAATATATCTAACATAAAAATTAGATGCAATAGTTTATTTCACATGCTCCAATGTTGTATCCTAGAGATGTAAATAATTTATAGGTATATATATTGAACACACAAGTTAAGTTAGCTATGCCTTACTTTCTATATATGCAAGGTTCAATGATTTGATGCTTTAAGTATTGATTTGTAATTTCTTGATATGAAGGCACATGTGTAACATTATCCTTTTGATGTATGCATTTATTTTTTTGTAGATGCTCCTTTTGTACCCATTCTTGTTTTATATATACATATACCTTTTACCTATTCCCATTTTTAGATTATTTTTATTTTGGATTAAAAAAATGAATATGTATATTTGAATGATTTGGATTAGTATTTCCAATATATCCCAAGCCTTGGTGATCATTATGATAAAATACAGAGATAGGATGAGTGATGTATTATGAATGTTTTCACAAGCCTTAACCATGATAACCAAAATGTTGTAAATATTTTTGTCCAAAGATGTTAGAGGTACAATCACTGAGAGGGGGGGGGTGAATCAGTGAGCTCAAATATTTCAATTTAAATTACAGTCTTTTCAAACTATCAAACAATCAACATATATCAACTTGATCAAGCAACATTAACAAGAGAGCTCATTCATTCAATGCATACAAAAAATCAAACACATAACACATAGTTCCTATGAGAAACCCTCACGGGGAATAAAATACACTGTCAATATTGAAACACATGGAAAACTTATCCTATAATCAATTACAAACAAGATATTGGTCAAGTCTTTTAGAACAACAAACCTTGATCATATCCTCCTGACCAAAGGCCTTTAGTGAAAAACCTATTTCACAAGGAGAAACTGCCCCTAAGGAAGATCAAGTCATTTAGATGGTAATTTGAATAATTAAACCCTAAAACTAATGTCTTCAACACATGATGATGGATATATATTTTATAACCCCTACACAAACTCTCTCTATCTCATACATGCCTCTCACATAGGCATGCCACAATCTCTCCTTCTTCATTCAAACTATTCTGATATGCACACTTAGACCTCTTCACATATCCTTAAAATACAAGAGCAATATTTATACATTATAAATATGACCTACAAGTCATACACACAATTCTCAATATGCTCTACTCATTAACTCATCAACTAGGCACTCTACCTCTCCTTTGCTCCACAATTCTCACATGAACCTTGCACTAGTCTCATAAAGTCTAGAAACCAACACATTTGGTTTCACCATTTATAGATAAATAATTAATTAAAAATAAAAAAATATTTCCTATTTTACATAACACATTCCTTCACACTTAAGTCATCTAACATGGGTCACATTTAAGCACAACATACTTTCAAATAAGCCCAAGTCACCTTTTAGGTCCTATGAAGACCTATTCACCTCTTTGACACTTCTGAAAGAAAAATAAAAACATATGACTATTTAAAAATGCATATAACCATTAAAAATGATACCTTTGACATAATAAAATTATTAAAATCATAAAAAAACTCTTTTTCTAAAGCACAATTAGCTCAAACAACTCTTTATACACATAGTCATTATGAACAAACACACAATCGACTTCTAAACCTTTGTTCATACTACATATGATTGGTAAAATATTAATAATGAATAAAGATGATCCTAATGGAGTATAAAAAATTATCCAATAAATAATTCATCATTAAACATTGAAACAACATTAGAATAAGCTCAATTACCCTTCTTGGGTTACTTACAGAACATAGTCAAACAAAATCAACTTTGGAGCTCAATATCTTTGTCTATTCATACATTAAAAAAATAAAATTTATATTTATAGATACACCTTGGATTCATATACAAATTTTATTTTTACATCATGGTCAAATTTTTCATAGATTAAATATATAACACAAAAACTAGACACTGGTTTTTCCTTTGTTAAATTCAAATGCAAATGGTCACAGTTAAACCTCAAACACAATGCATCATATTGAGTCCTTGATGCTCAAATTAAATATAAACCATTGATATTATTATATTAATATTTACCTTTAACATATAGTTTTATAATTAGAAACATTAAACCTTAAAAATGTTGACCTCATCTAGTGTACTCTTGTAATATTGACTCAATGTGCACTGTCGATCTTTGTGGATCAGTCAGGTCTTTATCTTATATCACTCACCATTTTATCTTGATTAGAACCATTATGATAATTACACTTGTAAATCTCACATGCCTTTTGACCATTTATACTATTAAAAATCAAGCACTTTTCCTCATTCAAATCAACATGCACCATTGATCTTGATCTGTATGAATGATTACTCATCATTCAATCTTAGAAGAAACTTCATCTTTATCTTTGTTAAATAAAAAAAAATTGACCTCTTTGAATTGATACACACCATATATCTTTAATGTATGATATCTTGTGAGCCATTAGATCTCCTTCTAGTCCTGATCTTTACCATTGTGAAAAATAGATAAAGTATGTGGGGACCAATGCTATTTTCCTAGAAGGCCATTTTTACACCTTCATAGCTTTTGCTTCGCTCAAGTGCATGTTATAAAATTTGGACCATATGATCTCCTCACATATTAAAATACAATCATTTGTCAATATCCTCCTGGAACCCTCACACATGTGAGATATAACATCATTAAAATGCTCACTCAAATTTTTCTACCACAGAGCCAACTATGTCAAAAACTTATCTGGAATGCCAACTTTAAACATGAATATCCTTTTTGTGCTTAAATTATTGACCTAAAAGTTAGAAAAAATAAATTACGTAAAAAAATTAAAAAAAAAATTATGATCATCTTCTCATAAAACATCCACATGTGTGATATATGCCATCATCAACATGCCTATTCAACTTTTCTTACCACATTGCAGATTTGACTATGGGAAAACACTATAAAAATGCTTGAGATCCCAACTTTGCACTTGAATATATTTTTTCATGATTCATTGTTAGACTTGAGACTTTGTGCATAGAAACTAGGGAATAATTTTATCACAAACATATGACCAACTCCCCCTGAATCATCTATACATGGAAATTATAATGCTAGTAAACTGCCTACTCATATTTTCTACCATTAGACCCAAAATGTATAGATGAAAATAATGACCAACTAGATGTAATTCACTCATGCACATAAGAATTAAAATCATTCTTGAATTTTGATAGGACCTATTTCTCATGATCAAATCACCATTCTCATCCTTGAACATCTATAACCAAGCCAAAACTAAAGATCAACCAAGCCTCCTTCAAACACACTTTGAAAAGCACATTGCACACTTTATCATTATTACTTAGGATATCAAATCACTTCATCCACTCATCAAGTACCTCCATGACATCACCATGACATCATTAAAAAATATCCAAAAATATCCCCCTTTGTCATTAATGTAAATACCCATCAATAAATATCTCACCTTCCTTCTCTCTCTTCAATCACTCTCAAAATAGGAACTTTTCCCCCCTTTGAAAAAATGATGAATTGAGCACCAAATAATCTTGAGGACCTAAAAAGACCATCAAAATAAGAGAGGAATATCTTATAAAGATGATACAAACTCCTCTTTACCTTGAGCCTACCTCTTCTTGTCTTAACAACATCCTTTTTGATATATGCTAACTTTCTTATTTAACTAAGCACCGTAACCAATGAAGATAAAACTTATAAAACACTAACATCTGATGGGACTCACCAAGAAACATTTGAGAGGGACTCCCCCTAAGATCTCTAATAAATTACACCTTTTGAGCATTTTCAGATATCTATACATCATGAGGAACCACTATATCTCTCAAACCACATTAAGGACCACCAAAAAAACTTCATTCCATATGCTAAATATAAAACATGATCTCAAACAACTTGAAAATTCACCTTGAAATACTCATGCCTTGCTCTTTTGGAGAAAATGAATAAAAAATAGTCTTCTCACTAGGCCTGTCTAGTTTCCTTGTAGTCCTACCTAGAACTTGTAAAGCCCAAAAATTTTATAAGACACACCATCAAGACCTAAAAAATCATATTTTGAGCACTCTCACATGCACCCTCAAGCACATCAATTTAAAACAAATAACTCATCCTCTACAATATAATTCCTTCACAAACCAACTTATTAATTAGGGTTTCATTTTTACAAAAACATGAATAAATTGAAAACCACAAATCTTAAAATATTTATGAATCTTGATTTGATAACCCATTTGTCCCAATCGACTTATTAAGAAGCCTCAGACCTCAATTCATAAGGCATACCACTTTTATAACATAGCCCAAAACCCTAAAAAAAAAGGTCAACAAACCTCCTTCTAGTCAACACACACATTTTAAAATTATTTCACACCTAGATACATATATTACACACTTCTAGACCAAAATATGAGCTTACACACCATTGGTAACATTGACTTATTATAACCCACTTTAGGACCTGCATACTCTTAAGCTCAAACTACGAAACTCAAGAGCAAAAAACATATCAAATTTGAATTCAACATACCTTTAGACAAAAAAACACCTATAAAACATCAAAAATAAGTTCATATACCTTTATGAGAACCAAACTCTTCTTGACATTCCATCAATCTCATTAAGCCACATAGAACCACCCATTATGACCCTATACTACAACTCCTTCACAAACTTCTAGAGAAAACACATGAAATTGTTTCTCCTCCTTAAGTAATGAACTTATAAGATCAAAATAAGTCTATATATATATTTAAATTAATATCTTGAGCACACAACTTTATTCTCCACAAGAAAGATGTCTCCTAAGAAACATAGGCAAAGACACCCTATTTCACAATTTCCTAAAATAATGTGAAACTAGGAGTTGCCCACAAATCCTCATTCCTTACCCTCCTTGGACATATGATGCTTATAGTTATTCTTCTTATTTTTAGGATTAATATAAGTAAAATTCTCATCTAGTACAACAATCTTCTTCTTTTTTATGATTTGATTGACAATACATGGAGACAACATAGATTCATGACATACCTTTTCATCTATAAAATCTTCCTTGTAGCTTGGAACATCATTAATAAGTACTAATAATTGATGTTATCTATATAAATCTTTATAAATAAAAATAGGATGTTCACTTGGATCCATACTCATCTTGGAACTTGCCTCAACTAGCACCTTGGTCTTCTCCTTGAGCTTGGTCTCTTCATTCTCAACATGAGTAGACAATGAGATTACTTGGCACTCTTAAACTAATGTATCATTATAAACCATATAAACATATTACTTGGAATTGGAGACTCATCATGACTCACACTTACCACCTTTGGCTTCCATGAGTTAACCTACCTTCTTATTTGGATTGTAGGAGCTTGATTAAACCAATTCTGACTTATAGGCCTCTCCTTGTAGAATCTAGTAATGTGACATCTCTTTTGATAGTTAAAGCACATCATACCTTTTATAATAAGCTCATTCTATCTTACCATATTTGGATAAAATATTGTAATGTGTCCCACATCATGATAGTTTAAGCACTCAACCTTGCTCACACCTTTTGACTGATTTCCCCATCATAGTTCCAAGCAAATTCATTTTTAACAGTTCTCTTACATTCTCTATCCCTATGAATTGAATTATTAAATGTGTAAAAATAACCATTGAAACTTGTATACCTCATGGCATTTGGTCATCTGATCTGATTTGTATTCATTCTGCCAACACCTTCATTCCTTATTTGATGATTTATCCTTAAATGTTAATCCACCTTGCTCTCATTGACATTCATGTCAACTTGAGAAGTAACTTTGGGCTCTTCATTAAAACCCAATCTATATCTATCACTAGCTAAATTTTGACTCTTTAGGAGATCATTTAGATCATTAATTTTTTTTATCAAACTTGATAAATGATTTCAGCTTTCTTGTAAACTTCTTTAACTCATATTTTAAAGACACATTTTCAATTACATACCTTGCACATTCATCTTCATTAGATTTTAGGCTTTTAGATAGGATTTTTAGTTAAAAACTAAGATTCTTAAGTATATCTTCATGCTCCTTGATGTCTTCATTTATTCTTTCCTCATATAGAACGAATTTTTCATCATAGTTTTTGAATAAGTCTCACAGTCCACCTTATCTTCATCATCATCTAAATCACTCCAAGTAGACTCTTTTTGATGTGAGCAAATACCTTCCTCATCCATGAAAAAATATTCATCTTTAATAGGATCATCATATTCATGATCATATTTTGATTTACTGACTTTAATCTCATCTGATGAGCTACAATCTTCTTTGGTGTAGAGAATCTTCTTGTCCTTGAAGTACTTCTTATTGATAAACCTTTTAAACCGCTTCTTGATTTTATCAGACCTAAAATATCTCTTGGTATCACCATGACCTTGATCATTCTCTTCATCATCATCCTTCTTATACTTATGAGGGCACTTGTTAGCAAAATGTCCTATCTTACCACAATTGAAGCATTTGATGGGTAGTTTATGTTTATACTTGCTTGAACCTATTCTCAATTTCCTTGAAATCAAAGCAATTATTTCATCCTCATCTATATCATAAATGTCATCCTCTTTGGGTTTATTACCTTTTAAATTCTTCTTTATCTTTATTTTAGTCTTGAAATCTACTTCCTTCTTTGGTGGTAGATCATAATTATTCCTCATCTCATAGGCAATAAGGGTGTCATGAAATTAATCCATATTCAATTGAGTATGATCATGAACTTATTCTATAAAAATATTTTAAGATAAAAATTGGGGGATAGATACCTTGATACCTTTTAAACAATAATACCCTCTTCAAGGTTCTCTCCAAGACCTCTGATGATGTTCACAATCTCATCAAATCTCTATAGAAAGGATGCCATAGAATATTCTTCATTAATTTTGAGACTTTGAAATTACCTTCTATGAGTCTGAAAATTAACAAGCTTGTCCTTTGAGTCTCCTTCATAAATGATCTATATTGTGTCCCATATCTCTTTAGTATATTTGCAATGGATTACCTTGATAAACTCAATTTCTATAAGACCACATGTGATGGCATTCATTTCCTTAGAATTATTCTCAAATAATTTTGTGTCTATAGCGCTAGATGGAGGAGTAGTAGGAATAACATAACCATACACAAAAAATTGACATACATCAAACCCTAGGGACATAATGTATGTCCTCATCCTTGCACACCAAAAATAATAATTGGATCCATTGAACATTGGTGTTTGCTTAGTAGAGAAACCTGCTTGATGACTACCCATATTTTACCTTGGATCACCTTCAAACTATTAAGAATTTACCAAAGGACCTTCTCTAATACCAATTGTTAGAGTTAAAATCACTGGGGGGATGAATCAGTGAACCCAAATATTTGAATTTCAATTGTACTCCTTTAAAACTATTAACCAATCAACATATATCAATTTTATTAAGAAATATTAACAAGAGAGATCATTTATTCAATACATACACAAGATAAAACACATAACACATAGTTAATATGGGAAACCCTCATGGGGAATAAATCCCACTCTCAATCCTACAAAACATAGACTAATTATCCTATAATAAATTAAAAACAAGAGACTTTTCAAGTCCTTTAGACCAAAAACCTTGATCATATCCTCCTGACCAAAGGCCTTTAATGAAACACCTATTTCACAAGGAGAAAATACCCCTAAGGAAGATCAATTCCTGTATACCCTCCTTTAAACAAACCCACATTACAAATAATGTATTTAACACTTGATGATGGATCTATATTTTCTAACACCTACACAAACTTTCTCTATCTCATACATGTCTCTCACATAAGCATGCCATAATCTCTCTCCTTCTTCACTCAAACTATTATCATATGCACACTCAGGCCTCTTCACATATCCTCAAATTGAAAGAGAACTATTTTGAAATCATAAATATGACCTATAGGTCATACACATAGTCCTCAATCTTCTCTACTCATTAACTCATCAACTGGACACTCTACCTCTCCTTCACTCCATAATTCTCACATGCACCTTGAACTAGTCTCATAAAGTCTATAAGCCAACACATTTGGTTTCACCATTTATAGATAAATCATGAATTAAAAATATAACAATATTTTATTTCAACCACAACACATGTCTTCACCCTTAAGGTGTCTAACATGGGTCACATTTAAGCATAACATACTTTCAAATATGCCCAAGTCACTTTATAAGTCGTATGAAGACCTATTCACATCTTTGACACTTATTTGAGAAAAATAAGAACATAAGACCATTTAAAAATTCATTTACCCATTCCAAATGATCCCTTTTACATCCTCAAATGATTAAAATTTCAAAAACACTCTTTTACTAAATCACATTTAGCTCAAACAACTTTTTATACACAATCATTATGAATGAACACACAGTCAACTTTTAAACCTTTTTTCATATTACATATGATTGGTAAATTATTAATAATGCCAAAAAATAATCCTAATATAGTATAAAACATTATCTAATAGCTAATTCATCATTAAACATTGAAACAATCTTAGAATGAGCTCAGTTACCCTTCTTAGGTTACTTGTAGAACATAGCTAAACACATAGTCAACTTTGGAGTTTAATTTATTTGTCTATTCATACATTAAGACCTTAAAATTTATATTTACAGATGTTCCTTAGATTCCTCTACAAATTTTATTTTTACATCATGATCAAATTTTGCATAGATCTAAAGATATAGCACAAAAATTAGACATTGGTTTTTTCTTTATCAAATTCAAAAATTCAAATGCAAATGGTTATAGTTAAACCTCAAACACCATGCTATCATCTTGAGTCCTCACTAATATAATTAAAAACACACCATATATATTATTATATTAATCTTTAATTTTAACACATAGTGTGGCAATTCCACACGTTAAACATTAAACATGTTGACCTCATCTCGTGCACTCTTGCAATATTGACTCAATGCACACCGTCGATCTTTTCAGATCACTCAAGTCTTTATCTTATACCACTCACCATTTAATCTTACTTAGAAACCTCATGATAATGAAATTTGGTACTCTCAAGTTCCTTATAAGTACATATATTATTAAACATCAAGCACTTATCCTCATTTGAATCAACATGCACCATAGATTTTGATTTGTATGAATGATCGCTCATTGTTCGATCTTAGAAGAATCTCAATATTTATATTTGTTAACCAATGAAAAATTTAACTTCTTTGACTTGATGCATACCATAGATATTAATTATATTATCTCGTGTGAGCCATTATATCTTTATTTATTCTTGGTCTTTAACATTGTGTAAAATAGACTAAGTATGGGGACCAATGATATCTACCTAGAAGGCCATTTTTACACCTCCATATCTTTTTATTCACTTAAGCGCATGTTATTAAATTTATACCATATGATCTACTCACATATGAGAATCCAACCACATGTGAATATATTCTTAGAACCCTCACATGTGTGAGATATAATGACATTAAAATGTTCACTCAGATTTTTTACTAGAGAGCCAACTATGTCAAAAACTTGTTTATAAGGCCAACTTTGAACATGCATATATTTTATCACATTTCAATGCTTGAACTAAAATTTTTAAAAAATAAATTAGGTATAAAAATAAGTAAACCCATATTATCACCTTATATTGAAACATTCACATGTGTGAGATATGCCACCATCAAAATACCCACTCACCTTTTTTTGCCACATTACAAATTTGACTATGTATGGGAAAACATTATCAAAATGCCTAAGAGCCCAAATTTACACTTGCATATATTTTGTCACGCTTTATCACTAGACTTGAGACTTTTCACATAGAAACTAGGGACTAATGTGATCAAAACCATAGGACTAACTCCCCCTGACTCATCCACACATGGAAATTATGATATCAACAAACTACCTACTTAGATTTTATGCCATTAAACCCAAAATGTCTAGATGAATATAATGATCAACCAGATGAAATCCCCTCATCCACACAAGCAATCAAGTCTTTATTGAATTTTGATAGGACACTTTGTTCATGCTCAAATCACCATACTCATCCCTGAACATCTCTAACCAAGCCAAAACTAAAGATCAACCAAGCCTCTTTCAAGCACACTTTGACAAGCACATTTCACACTTTATCATTATTACTTAGGCTATCAAAGCACTACATCCACTCACCAGGACACCTCCATGACATCACCATGTCATCATTGAAAACTCTCCAATAGTAGATTTGTAACTTTTTCATCTAGTCACTTTGTAACATTTCTTGGTTTATATTTACCTTTTGAATATTTTATTACTTTAATATATTCATTTACAATTTTATTTTCATCTGAATTATCCTTTAGTAACCATATTTATTATTTTATAACTTGCATTTTAGGAGAGTACTCATAATGTGAGTGGGTTTTTTGAGTGATGTATTTATTATAGGATCACCACTATCAATTTTACTTTGTACTTCAAATCCAAAAAATAATCATAGGATGCCCTTTTATGATATGCAAAATATTATTTTTATCTCTTTATATGATGTATAAGAGGAAATTTGATCACTTTGTATCATAGATTTATCTTAGAATTTCACTTTAACTCTTAGTATCCTTTGGTATAATATTTGAATCACTTATTTTATATGTATTTTGTTGTAATGTTTCATTTAGTGTTATTAGAAGAACAAGGACTATAAAATTATGAATTGTAATTGTTTGCCATTTGTGCATACCATAATCATGTTATCACAAGTTGGTTTATTTTGTCCTTTCCTCAAGAAGTTATAATAGGTTGGAAGACAAAGTGAATACTTTTAGTGCTAAGATCAGATATAAGCTACAAAGTCATAGATATGTAAGCATATATATATGCTATTGTTTGTAAGAAGAAAGGGTCCTAATATTTACAAGAAATCAATATAGATTTACTAGTTATGGTTACCTATATGGTTTCTTTATTTGTTCCTTGCATACGATTCATTATGTATAGTTATGGTTATTTTATTTTTGAATTACTTTGAATGCTTTGACTATAGTTGAAATTAATGTTTCCTTTCATTATCATGATATCATAGGATAAAAATGTACCTTAAATCTTTCATTTGTTCTTTTACTATGACTATGAGTTTATCATACATTTATCCTCATACTTAGCATGTTATGATGTTATATTAGGAATCTCTACTAATAATGGTGTGGTGACCATATAACTTATTTGGAGGAAGTTATGATAATATGGTTACTAGAATAGAGGGATATAGAAAGATAGATGGACTAGAGAATATATAATTTCATAAAGGAAGAGTTAAAGAGGACTAGTTTTATAGTTCAAGAGATTATTAAAGAATATATTTATGGTAAAATATATGAAATCTTTTGGTGCATGTTGCTTGGGTTATTATCTAATTGGTTAGAATGACTGGGGTATTATTATTTCTAACCTAGGATGATATAAATTATAAATTGGACTAAAAAGAAGGTAGATCAATTACAAAGGTTGAAAATTGATTAGATATGAAAAATAGACCATTGTTTTGATACTAATTTTGCTATATACATAACTAAATTTGCAATATAGGGATATATAGTTTTTGAATATATGAAAGATTTGTTTATTAGAGGAATTCAAAGAATTTTTTCTGTATAGAATACCCTCTCTTATGAAAATGTTGGTTGTGGAAAAGGCCATGGTACCTACTTCAACCAATATGGAGTAGTCACTTTGGGTGTCATGGGGATGTGTGTGACTAGATAATGAATAATGAGTAGATAGAGATTATACCTAAATCCATAATGTAAACCTAAGATAATAAAAATAAAAAGAAGAGTGTAGATTCAAAATGGGAACTGTAAAAATAGAATAGATGGAATAAGTATAAAGTTACTTAGGTAAATGTGAATAAACGTATGATTAGCAGTAAAGTAGAATAGTGAATAGGAAATAATGATGAGTGAGAAGAAATAAATGAAGAGAAAAGGATGAGAAGAGATGAGATGAAATATGTAGATGAATGTCAACAAGGAGAAGAGAGTGAATAAGAGAGATAAAAGGACAAGATGTGTGAAGATGAGGATGATAATAGTGTAGAAGTAGAACAACTAGTAGTTTATTATAGTTCATAGTTTCAAGAAAGGGTATTAAAAGAAGAAGACAATGGATTATTAAGTGGAGAGATGAAAATAAGTCATATAGAAATCATAGGTTTAATCCTTGAGAGAGAAGATATTGTAGATAAAGATCATTCAATAGAAAGACATACATCCCCTAACCCAATATTTATTATATCAAAAGTAATTTTTTCCAAGAGAGTTAAGAAGGTAGTAGTTGGGAAGAACTATTTTCAAAACAAGTTTGTATATGGGGAACAAAAATTGAGACAACATTGTTTCACAAAGCTTTAAAAGCTATAGTTCTAATTAGGAGCAAATAATAGGAAATAGAAAACATAGGAAATAAAGGTTTACATCATATAAGAAGTTTTTAGGTACATCCTTTAAACCCATAGATAATAATGCAAAGATTGAAAACACTAATTACTAAAATTACATATCAAAATTTTAAAATACTGGCTCATAATCCAAATATGGATAATTAGGGAGCTTTTATAAATCTAACATTGTATGATGGGTTTATGGAACCTGAATAATATTTGCTCACCTATCAAATGAAATGGCAAGCCAAAGGTGTTACTAATGAATTAGTAATGAAGTGATAATTGATTAGGGAGTTCAATGGGATAGCTTTAGAATTTATATACTACAAAGATATTAATTATTCTTCTTTACAAAACTTGAAAGAATGGTTTATCACAGAGTTCAAAGTTAAGAAATGCACAAGTTAGACCATCCAAGATCTATAATAAATCCAATAGAAGTCAAGAGAGAGTATGTGATTATGATATTAGATTTTCTAATTTCATAAATAGGGTTGAGTTTTTTCTACAAGATAAGGATAAGGTTTTATGGTTCATAGAAGGACTACAAATAAGAATCTAATTTATGAGAACTCAAGCCTAGTTTGATACTAGAGTAGATGCTTGAGCTATTGCTATTAGGGAAGAATAGATTAAATACTATGGAGAAGCTTCAAAATCCACTCTAATATTGAGAAAACCTTACAAGACTTCATGAAAATGATGGAACAATATCATGAGGAATAAAAAACCAAGTTAGGACTATGGTACATGGAATGTAGCAAGGAAGGGCATCATTGTAATGATTTCCCCAAAGTTAAAATAATTTTTTTGTGAGATATGTAAAGTAGTAGGGCATAAAAAATCATAGTTTAATTTGTTATAATAATATGTATAGAGTCCACTAAACTTGTATTATAATTTCTACAAATCCTTGAACCATGATGAGAAAAGTTACAAAGCTTTACAAGAGTTGAAATGAGATATCACAAAGAATTTTTTTATAGTCACTATGTCGTAGGTGTTTATAGTGAAATAAGAAATCCTAATCCTAGAGGTGGATATGATTGGTGCATAAAAAATAGGTCTATAGTGGATTCTAAACTCACCATAATACCAATCTCAAGGTTGGTTCAATGGACTCCTCATTTGTCAGGTTGGACACCACCATCACAAGAATATCAATATACAATACTTTAGAATCTTTTGATGACTTAACATAAATAGTCCAGTTAGAATCAACTAGTTTCTTAGCAACAATATGGTGGTTGTGATAATAATCAACATTAAAAAATTTGGAATACATTGTAGCATCAAGGTAGCTACAAAGGAGGTTATATGGGTGGTTATCAAGGTGGATGAGGAAATAATTACCAATAACCTCCACTATATTGTTATTTATGTGGAGATTATAACCATGTGTAGTAAAATTTCCCAATGAATCCACATAATAAATTCTATTGTACGTATTATAGAGTGTCAGATCAACATGATACAAAATATTGTCTAGTATTGGAAAAATAGAGAAAAAAAAGTTTATGTGAAATGTCAATATGGTTAATTTGCAACCTAGGGAGGATGCATATTTGAGATTTATCACTAGACATAAACACGTAGGTCAAGGATTACCTCCTCTTGAAATTCCATAATATCAAAGAATTTATAATGTCAGGTAGGATACATACCCATATCCAACTATTGAAAATGTATTGATGTATGAGGCTACATAGGTTTTGAAAAACATACAACATCAAGAAACCACTGAATGAGATGCTAAAACTATAGACACATAGATGTATGGCAAAATTGTGTATATAATGCGACAGAAGGGAGTTGTTACTACCTTAAAAAACTTACTCAAAATATTAAGCTCAATGCATAATGAGGAAATCTCTCAAAATATCATAAATCTATTGCATAATCTATTGGTAGTGCACAACATGGGTAGATGATATGCTATATAAAAAAATAAAAAGACTTTGGATGTGGATGCATAGATGGATATATAAATCATGGGATATGAGATACCAAATGTTATTTTTGGTTTTGGAAGCATGGTCAACATGATACTAAGGTCTATGTGGGCATCTATTGACCGACCAATACTCAACTGCAGTCTAATAAATCTCAACTTATAATATTATAGGAGATTTAAACCTATTGGTCATTTAAAATATGTTGAGATTAAAATCATAGAGTTGAGTCTATGAGGTCACTTTGGTGTCATTAATATGAAGGTAGTCAAGACACATTATCCTATGTTGATTGGGAATAAATGGGCATATGATGGTTGGATGACCATCAACATTGTGAAAAATCAACTAAAAGCTCATCAAGGGGATAAAATCATAGTAATTCCATTGAACAAGTCACATAAACCATACATCATCCCAAAATAACTTGATTCTCCTTACGTTTGTCAATAAAATAGCTGGATGAAGGTGAATACTAAGGAGAATCCAAAGTCTCTATGAGTAGCTAAATGTACTTTTATTTATGGATACGCTAAACCTTAGTTATAGTATTTAATTATAGAGTAACTCAATACTTTTGACATATTAAAGCCTAAAATAATGATCACCCTATCGTGATTCCACAATTTGAGATTGAAGATTATAAGTGTATGTCTATGAAATCTCTTACTCATTTTGAAATAAAGTTTTTATATCAAGAAGATACCCATGAGCATGATTATATAGATCCCACTAAAGAAGGTAATTTACTATTAGAATAGCTTCATATATAAGTGGGGATTTAGACACACATATTATAAATTAGGATAGAGGATATCATGAGCTACGACCAATGAGAATGGTCTTTGCAAAAGAATGATAATTACCTCAATATTTTGCAATAGAGGATATAAATCAATTTATTATATGATTAAAATTATATATGCCTAAAATTAGTTAGGGGGTGATTGATTTGAATTATGAATTAAAAGGGGTCACCATGACATGGTTGGAAATTCATAGGAATGATCATCTTTCCTGGGATGATGCTTGTGAAATTATGATCAATAGGTTTTAACTACCATAAATAGTCAGAAGCAATTGGCCTATTTTTAAATAGGGTGAATGCCCTAAATTACACACATAAATGTGTTTAATTATGGAATTTATAAATCATGGCCTCAAAATATTTGGTTCATATTCTACTATATGCTAGCTCCCCTTCCATAAGCTTGGTATATACATCAGGAACATAAGAGGGAAACAAAGTAGTGGGTACAAGTGCAGAGTGATTTTATAGAAACATTTGTGTCTAAGGATGATAATACTTTGGTACATAATGCATTGATCAAAATAAAAAAAATTATATGTCATGGGTGTGTAGAGGACTTAAGTACTACCACTAAGTCTTATGCATAGCAAAATATAACCCATGGTCTGAACACAACTTTGCAAAGGTACAAAACTATCAAAATGAAAGTGCAGTCTATTGTGTAGTTGTGTCACAAAATAAATGATGAGGAGGAAGGAATAAAATATTCTAATAGTGATGGTGATATAGATATAGCTGATTTTTTAAACCAAAATGGGATGTTAAGTCACTTAAAGATCTAATCACAGAAGGTACCGATGAGGAAAAGTTATGAAATATCAAGATTTTAGAATAAGTAGGATAGAGAATGATTTGAGATTTGATTTTTGAATAAAATGGCACATCTATCAATAAAAACTCAAGAAGTATGTTAGTAATATTGGAAGTGAGGATATTCCTAAATTGGCACACATGGGGGACTACTAGATTGCAATAGAAGTCTTGAAAGTCATGTAAATTCTAAGAGATCACCAAGATGTCTTCCCCATAAACTTTTTAGAAGTTTGAGGGGTAAATTAATCATTATGAGAAATGCATATTGAACTAAAAGAGTGCACATGACCTATCAAGAAATAACCATTTAAGCTGAATCCTTATATGAAACTTAAAGTTAAGGCTAAGCTAGATAGGATGAAAGACGTAGGATTAATTTACCCAGTGTAAAAGGAAGATTGGGTAAGTCCTATGGTAGTGCAATATAAGAAAATATGAGAAATTAGACTATGTGGTGACTACCACATTTTGAATGATGCATGTGTAAATGATCCATTTCCTATCCCTTTTATAGATGAACTATTGGAGGTAGTGGTAGGACATGAGGTGTATTCTTTCATAGATGGGTTTAGTGGATATCATCATATACCGATTGCAGAGGAGGACAAGTCTAAGACTTCTTTAGATATTGAGTGGGGATATTTTGCATATAAAGTAATGCCTTTTGGGGTAAATAATGCACTAGATATTTTCTCTAAAACTATGGTGAGGGCATTCAAATATTTTATTCACGACTTTCTAGAATTTTAATTAGATGATTGGGTTATTTTATATTTATTTAAGGATCATTTATCTAAGTTGTGATTGATGTTAGAACAATGTAGAGCTCTATGAATCACCTTGAATCTAAACAAGTGTTTCTTTTTCATGCCTTTTGGGTTTTTATTGGGCCATGTTATGTGTAGTTAAATAATTCTAATGGATTAAGCTAAGATCAAAATTATTATTAGCATGTGATGTAGGAGCATCAAATAAAAGTAGTCAATTTGTGTTTTGATCAATAGAGAGAGTCAAGTTTGGTTAAAGTTTGAAGTTAATGCATATAAGGGACCCTCTTAAGTCCATTTATGCATTAGAAATATCTTATAGGTATTAAAGATGTATTACATGGTCTTTAGGTGTTTTCCCTCCAAAATAAGAAATGTGAAAATTCAAATATTTGCATTGAGTTTTGAGGGGTCACTTACAAGTTTGAAGTGTTTAGATGAGTATATTAAGGTAAAGGAGTATAATTAAGTTATGTAATGGTTGATAATGAGTCATATTTGAAAATTAAATAAAATGAAAGTAATGTTTGTTATTGTCACCCACTAATCCTACATTGGGTTGACAAAGGGGTAGTTATGTTTTATAACTTACTAGATCCTACATTGAAAATGAAAGGGGGAGTCATTGTTTGAGAGTTAGATTTTAATGGATAGGAGATAAATCCCAAATAGGATTAAGAGGTATAGAGAATGAAATGAAAAAGATCCCTCACTAAAAAAGTTGAGCAAGTCCATAGAGGACTATATTGTATATACTAGTTTTTTTATAAATGGTTGATTTAAGGAATAAGATAAAGACTGATATGTTGGTTTTTAATTTATATTTAATGGATGTTTTTATTATATACTAATGTTTTTTAGATAACCTAAAAGACATTTCAAATGTATAAGTCCTATGTGAGTGTCTGTAGGTTCTAAGGGAGAATGGTGAAAGATAGTCAATGTGAAATTGTTGGATTGAACAAGTAAAAGCTCTATGGATGTTATTTACATGTGTTAATAACCTTGTGGATTATTTAATTATTAGATAACAAATCCACCTCATAGTAGAGAAAATTAGAGGGAATTAATACATACTTTATACCCTGTTGTTGATTGATAAAGGAAGGGAAACAAATGGTCAGTTCTTTGATGCTCAGTCCATCCTCTTGTAAAGGTATAAGATAGAAAAAGAGAGAGTTTTAATTGTAATGAATTTGGATGATTTAAAAATTAATGAGACCTAATAAATAAGGTAAAGTTGCATTGACTTAGTGGGAACCTTGTTTCCTATATATTTTGTTTTAAAAACCCTATTGCATGTATGACAATTTGAGGTTTGCAAGATTATGTCTAGTTTTTATTATCAAGGTAAGTCTATAATATGTTTAGTGGAATGTTGATTGAACTATATAATAGAAAATTAAATTATATAGGCAATCAAAAAATATATAAACTATGTATTCAATCTAGAAAGATATAAACCTTGTTTGTTTAAGGATTGTGTTGATTTTATAGTGCATAAACAAGATAAGCTTTATTATCAATTAGAAAGTTGATCATTTTTGTGATAGGTTATCCTATGATAGATATATTTGGAAAGGATGAGACCTTGAAACAATCTTAAGGTTGGGTAAAAGAACACAAACCCTGAATTCTTGACATAGTCAAGATGTTGTTTATTAGGGGCAGAATATAATGAGTTAAAAGTGAGTATTGGTAAGTGGATGGATGTTGTTTAGGTAAAGGAATATCATGAATCTTTGGTATATAACCTCAAGTTTTTTCTTATATGATTGAAGTCATTGAGTGAGTTTTGAATGTTGAAACCTTGTCAAAACAATATGTTCCCTATTCTATCCAAATAGTCCAAACTAATATAACATTAATTCAAGGTGGAAAGTGTGAGTAAAGTGTTAGGAGAGAATGTACATGATAATAAGTATGAATTTGGATAAATATAAACTTTGAGTAACCTAGGAAACTTTTTCAAATGTATACTATAGGCTAAACCTTTGCACAATAAAAAAGAATGCATACAATCACTTGAGTTTCTTAAGTGTTTCATGAAAAAGTGGAAAGAAAAAGAAATATAGATTATTGATAAGGGATAAGGGGTTCAATACAAACCTAATGAAGGAAATTATACCTTTTAAAACATTTTAAAATGAAAAATATTATATTTTTTAGGCTCTCGGGCCTGTCTACAGGCTAGTAAACCCTAGACTAGGGTTTAACAAATTGTGATCATTTCCATGCTTGGTGGATAGACAATATTTTAGGTAATTAAGAGTATTTTAAAACATTTAGGATGGTATGAACTCATTACATATGTGAATAATCAACTGAGTTGTATATAGGTAGGGATAAGCTTAATATAGGGGTTATTAGTAAAGGATAAGGGTCAGAAAAGGGGTCTAATAGGTGAAAGAGGAAATGAACCTTGGTGAAAGCCTCAAGGGTTATAAAAGGTATTATAAATAGTGATTAATTCATCAAGATAGTTGAATAGTTTCCCAATAAGACAACATTTAGGAAAAATAAGCTACAAGCTTATAATGACTTTTGAGTGTAATAAGGTGGAAATGAGTATTAAGGTCTATCTAAATATTTAGAAAGGATTATAATAGGTTTTTATTGACATTTTTAAGCTATCCATGATATATAATAAAGTTGTTGGAACATAATAAAAGAGTTGTATTTTAGACTCAATAACTAGTGAGAGATAAGTAAGGACAATCACAAGCAAGCTAGGACATGTTCATGAGACCATATGAGTTTACAAGTAGAAAAATGATGCATAGATATATTGGAATTCAATACAAGAGTTGTCATTTAAACTCAAGAACTAGTGAGAGATAAGAAGGACAATCAAGAGAAAGATAGAACATGTGCATGAGACTAGATGGGTTTATAAATAAAAGAATGATGTTGAGGATGACGTCTCCCCAATAGCTCTGCATTAGCATGCCATGACCAGTTAGTTCTAATAAAGTGAGATATTTTATTAGACACACAAGATATTATCATAACTATATCAAAGGGCATCAAATTTTTTCTTCTCCACTTGAATATTTATTGCACAAAGTATGCATTATATATGTACATCATAATGCCAAGAAAAATTTATATAGTTTAAACAAAGATTGTTCACTACACCAATATTAGTTTTTATTGATTGGAATAAAATGTTTCATGTGCATGTTGATGCTTTAGGTATTGTAGTTGAGGTTATGCGTACACATCTAGGAGATGGTGGATTGATTACCCTATCCACTTCGTAAGTAAAAATTTGTTTGTTACCAAAAATAATTATAAGAAAATTGAAAGAGAAGTATTGGTGATAGTGTCTACCCTTAATAAGTTTAGGTATTATCATCTAGTGACCCCATTTGAAGTCTTTATAAATCACTAGGATTTATGATTCTTGGTTAATAAGCCAATGCTATGAGGATGGATTTCTTGATGGTCAATGTTATTTCAAGAATTACAATTTAGAGTTAATGTCAATCCAAGAAGAGATAATGTAGGACCAAGGAAGAGCCAAAAGAACTGTAGGAATATTTTATAGATACTCATTTATTTTGTGTATCTATGATACCTATTTTTTTTTTTTGAATTTTCCAATTTACTAAAATAAGGATTTTTTACTACACACTATTAGAAATGGGACAAGAAGTAGTTCATGAGTAGATCCTTACCATATAGAATCATAAATGGGTTTTTGTATCACTTGTGGAAGGATGAATTTTTTTAGAAGGTCGCTTTAAAATATGAATTCCCTAAACTATTGCATGAAGCACATTATGGGGTCACAAGAAATGATTTTATAGTGGAAGCCACTGCATTAATGTTTTTAGAGTGGGATTTGGTTTCCAAATTTATTTCAATTAGCATATAATAGCTTATCACTATGATGTATGTCAATGAATGGGAGAGCCCAATCAGAGGGATGAAATGCCATTACATCCCTTACTTTCCAAACAAACTTTTGAATAATGGGGCATTAATTTTGTGGGTTCTATTAATCCACCAAACAAGCAAAACCATGCTAGATATATTATTACTATGACTAATTATTTTATAAAGTGGGTGGAATTTGATGTAACACATAGTTGTAATACTAGGGATGTATCAAAATTCCTATATGAAAACATTATCACATGATTTGGTTATCCCATTAAGCTAATAAGTGATCAACAAACATATTTTTTGAATAACACTATCAAAACACTTACTAAAGAATTTATGATTTTATATCATTAAAGTACCACATACCATCCTTAGGCTAATGGATAGGTAGAAGCTTCCAATAAAATATTGAGAAAAATGCAAACCAAAATTTGTGATGTGAAAAGGTATGATTGGGAAGATCATATTCCTATGATATTATGTGATTACATAACACACTATAAGCATGCTACAAGTTTTACACCATTTTATTTGGTTTATGGGTTGGAAAAAGTCATGCCCATGGAGTACTTGGTACCAAACCTATGAATTGAACTTGTTATGCAACTTAGTGATCATGGATATCTCACAAATAAATTTATGGATCTAAATTGAATGGATGAATATAGGCATAAAGTGCATTAGACATAGGAATTTCACAAGAAAATTCATAAAACTTTTCATGATAGAAGCATGCAATGCAAGGAATTTCAAGAGAAACAACTAGTGTTATTATATGATAGTCAGTTTAGAGCATTCCTAGTCAAATTAAATATCATATGAAAATGACACTATATTAAACATGAGATATCACAAGTAATAATCATTTTTAAGGATCTACAAGGAACTGTCTTACCAAGGTGAATAAATGGCTATAAGCTTAAGACCTACCGCTAATAATCTTACTTGATCTATTTCTACATATGAGTGGGTGATGAGTAGCATCATGTAGATTAGGTTTTAATCCCTATCATGTTTTTTTGGTGTCTTCTTTCTCTCTCTCTCTCTCTCTCTCTCTCTCTCTCTCTCTCTTTCTCTCTCTCTCTCTCTGTGTGTGTGTGTGTGTGTGTGTGTGTGTGTGTGTGTGTGTGTGGATTAAAATAATATCTCTTCATATCGCAAGACTAAATAGAACCATTCAAAGTCTCATAGTGTGAACCAATGACTAATAGATAAATTCATATGCACTATGGATAATGTCATCATATGGGTATGATAATTGTATAAGTTTGGGAAATGTATGAAAATGAAAAATAAAGAAAGATATTAGTAGAGTAATAGTTATAAAAGTTAGTTAATACTAATCTTAAAAAGTATCTTCCAAATTAGTAATCGATCTCCATCATAAGCAAACTACTCAAGTGTAGCCAAATATAGATATAATAGTGTATCTTATCACACATTTCAACTAACATCGATATTTATTTCTAGATCAAAAAATATACCACATCAACATGCATCATGATCAAATTAAATGTAATTCAGCTTTAAGGTGGACAACTCAACAAGGCATTCAAGATAAAATCAATTGGTGAAAAAACTATAAAGGAAACTCATTGAGCACTAAATTCACATTTCACACTTATAAAAATTCAAACAACCAAGCTTAAAGATGAGTGATATAGTTTCCCAAGTACAGAGAGTCAATGATCCACAGTTCATATATTACTCATCACTAGAAGAATTATTTAGGGCATATGGTCAAATGGAGTAATCTTAGCTTATAATACCTATATTTGAAGCATAAAAAGAAGAAATGGGCATCAATATTTTTCTCTAGTAAAAAAAATTTCATGATCTTAAACCATTTCAGTTTGTTTGAGTTGGTGAATAAAAGCTTTTCCTTATGGACCCTAACTAGGTGTGAAACCTCTAGCTATCACATTACTACATCAATTTCATAATATAGATGTCAAGAAACTAATATGCCTATAAAATTTTAGTGGTATGGGTGAGGTTGTTTAGCCATTGCTTTCACATTTTAATGATGGAAACATCTATCTTTCCTTGGATGTGACTATTATGATTAATATATTAGTAATGGCTAGAATAATTGAGATGCCCGCATGAGGAGCCTCTCTCACACCTTAAATCAAAGTTACCTCTAATTATTTAATTATTCAAAGACACATATGCCTATGTATCCCATGGCATACCCATCAAATATATTGTAGATGAACTTATGCATATTCTAGCTAAATACATAACATGATAGTTCTATCAAACCACTCAATCTATAAACCAACTAAGGGTGTCATTGACATCACTTACAAGATGATTCATCAAAATGAGTAGTTCAATTGGACTTAGTTATTTGTGTAGGAGATAATCACCAACATTGAATTTTTTTGCATAAATTAACACCAAACTTTATAATATCAGTTCCTCATCTTTCTACTTTGTTTCACACAATGGTAATCCTTAGAAGGAGAAGTACATCTATTACTAACTATTGGCCTTCACAAAAATTCTAGAATATAATATAGACATAAGAAAAAGGAACCCTTGTTCATCAAGCTAATTTTTATCAATGATGGGAGGAAATCTTGGATCTCATCATAACACATCTCTAAGTCCGACTCGACATCATACAATACAAGATAACATGTAGTTATTACCAAGCTACCAAAATGGATCATAATTTAGATCCATGAGTCTTCAAAGTAGCCATTGGATTTATATTGTATTTAATTGACATGGCCATGGGAAAGGCCAAGGTAAGAAAAAAATATTACACAACTAGGAGAGCCACACTACTATAGATAATACTCCCAACTTAATAGTTCTAGTAGAGCAACAAGTTGAGGCCACTACATCACAACCATAAAAGGGAAAGAAGAAGGTCCCAACCATATGATAACCCTCTCCTCCATAAAGGTGGAAGACATGTAGTATTGTGACTTATCTTGATGATCTGAAGGAGCCTTAGATTGTGAGTAGCTATGATTTACCACAAATGGGAAATTTATAAACAAGAAGTTTACCAGGTCATGATGGAAGACATGGATGGTGACTTATATGAAAATGAATATGAGAAAGTATTATTTTTATATAAATTTATGTGAAAAATTCAAGTGTGAAATATGGTTCCATCAATATGTGGGTTGAAATCCCACCTTTCCCTTCCTTGATCATAGTGGATATTGTGAGATAAGAGGTTGAGTACACAAAGATCACTACTGAGTTGTTTGAATTACTATTATCTATAACTTCTACTACTCCATACCCTTTTGCATTTTTAGCTGATATCCCTCTAAAATCATTTGTCTAATGATGTAAAACTCAAAGAGAGACTTGGATCTCCTATACTCTATAAGAATAAGTCACAAAATTTAAATTTGAGACTAAGCCCTCTATGCATAAGGTGAAAAAATATCCTACTATAACCTCACCACTAGCTAAGTCATGATTGGTCATTCTAGGGAAAAAAAGTCATATGTTTCCAATAACACTATGTGACAAAGTGAAACACTATTAATTGAGGAAGACTCATTCATAGATAATGAGGATTTGGTTTTAGATCAACCAATAGTAGAGGAAAAATAGTCCACTTGGGAATAATTAGTGAGGATCATGAAATGATATGAATGATAGGAGTAAAAGAAATGTCATAAATAGAAGGCATAATAGCAGGAAGAATCTCAATGACAACATCAAGATAAAGTAAAAACATAGGGTGAAGAAGTTGAGGCTAATAAAAAAGTTGAATACGTAGAGGCTCTTCATAGGCAAGATGATAATAATGTATATAAGGTAGAAGAAGCTATGGATAAAACCAAACAAGCTAAGACATAAGAGGTTCATAAACAAAAAGAATCTATAGATGTCAAATCTCAAGTAAGCCTAAGCTAATGTGATTGTTGCTCAATAATGATATAATGAATCTATATAAAGGCAAAAAAAATAAGAAGTTGAAGTCTTCAATTAGAAACAAGCCCAAAACCATAAGGAAAAAGATGAATAAGAATGCACATCCAAGGCATAGGCCCAACATGAAACATAGATAAAAGCTAAAACATAATAGGAAAAGGCTGCTATGCTCGATGTGTAAATAAAGTAGAAGGAAGTAAACCATAAAAAAAACAAGCAAAAGAGGAACATAAAAAGAAAGAGGATGAGGCACAACCACATCAAAAAGAGGAACCATAAGATAATTTGGAAGAGGATATATTGGATTAGGCACCACAATAATAAAATGTGTCACATGATGACTCTACCACCTAAGGGGTGCATGCTCAATAGTCTACATTTCCTTTTAGAGGAGTTTGGATATGGGATGTTTCCATGGTAGTTATGAAGTGCACTATGTTTTTTCTTCCTATTTTTACCATATTATGCACTAAAACAACATCAACAACTAATACTTTGGCCATGATCCTATTGAGTTAGGAAACATCCTTGGATGTTTCTTACTTATCACTATCAAATCAATCAGAGGGTGCTACCACTTTTAAATAACTGATTGCAAAAAATATTACATCATTGAATTAGGAGGCTAACCAAATAAAAACATAAGTAATTGAGCTATAAGGCTACTTACAAATAGTTAAGAGGATCATTCAAGACACTTTCTCAATATTGGTCACATGAGTCATCAATGATCAAGTAATCTCTGACTAGCATAGGTTGAAAACACTCATTTAACAATTGACAATAGACTAGTGCATTACATAGAATTTGTGTGAACTTGGTTCCTTGGGGAAAGGAATCAAATCAAAACCTAATAAACTCATCACTATTTTGGTAGAGTACTATAAAATTCTTGAGGCTACTATGATACAATCACAATAGATTGTTAAAAACATGTTAGACTAGAAGCATTAACTAGATGTAACACAGGCTAGTTCAAGCTTAGATTTTACCAAGGCTACTATTACTAAGGCAATAATGGAGAGCCACACAATAAAAATGGAGGAGATTGACATTGCATTGTAAAAATATTCAAACCCTAGAGATAATGTGAGGGATAATCTCTTGGATTGGCAGAGCCAGATTATGAAAAATTCTTTCATAGGACTTTAGGCATAGAGACATGTAGACAAATTGGAGTAGCTTATTATTGAGATTCAAATGCAGGTTACAAACACTAAGGAATCCATGGTAATCATTGAAAATGCTGATCTCGCATAACTCATTACCTATCAAACCATTTTACACACATCATTAAGGCTAATCCAAGAAGCTATGCTGGATTCAAATACTTATAAGAAAGATTTGTCACCATTTACTAGCTCTGTTTCATAGATCATAAACACTCTCACCTACATACCACCATCATAACTTTATCAAATCATCTCAAAATTTGAGGTTGTGCATCTATAATCAAAGGATACATATATTATGAATACATCTTTAGTTATGCCATCTCCATCTAGTTAGGTACTACACAGTGTAAAATTTTGAACTTTTGGGATGCCATTTTGTTAAGGAAGACTCAATTTGATATATACGGCCAAGATGGTTGAAAAACCATAAAGGGAGGCTACTTAGATATACAAAACTATTAAAAACCCATAAAAGGGAAGTAGGTTGGTATATTACTTAGTTTAAAACTTGAAAGGGAACCTAAGTAGTGCACAAGAGGTGAAAATAAAAAATGGTGCCTTGAGTGATTATTGTGAATCTTACTAGGTCCAACCACTTGTTCCTAGTTCTTGTGATTAGATCAATTTAGAACTCCTTCTGATGTTATCTTGAGATGAGACAATACTTTAAGTTTGGTAAGGTGTTATTAGAATAACAAATACTATAAAACTATGAAGTGTAATTATTTTCCATCTATGCATAACATACTCAAGTTATCGTAAGTTGGTTTGTTTTATCCTTTCCTCAAAAAGTTATAATAGGTTGGAAGACAAAGAGACTCTTTTTGGTGCCAAGATCAGATAGAAGATATAAATTCATAGATATGTAAGAGTCTATATATGTTTTTACTTGTAAGAATAAAGGGTCCTAATATTTAGAAGAGATAAATATAGATTTACTAGTTATGGTTACGTATATGGTTTCTTTATTTGTTCCTTGCATATAATTCATTATGTATTGTCATAATTATTTGCTTTCTAAATTATTTTAAATGATTTGACTTTAGTTTAAAATAATATTGCCTTTCACTAACATTATCTTTCAGGATAAAAATGTACCTTAAAGCTTACATTTTTTCTTTTCCTTCAAATTACTTGGTAATTGGGCATGTGTTTTTATTGCACAACTATCCTTGTCCTTAGCATGTTTTGATATTATATCAGGAACCTGTATTAAAATTTATATATGAAATATTTTTGGGTATAAAATTAGTAGATAAAGATGCAAACACATGATTAACACTAGCATATTTTAAATTCTTTAGGTATGTAATTTTATTTTCTAATAATGTGATATTTGAACTAAAATTCTTTTGAAACTCTTTGATGAACTTTCTCATAGTGATGATTTGATATTTTAGGGACTTACAAGCATAAAACCTAAATAATTTAGATTGAATATAAATGAAAATGATGTATATAGGAGATGTGGGAGGTGGAGGGGTTTGAGGAAGGATATAATTATTACCTTCATTTGAAAACATATGATGGGCCACCTTACCCCTTAGAAAAGTTATATCCTATACCTAGTTAGAGGGATGGTAGCTATCACCCTCCTTAGAGTTAGAAGAAGAGGTAGAGGATAAATATTATTAAAATAAGAGTTATAAATAGATTAAATTATGATGTTTTTTAAAGAATTATCTTTATATTGACCAATTTGATTACTCTATTTAATTATACCTTCAATTGATTTAACAATGTATGATAAATAACAAACAAGTATTACCATCATATATTGTGCAATAAGATAAGTATTATATGTATCCATATTAAACATGATTGATTCCTTAGTAATAAATGTAAATCTGATTTTAAGATTGTAATAATTTAGAAAAAAAATAAAAAATCAAGAAACCCTAGGTCAAACTAGGGTTTTGCAGAAGAAAACTAAGAGGTTGGGTTTACAAAATGCTTAACCCTTTTTGAATAAATGTGTTGTTATGGATTAAGAGGGTAGAATAGAATATACACAAAGATGTATAAAACTATTCTAAAGTAGGATAATTAATTGAGAACTTAGATAAATGAACATTTTGAATTATGCTAAATATAGAAAGTATACTCAACAATAATTCGATTGAATAACCATGAAGAAGATATAATACTCAACTCATCTACAAATGCATAGGTAGATATGATAAGTATAAAGGTGGAAATATAAAGAAGAAAGATTTAGGATCCAATCTTTAAATTTTGGAAATATTATTTCTAGAGGCTTAGACACTTGTGTCACTTATAAACACTTGCATTGACACTTCTATCCTGATCTCGACACAACTATCACGAAAAAAATTCAATGTATTTTAAATTAACCACCTAAAACCTTATTAATTTTATCACCTTTGTATTGATGTATTTTATTCATGTTCAAAGGATATTGATGATTGTGCATGGATTAAAACCTAGCTATTCACCTTATGTCTTTGTACCTTCTTAAAAATTGGTTACTAGGCTCGCAGTGTCAAACTAACCTCAAATACCCCTCCATTAATCAACAATGCCTACATAACCAATAATATAATGAGGTATAAATACTTATCTAGTTATCCCCTAGGTGTTTTATTATGTGTACATAAGGGTGAAATATAATATATAAAAATACATGCAATGATATAGCTTGTAACTATAAACACCCCATTCTGGCCACAATTGGCTTCCATCTAGAATTTAGACTAATTTCTACCAAATAGTTTAAATTAAAGTTAAAAATCACTAAATATCCCAATTTCATCCAAACATCATTCATTAGTGCTCAAAATCATGTTGTGGCATCCCTATTTAGGGTATTATACCATATGTAACAATAACTTCTCACATATTAATCCCAAGTCACCTTACAACCTAACAAATAACAATTTGCCCTACGAACCCATTAAGCAAGGCACTTGAAAAATTCATAAAAGTATAAAATACTAATTAAAATTAATCAAATAATTGAACCAAATTAAATTATTATCTAAATAATCCATTTTTAATTAATGAATATCTAAAAATGGAAATTAAAAAATTCAAAATATCAAGCTTCTTCATCATTAATTTTGTGAGTTGTCAAGTTCTCACCAAATATCTAAAAAATATCAAATTTGTGAGCCATGCCTATTAATTTAAAATCATAATTACATGTCACCTCCTTAACTCAACTAGAGTTAAACTCAAATCACCTAGGTTTGGTTCAAACTCATTCCATGTTTAAATCCTACCCTAACTCAACTTGGGTGAGAGTTAAGTTTGGAGGTTATAAATACAGGGCCTCATCTACTAATCTTTAATATCTTTTGGTGTAAAGATATTATGATAAAAAAATATGCAAGAAGTTTTTTTAGCATTGTTACCATGCCAATTTCACAAACCAAGCCAAGCTAAGCCAACCAACATTACCAAGGTGCCAAGGAGAGGTGGATCAATGGAGCTTCATTGAAAAATATTTTTTGAGCACATAGCTAAGAAATCCAATTCAACAAGCCATTTTGGAGCTACAAGAAAGGTAAAATGATGATTTATTTTGTTTTCTAGTTGTGTTTTCATTGTATGCTTGTTACCTATGCTCTCCCTAGTGTCTATGATAGAGGCGTTAGTGTTTAGTGTGTTTGTTTTGATTGGATTTTATTAAGTAACACTATTATAATCTTTGTAGACACCTAAAATTGGTCACCAATGACCTTCAACCAATATTTTGACCAATTTAAAAAAAAAAAAAAAACAATTTGGCCTAAAAACACTAAAACACACAAAATGGTCTAAATTTGTCATATACAAGTGCTGATTTTGCCTAGTGTATCCATAAATGGAGTAATGAATTTTAGTTGATACCTAAGTTTAATCAATTCATTTGAGTCAAAATGATGATTTTGCACCTAAGTGCTTTGGATTTCTCTTTTCTATCAATTACATGAGGCATGTGCCTTTGTTATTTTGTTTTAAAAACATCCTATATAGAACAACATTTCCAATGCATCAAATATCACCTTAAAATTCCACTCTAGTCAAATTTTCATCCCATATATAAATAATCATGAGGTATGAGGGAGCTATCTAATACAAAGGTCTAATACTCTACTCTAGACTCGATCAGCCTAGATTTTGATATAAATATAGAGGGTAGGCTAGATGGGGATTGGTAAACTATATACTCTCCTCTCCCCCTCTCCCTTGAGTCTTGGGTGCCTATATATAGGGTGATAAAGCATAGGTTCTAAAATAATGACCCACTCTCTCTACAAATAGGGGGTTTCCAAAAAAACCAAAACTATATACACCCAACTAGATATATATTCTATCTCCCACTCCCCTTTTCTCGATAGATATATTATTTTCTACTCCATCTATTGTTTAAATGGGGTGGGGGGTAGGGGCCACCTAGATCTGATCTCTATAGATGGGGATGGGGATGGTTCCCTATAAATTAGAGGGGGCCAAAGCTAAGCTAATTAAATTGAATCAAGAACTTAAATGGATTTTCCATGGAGGTTATTGATTATTTCATTAATGGAAATTGATTATGAATAACTACATCACCTAATGACATCATCTATGGGGTGGCATCCACAAGCCATAGTTACAACAAATATCTGATTAAGGCCTCCCATGCCTCTTTATTGCCTCTCTATCCCAAATATTTATGAGGGCATTTATTGATTTTAACCTCCAAAATTGAATGTATTCTTGGACACACATATTCATATTGAGATGGATGGTCTGGATTTATTTTGATACAATGGGAAAATCTACAAATAGAAGGCCTCACACTCATAATTTTAAGTTATCTTGGTTTAAAGTTATCATGCTCAAATGCTTTCAAAAGTGATTTTAATATAGTGTTATTATGATAAATTGTTGAGTCAAACTTCATAAGCCAAAGACAAAAAGTCAATAATGTTAAGAGGAGGTGGAGAATAGCAAAAGATCCATTAACAAATTCCTTTGAATCACAAGTCGATTGAACCAACAAATGAATCTTTTGTAACAATCAAGGAAGGTGAGTAAAGTTTGTTGTTTCTTTACATTCTAGTTATGTCTTCTTTTGGTTTACTCACCAAGATCTCCCTAATATCTAGGTTTAAGGTGTTAGCTCATTAATGTGTTTGTTTTTGGATTTGATTTTATATACTAACACAATACTAATATCCCCTTATCATATTCTTATGTTCACAAATGGCATGCCCAGTATGATTACACCCATGAATTTTTTTAAGTAACACCTATAATCATACTACTAACCATTTTCATACAAAATCTTGGAGTTTGAGGCCAAAGTGGGTGAAAATTTTGAGGAAAAAAATGTTTTTTAGAAGTAATGATTTTATCATTATGGAGTTGCAATTTTATCCTCTAGACCAAAAAATGGCAACTGACACAGTCACAGTTTTGTCTTTCAGTCACAATTTTGCATTTTAGTTGTATTTTTAGACTAACAATTCTTTGTTTACAAGTCAAGTTGTGATATTACAATATCATCACTCCCCAGTTGTGAAATTATAATACCACTATTTCATAAGTTATGATGTCATTTGTAGTCATGGTTTTGTGGCTAAACTACTAGTAGTTAGCTTAGCCATTAGGGTTAAAGTTATAAAATCACAACTCTCAAAGTTGTAGTTTTGCACTGTAACTTGTGACTTTGTTTATTAGAGTAGTGTGACTTTGTTTATTAGAGTAGTGATTTTATCATTTTTATTGTCTAACCTATGATTTACAATATTGTCTTAACCAGTTGTAATTTTATAGAGTTAAAATATTGGACTGTGGAGTTGTGGTATTGCACTGTGCAAACCCAAGAGCACACTTTTCAAAGTTACTTGTCTCATTCGCAAAAGAGATTCAAATCTAAATAAGATTTTTGACAATTTTATTATAGAACCTAATTGTAAATTGATCAGATCAAACTTAACTAAGTCTTTTTAAACCTCTTTTGGTTGCTTAAAAATAATTAAGAATTTTAATTTGGTGCTTAAATAAAAACTTGGATGTTTATTTAAATATTTTTTATGGTTGTCTATCAAAAAATTTTCAAATTAAGGCCAAGGGGATAAAGAACACCACAAAATCTTTCATTTTAGTGTTTTAAAATTGAACTCACTTCATAGATAAGTTTTATTTTTGTTTAAATCATTTACTTAGTTAAATTTATTTGAGAAAAAAAATGTGTATGTATGAACTCCCTATCCCCTATAAGGAACTTATGAGATCAAAAGCATCATTTCATTGTAAATTGTGCCTTAGTATAAAGTCATAAAAAAGATGTTGTGAAGGTTCTCCCAAGACCTACATGGCTTGGGTGATCTAGAAATAACCATACAAATTTTTTACTTAGTTTTTATTTTTATACATTTTTTCTTGTGAGAGGGACTTCATTACATCTCATAAATTCTATAGGGAAGCTTTGACCTAGAGTTTCATCTCCTAGCATAATTTTCAACCCCTCTCCATAGGGGGGTATATAAATTAGGATCCAATCATTGGGATGGTGGTTTAAGTAGTTAAACCATCTCAATTAGTAGAGGTTAAGCTCATGATGTATGATCATTTTGGACATTGCACTACACTGAGCAAGTGATGGATGTAGTGGTTGTGAAAAGGACTAGACCTTTTCATAACAAGCCATTTGATTCATACCCAAATTATGTGATATTTTTTTGTGTGTTAACATGAAATTTGGTACATATGGAATCTATCTAGATGGTTAAAAATTATAGAGTTTTAGATAAACCCCACTTACCATAGAAATCTTGTTGATGCAAAGTGTGCCCCAAGGTCCATGAAATTATATTGTCACTTAAGATAATGGTAGTGTAAAAACACTACTATATAATGCAATTTTATTTTGGATTAACACTTAATTCATCTCAAGTGCATATATACAGATGGACTTCAACAATATCATTCAACCTTATCAGTCTAGGTCTTAGAATGATTATTTAGTTGTTTTTGTCTTTGTCTTATATTACTTGGTCTTGTTTTGAGTCAAAAATTATTTGTTAACAAAATAAATAACCAAAAACATTGTCCAAAAAATTTATTGAACAAGGAGGCATTATTGTGTCTAAGTGAAAATCATTTTTTTCCTTGTTTAAATTGTCATCTCAAACATTGTGGCATATCATCTGATTAGTTTAGTTATGCTTTCCATTTGAGTCTAGACCATTTGTCAAATTTTATTAATTCCTTTATTGCTAATTTAAATTAAAAATTATACATTTGTAATTTCATAAGGTTTATGTTTTAAGTGGGTTTGCCATTTTCACTAGACTTGAGGGAACTTGGGTTCAATTTCCCATATGCATTGAGGGCCATTTATAGACTCATTATCATTTTTCATTGGTGAACTTAGGTCCTCTTGTGAATTTATTATACTCTAAGTTTAGAAACAAAATACCACCCTTAATATTACCATTCTTGTTGTTCCATAAAAAAATTAAGTCTTGAGTCTATTTAATACAACACTTTTACCTTAGAAATTTGTCAAACTATGTGTGTGTGTCATTTGAGTTGAGGAGAGTAGTGTTACTCTACCCAAAAATGTGTCAAAATATTTTACATTAGAGTCTTGAAACAAAAATTTATTACACTTTTTGAGCATTTTAACATAGTTACACTACTCAATTTTTTTCATAGACCTATTTGCATAGAGTTTAATTTTCAACATTTTAGACCAATTCAAGTGTACTTTGTAAGTCTTTGTCTAATACGGTTATGCCATTTAATTTTTTCTAGATTATCAGTCAAAGAGTCTAGTTTGTACCATTATTTGGAAGAAAATAAACTATTTTTAAGTGCCTTTTATTTCATACCTCACACCCATTGATCAATTTTATGTCTAAGAGTCAAATGCCTAGTCTATGCTATAGTTTTTCAAACCTATTAGATTAAATATCTCATCTTTGTTTCAAGTCTAGATTTTGATGCTATTTATCCAAAAGTCCTAAAACAACCTATTTGAGCCTAATTTTTGATGTTTTATTTGGCCAAAATACCTAACAACCTTTGTTTTTCTTAGATTAGACTCATTTGAAACACTTTGATCTTAGAATTTAGCATTTTGATTTTTTGGTCGATCTACTTGCAATTTTTGTGTGAGATGTGTAACATTAGACCATTGACATTAGCTAATTTTATCACAAGTCATTACATAAATATTTTTGGATATATATATATATATATATATATATATATATATATATATATATATATATATATAGACTAAGTTAGACCAAGTTTGAACCTTTTTCCTTTTTAGACATTACTTTTTTATAGTTTGTAGAACTCTATCCCCTTTTGGTAGTGAAACATTTACTATGGATCTCAACATGTCTTCATACACTTGTAATGACATTTTATACAATCCAAGGTTTAGTAATGTAGTTGCACAAGAAGAAATGGTTCAAGACCCCTATGCCAAAGATGTTTATGAGATAAATCCTTATCCATCTTATAAAACTCAAATAGGGAAACAAAACTAAGACCCATTATCTCACTATTTAGTTAACACACCTCCATACTTAGAGAAGGATCAAGAAAAAATGAATCAATACTTAGCTATGGTACCTATAATTGAAGAACCATTTTATCAACAACTATACTATGTTACGACACCATCAATGTATGATCCTTATTTGTTTGAGGGTCACTTATTGGAAAATAAGGATGAAGTTTTTTTTAGAGTTATAGAAGTAGGGGTTGAGTTTATAGAATAATTCTTCCATAATATTTTTTCAAGTTTAGTAAGAGTGCCTCACAACATACCCTATAGTCAACACAACAAATAGGCTTCTTCTAGAAACCCTCTAGATTTAGTCCCAATGACATATCAAGACCCTCATATGATTTTCAAAGGTAAAGGCCTCATGGAGGATCAATTTATATACATGAAAATAACATACCAAACTTATTTAAATCTATCATGTAATTTTAATGATATGACCATGTTGGATAGACCTTTTTATTGATCTAGCTACTTCAACATGAATTTTAATAGAATTAACTGGTCAAGAAAATCAAGGATTAGAACCATTTATGAAAAATACTTCAGTCAACAACATGTTCCATACCCAAACCATCGAATAAGTATCTTATGCTTATATGAAAAACACTAAGCAAAACATAATGGGCAATAAATAAACAACATCCAAACCAAACCAAAGTAGTGTTAACGTGCAAACACATAGTCCACAAATAAAATAGTATTTAGTTAACACCATGAGTGGTTCCCAAAATGAGGGATTAGGGGTTCCTACATAATAATTTCAAACAACTACCATTAATCCTCAACCATTTGCTTCTTTAAGCACTCAACCAATAGGATTAGGTAGTTAGCCAATAACTAGTGTCATGCCACAACAAAATGTGATGAATCTTACTCCTCCCCAACATGTGATGAGTAGTACTCTATAATAATAGGAATCATACATTAAACCAAAATAGTAGAGATATAAAATATTACCACCTCAATATGGGTAACCAATTTTCCACCTCACTAGGTAGAAGTGAACATACCTCTTTCCTCATAGATTAATATACCAATTCAAAACCAAATGATGTCTAACCAACAATGTGTAAATATTGGTGAGTGATAGGTGCCAAATATCCTCCATGAATATAATTCCCAACAAACATTCATGAAACCAAGAGGTTATAATGATCCTCAAGTACCTATTAGGTAATCTTTACCTTTCATGTAGAATGTGCCATAAGTTCAAAGATAAGGTCTTGGTTCACAAGTCCCCCTTCAACAACAAAGTTTTATTAATTAGTAGCATGTCTATATTCAACCTCAACAAGCATAGTATAGTCATATACCTCCATCTCAACCTCAAAATCCCTAAAATCAAACCTATATACCCAACTCTAACTAGAATATATTATAACCATAAATATAATTTCAACAATTATACCCTAATCTAAGCATGCATATTCTTGGTCCATTCCCCAAATAGACCAACATTACAAAAAAAACTATACCTATATCATATCTTGGTCAAAGTGATCCACTTGAGACCACCAAACCTCCATGTTAAACTAATTTTCTTTCAATTTTCCTATCCTAAGAACTATAATAAATGAAGGATGCCATTATCACCATCCAAGTTGGGAAACTGATCAAAAAGTTCAAGTTAGATGATGTGTGTTCTTATCCTTTTAACATGGAGTACTTATAGATATCATTTCCTCTATGGTAATAACCATTAAAATTCAAAAAATATAAGGGGAAAGATGACCCCAAAGCACATATGATGAAGCTCTTTGTCGCATGCTAGTTAGTGGCATATAGAAACATATAAATGTTTTTATTTCTAAGGAGTCTAGAAGGATGAGCCTTAAAGTGGTTTTTAAAGTTGCCTGACATAGGAGCATCAAGAAAATTAAAAAATTATTAGTGTTCAAGGTTCAAGTCCATGATAAGAGTTATAATCAAGGTCTTAAATGTATTAGGAAGCCATGAGACAGTTTAGAATTAGAATTGTAGGTTTTCCCTCTGAAAGTGTAATTTGAATTTTCAAATAAAATGAACAAACAAAAAATGGGTAAGAGAGTTTAATGAGATAAGAACTTGGTACAATAGGGTAAATAAGTAATGTAAAGGGTAATGGAAGTTTAAAATGTCTAATTTTTAAAGTTATAGGTCATGCATTGGTTATGTAACCTTTACCCATATGTTGGGTTCAAGAAAAGAAACCTTTTCCCTTGTAACTAATTAAGAAACCAATCTTGAAGTTGGTTATGTAGGCAATTATATGACATTATTGGAAGAGGATGTAAAGAGGATAAATGAGGAGATAAATCCAAGAGGAAGGAGAAGAATATAAAGATGTATGTATGCATCAATTCCTCATTGAATATGATTCTATCCATTCATGGACTGTATATTGAAATCAAGAAATAATGGAATGAATAAAGATAGAAAAGGTTTTGTATATACATATCCTATAAATGATATTGATCTATTATTTTTTTATGTATCTTGATAGACCCTTATGGCCATAAAAATGTTGGTATTTGTATTTTATGGTAGGTTGGAACAAGAACTATAAGCTATAATTTGCAATAGAGAGTATTGTGTGTTTCTCCAAGTTTGTTGTAGTAAATATTACCATGGCTTGATCTTTGGCTTTACTGAGATAGTATAGATTTTTTTTAGGGTTTTGAGGACCTAGGTAAGAGAGGAAACTTAGTGTAAAGTATATTTTAACTCTTGAATCTCTATAGAATATTGTCTCAGTCAAATAATAAGAACAAACATTTGATGCTATAGATATAGATCATTAACCTATTGAGAGAATAAGAAATGAGAATGTTATAGGACATGTTAAATCCATTAAAGGGGTTTAATTAAGGTGACTTATATTAGGTAAATTTAAAATATGAATTGTAAAAAAACTCAAAGGAGGAGAAGCAAAGAGAAGCACAAGAAGTTGTGCCAATAGGCAAGCTAGTTAGCAAGAAAATGGAGTATGCAGAAGAAATCAAGGTGAGTTATTTCATGGTTCAATAAAAAGCTAAGTTTAAAATTGTTAAGTATGGATATGGAAAGCCCAATATGGGTCAAATAACATTATAATATGAGGAGGATGAAATGAACAAGAAATTTCTCTTGCATAGTGAGCAAAATGGAAGGCAAAGTACATCAAGTTGGCATGATAGATGACCAAAGAATGATGCATGAGCATGATGCAAAAAGAAGCAAGTGGCAACCCAAGAAGGTAAAAGGAAGAAAATGGGTGATAATAAGCACAAAATGAGTACAAGAGGATCAAGTTACAAGTTTAATCCAAGTAATCATGAAGAATGAAGAAGATAGCAAGCCCACAAAGCAAGCAAAATAGATGTTATAAGAAAACCAAGTCCGTGAGATGAAGGAACAACCATATAAGCAAGAAAATGAATACATATAGGAAGATAAGTTTTTGTTAATTTATTTTTTCAAATGTTTTAGATGATGATACATGTGAATATGACTCCAATAATGAAGATTTGTACATGGAAATAATGACATTAATGGATGAGTGTGTAGCAAGGAAAAGTGAGAAGGAAACACCTCAAAGAGTGATTTATAAACATGTTATTAGCCAAAGGAAGTTGATATCACTCTCACCAATGGGGGAGTCCAAATATAAGATAAATAATAAGTTTCCCAAGATAAGGGAAAGTAATGTGAAACAAATTTTGATGAGGATATTTCAAAAATAGATGCACTCAAGTTGCAAGAAGAATTGGAAATGAGAAAAACATAATTTAGTCCATTGGAAGTAGTACATACATGTGTATATTAGCAAGAGAAGCTCAAGACTGAGCCCAAAGAAGGATCAAATAAAGAAGGAATGGATGGTTTAGAGGAGGCCAGATATGAAGGAGTGAACAAAGATATTGAAAAAGTAATGATAATCATTAAAGAGATTAATATTTTAGGTATGGGACATAAAAAAGAGGTTGAACATCACAAGAAAAAGAATAAGGAAGAAGATGAGTTATAAACACTCATGAATAAGCATGGAAAAGAGAATCAAATGACAACAAGGCAAGGAAAGAAAAAGACATGTTTATATGATGATATAGTAACTGAAAGGGAAGTAAAAAACCATGAGGAAGAGAATGGAACAAGGTTCTAAGATGCAAATCTAAGTGACAAGTGGATCGAGGAAGATAAGAAAGCTAGTATGAAGAAAAATATAGCTGAGATGAAGAATAAACAAAGCATACAACCTCCAACACTAATTGAAGAAGAAATTTGGCCTCATAACATCCATAAAATGCATATGAATGATTTTGTATATACAAGTTAAATAGAGAAAGATGATGAATAAGAGTATGAGACTCATGAATTGATTGCAAAAGAAGTGGAAATGTGGATAGTAACATCATAGAAAGAGTTGAGAAGAAAGAAATGGAAGAATAAATCAATAAATAACATGAATATGACCAAGAAGAACCAAATAGGATAAGATGGACCTAATAAAAGCCATGAAGAAGATATACAAGCAAGACAAGTGAAGCATAATTATAAAAAGAGAAATAAGATGGTATTTGATTTTTCTCCCTCTTGGGGAGTATGATGTAGGAGCATAAAGAAAATTAGAAAATTTTTAGTGTTCAATGTTCATATACATGATAATAAGTCTAATGAAGTTTCTAAATGTCTTAGGAAGCCATGAGATAGCTTAGAATTTTAATTGGAGCTTTTCCCTCCAAAATTTTAATTTTAATTTTCAAATAAAATGAACAAACAAAAATGGGGTCTTAAGAGATTCTAATGAGAGAAGAACTTGGTTAAATAGGGTAAATAAGTCATGAAAAGGGTAATATAAGTCCAAAATTTCTAATTTATCAAGTTAAAGGTCATTAATTGGTTACGTAACCTTTACCCATATGTTGGGTTCAAGAAAAGAAACCTTTTCCCATGTAACTAATCAAGAAACCAATGTTGAAATTGGTTGTGTAGGTAGTTGTACAAAATTATTGGAAGAGGATGTAAGGAGGAGAAACAGGAAGAAAAATCCAAGAAGGAGAATAATATAAAGACATATGTATGCATAAATTCCTTATTAAAGATGATTCAATCCATTCATGGACTGTATATTGAAATCAAGAAAGAATGGAATGAAGAAAGATAGAAAAGGTTTTGTATATCCATGTCCTTTAAATGATATTGATCTATCGTTTGTTGTTATTTATATTAATAGACCCTTGTTTCCATGAATAGGCTGGTATGTGTACTATATGGTAGGTTGGAACAAGAACTATAAGCTATAGTTTGCAATAGAGAGTATTGTATGTTTCTCCAAGTTTATTGTAGTAAAGATTACCATGGCTTGATATTTGGCTTTATTGAGAAAATATAGAAATTTTGAGGGTTTTAAGGACCTAGGTAAGAGAGGTGACTTATTGTAAAATAAATTTTAACTCTTGAATCTATATATAATATTGTCTTAGTTAAAGAATAAGAACAAACATTTGATGCTAAAGATATAGATCATTAAACTATTGAGATAATAAGGTGAGGAAGGTGTTTGATGTGAAGTTTTTATTGCCAACCCTCAGGGTTCAAAAAATTAGTAATGTAATTATTAAAAGTACACCTTATTACATGGTTGTAAGAACATATTTGCATATTCTTACCCTTGTTCACAATCAAGTGGTAAGGTAACTTAATGAATGTTAAGAAAAGCACATACTTGGGAGATTGTTAGAAGTGTAGACAAGAAGAAATGAGAATGTTAGAGGACATGTTAAGTTTATTAAAAGGGCTAAAAGAAGGTGAATTATAGTAGGTAAAGGTCAAATATGAACTCCAAGAAAACTCAAAAGAGGAGCAACAAAGAGAAGCATAATAAGTTGTGTAAATAAGCAAGCTAGTCAACAACCAAATGGAGTATGTAGAAGCAAACAATGTGAGTTATTTCATGGCTTAAGAAAAAGTTAAGTTTACAATTTTTTTTTTTGGATATAGAAATACTAATATGGGTCAAATAAAATTTTACTATGATGAGGATGAAATGAACAAGAAATTTCTCTTACATAGTGAGAAAAATGAAAGGCAAAGTACATCAAGTTGGCATGATAGATGACCAAAGCATGAGGAATGAGAGTGATGAAAAAATAAGAAAGTGGTAGCCCAATAAGGTACAAGGTATAAAATGGGTGATAAGAAGAATAAAAAGAGTACAAGAGGATCAAGTTGTAAGTTTACTCCAAGCAATCATGAATAATGAAGAAGATAGCAAGCCCACAAAGCAAGAAAAATAGATGGTGAAATCAAACCAAGTCCATGAGATGAAAGAATAGACATATAAGCAAGAAAATGAATGCATAAAGGAATATAAGTGTTTGTTAATTTTGTTTTCAAATTTTTTATATGATTATGCATGTGAATATGATTCTAATAATGAAGATATCTTGTACAGGGAAATAATGGCATTGATGGATGAGTGTGTATCAAGGTAAAGTGAGAAGGAAGCACCTCAAAGAGTGCTTGATAATCATGGTATGCAGCCAAAGGAAGTTGATATGACTCTCACCAATGATGGAGTCTAAGGAGAAGATAAATAAGAAGTTTCCCAAGACAAGGGAAAGTGAACTAAAGTTTGATGAGGATGTTGCATAAATATATGTAATTAAATTGTAAAAAGAATTGGAAATGCTAGAAACATACTTTATTCCATTGCAAGGATGACATACAGGTGTACATCAGTAAGGGAAGCTCAAGAATGAGCCCAAAAAAGGTCAAATGAAGAAGAATTTGTTGGTTTAGAGGAGGCCAGCTATGAATAAGTAAATAAGGCTCTGAAACAAGGAATGGTAAGAATTAATGAGATGAATATTGTAGGTATGGGATAGTAAGAAGAGTTTAAACATCAAAAGTAAAATAAGGAAGAAGATGAGCTATAAACACTAATGAACAAGAGTGGAAAGGAGAAGCAAATGAAATCAAGGAAAGGAAAACAAAAGACATGTTTATATGATGTTATAGAAGCTAAAAAGGGAGTACAAAACCATGAGGAAGAGGATGGAACAAGGTTACATGATGCACATATAAGAGACAAGTGGATAGAGGAAGATAAGCTACCTGCTATGAAGAAAAATATAGCTAGGATGAAGAAAAAACAAAGCATACAAGCTCTATAACTAATTTAATAAGAAATTTGGCCTCATTAAATCCATAAAATTCATGTGAATGATGTTGTACAAATAGGTGCAATAGAGAAAGAGGATGAAGAAGAGTATGAGACTCATGAATTGATTGCACAAGAAGTGGAAACATGGATAATAGAATTAGAGAAAGAGTTGAGAAGAAATAAATGGAAGAAGACATAAATAAATAGCATGAAAATGACCAAAAAGAACCAAATTGGATAAGATAGACCTAAGAAAATCCAAGAAGAAGACAAACAAACAAGACAAGTGAAGCATAATTAGAAAAAGATAAAGAAAATGACATTTGATTTTTCTTCCTCCTAGGGAGTATAATGTAAGAGCGTCAAGAAAATTATTAGTGTTAAAGGTTTAAATACATGATAAGAGGTCTAATGATGGTCATATAGGTCTTAATAAACCATGAGATAGCTTATAATTTGAATTGGAGGTTTTCCCTCCAAAAGTGTAATTTGAATTTTCAAATAAAATGAACAAACAAAAAAGGGGTCCTAAGAGAGTCTAATGAGAGAAGAACTTGGTTTAATAGGGTAAATAAGTCATGTAAATGGGAAGGGAAGTCCAAAAGGTCTAATTTATCAATGTAGATGTTATACATTGGTTATGTAACCTTTTACATTGGGTTCAAGAAAAGAAACCTTTTCCCTTGTAACTAATCAAGAAACCAATGTTGAAGTTGGTTGTGTAGGCAGTTATATGACATTATTGGAAGAGGATGTAAGGAGGAGAATTAGGGAGATAACTCTAAGAGGAAGGATAATAATCTAAAGATGTATGTATCCATCAATTCCTCATTAAAGATGATTCAATCCATTCATAGACTATATATTAAAATCAAGAAAGAATGGAATGAAGAAAGATAGAAAAGGTTTTGTATATCCATGTCCTCTAAATGATATTGATATATTGTGTGTTTTTATGTATCTTAATAGACCCTTGTATCCATGAATAGGTTGGTATGTGTACTGTATGGTAAGTTGGAAAAAGAACTATAAGCTACACTTTACAATAGAAAGTATTGTGTGTTTCTCCAAGTGTGTTGTAGTAAAGATTACCATGGCTTGATATTTGGTTTTACTAAGATAGTATGGACATTTTGAGGGTTTTGAGGACCCAGGTAAGAGAGGTGACTTAGTGTAAAGGATATTTTAACTCTTGAAGCTCTATAGACTATTGTCTCAATCAAAGAATAAGAACAAATGTTTGATGCTGAAGATATAGATCATTAACCTATTGATATAATAAGGAGAGGAAGGTGTTTGATGTGAAGTTATTTTTCCTAACCCTCAGGGTTTAAGAAATTATTAATGTCCTTGTTACAAGTACACATTATTACATAGTTATAAGACCATGTTTGCATATGCTTACCCTTGTTTACAGTCAAGTGGTAAGGTAACTTAACAAATGTTAAGAAAATCACATACTCGAGAGATTGATACAAGTTTGGATAAGATAAAGGAGAATGTGCCTGACATAATAACTTAAATGATAATTGAAATATTGAATACCTACAGGTCTAAAGATACATACCACTATTTACAATAGTGTATTTTGCTTGTCATAGTTAGTCATTAAGGATAAGCATTGAGGATGGAGAACATACATAGAATTGGTAAAGATATTATTATGATTTAGAAAGAAATGAGTTACAAGGTAATTCATATTTAACTCTGATCACATCTTATGGATTAATTTGAGTTTGGGAACCTAAAACTATCATACACAGGGGATACCTTGTTTACACAGCATGTGAGCAAAAAGGAGGTTTAAATTGACTAATAAAAGGTAGAAGAGATGATTTTGAATGAATATTATATTGTGTAAAGTATATTTACCATATGAAAGGTCACATGTATGTTTTAGAAGACTTTGGAAGGATAATTGTCCATTGGAAACCATGCACAGTCATAAAAGAATGCACAATTGACTGTATGCTTATTGTTTTGAGCAAGTACAAAAGGAAAAGGTAGTCTATATCATTGGAGAAGTTGATATAGTTGAAAAAATACCTAATTCAAGTGGTTTGAGTGTTTGAAACCCCATTTAAATATATTCAATTTTATAGGCTCTTGGCTTATATAGTGGACAAGAAACCCTAGGTTTAGGGTTTGGTTGAAAAAAATAGTCTCAACCATCCTATTTGCATGAAAATTCATAATATAGTGTAATTTGATCTCCTCTAATATATTTTGTTGGTTTTAGATTATTTTTAGGCCTGTATGGTATAAAACCACCATTATGTACATAGAGTAGGGCTAATACGTCTAATTTGGGAGAACATTAACAAAAGAATTCATATCTAGAAGGGGTTTCAGATAATGAAATTTCATACACACCTCAAAGAGAATAGAGGGTGCCTAAAAATATTATTATGTCTTGAGAAGAGGCTCTGTATTGGTGAAACAAAGTAAAATTACTAAGGAAAAGGATATAAGACTTGAAAGAACTTTTTGACTTTAGAGGATGGGAAAAAGAATTGAAGAGTGAGTTATAGGTTTGAATAGGTGGAGATATATGTCTTAATACCATTTAAGATCATCAAAATAAGAAGACTATGTCCCTATTATCTATACCAAGGTGTGGTCCTTGAGACCTAATAAGACTTGTTAATAAGGAACTAGAGTGTGAGTTATGCCATGAAGGTTTAAGGAAGTGTGAAGATGATCTAAAATAATTCTTGTGAAATCACATAGGAGTCTAATAAAATAGAGGGAAAGGTTACAAAGCCTTGTATAAACAATCTATGAAATGCTCTAGAGTGCAAGTGATAAAGACCAGTGCAGTTGAGACCAATAGGTCAAGTTGAGCATTAAACATGAAGTAGAATAAGATAAAATTAAGTTTATGGTAGTTGTGTGTTTTATCCCCATGCATTTACATCATTTCCCAAGAATTCATTATCATATTTTGATGATCTTTTTTATAAGTTTATAAAACACTTCTCATACAATCTCAAGCATGAGATTTCATTGGTTGACTTAATGCAAGCCAAGAAAAAGACCAGTGAAAGTTTTTAAAATTATTTACAATGATGGAGATTAATTTGAAGTTTATTCACCCATATTTTAATAGATAAACAATTAGCCATTATGTTTACAAAAAATTGCATAGTGAGATATCCTATCATCTAGAACTGTAGTGTGTGAATACTTTTAAAGAGATCATTAAAAAAGGTTTGTTGATAGAGTGAGACCTTATTAATAAAGGGATCATCAATATTACCTCATAAAATCAAAATCAAGCTACCAATAAAGGAAATGGATAGAATAAAAACCAAAACCAAGTCCAAATGCAAGCTTCACAATCGACATAAGCTAATAACTATGAAAAACCCAAGCCATTCAATTGCAAGAAGAGTGTTGTGGGAAATGGAGTAACTGAGTCATGAAATGTCTAAATAGTGAAAATAATATTTGATCAGCCCATGCAACATATAAAAATTAATCCTAACCCACAACCTTTTTAGCAAATGTAGTAAGCGTAATAGCCCAGGCCCATACAACAAATACAACAACCTTTGCCATTATAAAACCCTCCTCCAAGGAGAATAATGCCAAATCATCACATTTTTAGTGACCTTAGAGAGCCTATTAAATATATTTTTCATAATCTCACCACTACTAATCTGATTATCTAGCCTATACAAAGGCATTATCCTAAGGTCATTCCTTATCCTGATTGGTACCAACAAGATGAATTTTGTGAATATCATTAGGTTAATGGATCTAATTAGTGATGTTGTGTGAAAATAAAAAAATTGATTTAGAATATGTTGGAGAATAGGGAGATAATAATGGATTTTGGTGCTTATATTACAATCAAAACCTTGGAATCTATCAAAAACCCTTTATAAAACATAACAACCAACCATAACAACAATAGAAAAAACAATAAAAATGACAAGTACAACAACAATAGTATTAACCACCAAGGCAAAATCAACTAAATCTATAATAATAGAACCAATAAAATCAACCTAATGGATGGGACAAAGGTTAGAACATCAATAACTACTAGACCTACCATATAGTTGCACATGACTACAACAGGGTTGTAGGCCATATTATAGAAGATTGAATTTCCACCATATCCATCAATCTAAGACCAAATACCAATCAATCAAGACCTTTTCTAAACAATTCCAATCAACCAACTCACATTGATAATCCTTCCTTAACCTGAGACCACATACATGCATACCAATAATCAAGGATTACTAATTTTGGACCCTATAACGATAACTCATCCTTGCTTTGTGACCATGTACAAGTGTACCAATAATTGAGACTTGTCCTATATAGTCCCCCACCACCACCATAATTTGTTATCAACTAGGGTCTTTTATCCCAACCTAATTATGTAATCACAACTAAGTGGTCAAATATTACCATCCTAGGCCCACAACCATCTACCACTTTGCCCATCATCTGACCAGCTGTTCTACCTCATAACAAGCCATTTAACACTATTCAAGAAAATACGTTTGAGATTATGGAATAATTGCAAAAGATACCATCATAAAATTTATTTTAGATTTTTTGCATACATCAATAGACCACAAAAACATCTTAAATGAGTTCCTTAGCCAATCCATAGTTTCACGTGATATATCCCCTAACAACTTTCAAGCTTTGGTTATACACCAAGATCTAGCCCAACAAGTAACCTCATTCAAAGAGATGTGTCATACCTTGGCCCACTTCATAATAATCCATTGTACATTGAATTTTACATAAAGCAACACAAAGTGAAACATGTCCTTATAGATAACGGATCAAGTCTAAACATAGTGTCTCTAAATCTCATCAAAATTCTTGGGTACACGATAAAAGATCTCAAGGTAAAAACAATAACCACTAAATACTATGATAATAAAGAATGAGAATCACAAGGTACCATTTGTTTTCTAGTTATCCTTGGGCCCTTGACCCATGATACAATTTTCCATGTACTAGATCTTAATTTATCATACAATATGGTTTTAGGTAGATCTTGGTTACATGAAATTCATGTAGTCTCATCGACATTGCCCAATGTATCAAGTTCTCCGATTTAAGAATGGAGGTTTGTATACCAAGAGATTTGCATCCATATGAGCATTTCAAACATCTAGAGGTTGAGTTAAAAATCTATAATTACCATTTTGACATGAATCTAGTTACCAAATAGGACAAGGGAAAAGAAATACTCCTTGATTTATTGGAGGACAACTGCATTAATCCTAATACCCTTGATTCACTTTCCCACATACCACCTCCTAAAATATCTAATTAGTATATCATCTCAACTAATGGACAAAGAGAGTATTTGACCCATGATACCTTCCACTGAACCCCAATTCCTTTAGAAGACCATAAGCCAAACCAATTCACATAAAATGGAAAATAAATGGGAAAGGCAACCTTCATAGTCCAACACTTGTCATTTTTACACCATAATTTGGCCTAGAATAAGACCCTCTTGAAGGTGATGAATCATGATTGTACAATGACAAGTAGGATGATTATTATAAAATTGAAATGTATCCTATTCTTAATAGGATCATGGAAAATTAAGACTATGAAGGGGGAGGCCTTAAACAAAATCAATAGGGAACACTTGAGCTAATTTATATGATTAAGTACAAAGGACCCTATGTACTTGGATTTAAACCACCTGAGGGTGACCTCATGTAACTTATTCATGTTCCAATGCCTATGATTGGTGATGACAATGCTGATAATGAAGCATACTCTGATCATAGACTTTTTGATGACTTAGCTGAGACCAATCTATTTAACACTCATTTCATTTGTACCCTTAGACCAATCATTCATCACAACCCACTTCCATTGTATAATACCTAATTTATATATTAGTGACAAAAATAATATGATGTTCTAATTGATGAGTTTCAAAATGATGAGGCTTTCAATGATTTTATAGGCCTTAGGGACAATGTTCCATTGGGGGACCATAAATTAAGGTTCTCAATCAAGTTGGATCCTTAAGCCTATTTTGGAGAATGGGTGAACACCCTTAATCAAAAGTAAATAAGTAAAAAATTGAGGTACCAAAGTGAAAACCTCTTTGAGGAACTTTTAAACTAGGTAAAAAGTAAAGAAAAAGGCTAATCTAGTGGTGAAAACTTGTTTCAGGCACCATTAGATGGGAATGTTCAAATTTATTCAAGCATACATCAAGAGAACACCAATGATGAACTTGTATATGGGTATGAATTTAGTTTTAAATAACAAAAATCCTTTGATCAAATCATTCAAGAGTTTATAATAGTATTTGTTACATGGCCATCCTTCCCATTAGGGGATTACAATTCATCATGCCTAGGGGAACTCAAAAAACTAGTCCTAATATAGGAATTTGACATAACCAAATAGTTCAAATCTTTGCCTACTATTCTTGAAGATAGTTTGAACTTTTTAGTGGAAGACACAATAGAGGTAAACATTAGGTCCCCAGATGACACAAAGTGGATCAAACTAGGCATGTACCTTAATGAGAAGGAACGTGAAGTCCTTACAACCCTTTTAAGGGAATTTATTGACGTATTTTCATGGGAGAATTTTGACATGCTAGGTTTGGACCCCACCTTGGTTATGTATCACCTTATGGTACATCCTAATGCTAAACTAGTGAAACAAAACTTACATAAGATGCATTCTCATATTACTGTATTAGTAAAGAAAGAGTTGGAAAAAATCTTATAAGTAAGATGCATTTGGTTGATCGATTATTCAGAGTGGATTTAGAATGTTATGCTAGTTAATATAAATTTAGAAGGAATTAGAATATGTATTGATTTCTATGAAATAAACAAAGCTTTCCCTAAATATAATTTTCCATTGCCAAACATTGACATGATAGTCAACTCCACAGCTGGTTATGAGATGCTTTCATTGATGGATGACTTCTCAAGCTACAACTAGATCAGAATAACACTAAAAGACTAACATGAAAAATCATTCACCACTCCATGGGGAACATTCTATTATCAATCTATCTTTTTTGGTCTTAACAATGTAGGGGCCACCTATTAAAGAGCCATGACCACCATATTTCATGATATGATGCATGACATTGTTGAAGACTATGTCGATGACATTCTTGGAAAATCAAAGACCAATGTTGATCATCTAACAGTGCTACACAAAATATTTAAAATATTACATGAGTATAAAGTCAAGATAAATCCTAAGAAGTGTGTCTTTAGAGTTACCTTAGGAAAATTTCTTATTTTCATTATGTCTCATTGGGGCATTGAATTTGATCTGACCAGAGTACAAGCCATAACTCAGATGCCACCACTAATTACTTTGAAGCAAATCCATAATTTATAGGGAAAGATCTAGTCTATTTCATGCTTCATATAAAATTTGGCTGACAAATGCCATCCTTTTACACATATTTTAAAAGAGGGAGTCACATTTCACTAGGATGATCACTGCTAGATAACTTTTCAAAAGTTAAAAGACTATCTAGTGAATCCACCTATTTTGTTTTAGATTAAGGTAAAATCAGGTTTTGAAGGGGCCCCGAAACCCTTTACATCAAAAGAGAGATAAAACTTTAAGCACAACTAGGTTTCTAAAAAGAAACTTGAAACCAGAAAAAACAAAACCAGGTTAAATAGGAACCTAAAAACAATAAAAAAGACTAGAAGTAATAGCTGACAATACACGGAACGGAACACCAATAGACAAGATCAACATCCTACAAAACATCCCATACAAATGAGATTATTATTATTATTTTTTACATGATCGAAGATTCATATCTAGAGGGGGGACCAAAGGCTTAGACTTCTTCCTCTTAACTGCTGTCCATCCATCCTCTACTTTAGCTACCTCAACAATCCATGCCTCAGAAGATAATGATCCATGAAGCCTAGGGGACACAGATGCCTCAATAGAATCCTTATGAAAACTAACCAAAGACTGGCTCCTAGGAAGTTCCTCCAAAATAGGGGAAGAGACCAAATCCTCCTCAACAACTGGCTCAGAAAGATCACTAATCCCGGTCACCACAGGACCTTCAATAGAATCTTTCCCCAGCAAATCCTCCTCAACCAAGGGCTCAGAATGGATAATACCTTCATTCATGGGATTAGCCATAGCTTTTATGGGTTGTTTAGCTAAGTAATGTTTGGATGAAACCTCAGACCACCAAGAAGGTGTTCGTCTGGATTTTGATTTCCTAGCCATACAACGAGCAGCAATATGACCCATTAGGTGGCATTTTCTACACCAAAAAGGTAAGCCTTCAAAATCCAACATTTATGTCCAAGTACCCCTTGGGGAATCCAGACAAATCTCCTCATGAAGGCCCTTAGAAACATCCACCTCAACCATTAAGGGTGCGCAGGTTGAATGGTAACACTCCAAAGTATTTTCATCCACAAATAAAAAATCTCCTATAGCATTTTTGATGGTTTTAAAAAATGGTTCATGCCAAAGATGGATTGGTAGATTAGGGAGCTGAACCCAGATAGGGATCTTGTTAAAGGTTTCTGTAAGAGGATTAAAATCCATATTCCACCATTTGGCCATGAGAGGATATTTGCCTTGCCATAAAAAGTTATTGTTGCACAAGATTATCCTCCTGTCCTCGAAGCTTTGGAAGAAAGCTATAAAGAAAACCTATTTTGTTACCTCCTATGCCAAGAAAACCATTATTATTATATATATTATCTATATCCAATGCCCTGGGGGCACTTTTGTCTCAACATAATGATAATGAAAAGGAGCATGCTATGTACTACTTAAGCCATAGACTAGTCATGTATGAACATAATTATATACCCATATAAAAATCTTGATTAGCTATGGTCTTTGTAGTTCATAAACTAAAACATTACATGTTGAACAATAAGACCATGGTTATTTAAAATGTATATCCACTCAACTATATATTATCTAAAATAGCTTTACAAGGTCGCATGGCCAAATGGATCACGTTTCTTAGTGAGTTTGACATTGAGTACATCAACAAAAAAGTCATTAAGGGGAAAGTTCTTGTAGATAAAATTGTTGAAGCACCCATTACTAATACATAATTGATTACATTCTAATTTCTTGATGAATCCATAATGACCATCATTGACACACCTCTTGAGGAGTAGAATTAGAAGTTGTATTTTGATAGATCATTTATTAAACATAAATCAGGGGTAGGCCTTTTATTTATTACACCTTGGGGGGATTTAATCCCTAAATCATTTAGGATCAACTTTACTTATACCAACAAAATGGTTGAATATGAAGCATGTTTTATAGGACTTCACCAAGTTGTACAATGGAACATATCTCATCTCAAAGTTTATGGTGATTCTTAGTTAATCATCAATCAGGTTACAAACCACTTTCATACCAAAGATGACAAGTTACTACTATACAAGGCCATGGTTGACACTCTCAAATGATAGATTATTGATGTCTAATTTGAACATATATCAAGGGAAAGTAATATAACCATAGATGCTATAACTACTATTGGACATCTGATTTGACAAATAGACACAACTAAAGAGTATAAGCTTCTCATCAAGAATTTGCTAGTGCCAGCTCATGCACCTTCAACCATCATGATGATCTATGATATTGTTGGTATTAGCTCTATCTAGTATTTAGACCTTTAAAACTACTTCCACAATCATTTTTTACCACCTAACCTATCCCGTAAACAATCCAAAGCCTTCATTCACTAAACCACTTGTTGTACCTTACTTAGATTAACCCTTTACCACCATAGTTTTGATGAAACTTTTATTTGTTGTTTAAATTCAATAGAATCTAGACTAGCCTTATGGGAAGTTCACAAATGAGTATGTGGATCCCACACCAGTGGGGCTATCCTCTTAAAAAATATCTTTTGTACTAGGTATTACTAGCCCATAATGGATGTAAATGTAACTACATTTGTGAATAACTATGAAAAATGCCAATGACATGCTAATCTAATTCATGCCCTACTGAGAATCTAAAACCAATGCTTACATAATTGCCATTTTCTACATGGGGCCTTGACCTCATTAAGAAGATAAACCCCTCATCTTCAAATGACTATAAACATATCCTTACCATCATAGAATATTTCACTAAGTGGGTTGAAGCTATACCCCTCACTTATGTGAATGGAAAACAAATTTACAAGTTCATTTTTAATCATCTCATCTACTATTATGATATCCCTTCTGATATTGTATCTAATAATGGTAGATCATTCAAAAATAAAGATGTCACATCGCTATGTGCCAAGTACAATATTACTCAACATTTTTCCATGGCATATTACCCACAAGGTAATGGATAAGTCAAAATATCCATTAAAACCATTGTCAACATCCTTAAAAATATTGTTAATGATGCTAGCCATAATTAACACCTTCAAATATTCTGTGCCCTCTAGGCATACCACACTAATCACCATACCCCCATAGGAGCCACTCTATACTCACTTGTTTATGACACTAAGGCCATTCTTCCCATTGAGGTTGAGTTACCTTCGCTATCCATATCCTTAAATCATGTCCTAGATAATGCAGACTACTAAGTAGCTCACCTATAAGCGTTAGAAATACTTGATGAGAAACACATGGCTGCACTCAAAAATATGCAAGCATATTAGAATTTCCTCCATGGATAATAAATCAACATGTCAAGCATAGAGAATTTAAACCTGGTGATATTTTACTTAAAGAGAACTAAAATAATACCATGGCCAAAAAGAAGAATAAAGGCAAGTTCAAACCAAATTGGATAGGCCCTTTCATCATTGTTGAAAATTTTGGCACTGGAGTATACAGGTTCTCTACACCAAATGGGTATGAACTTGATGAGCCAATGAACATTATATACCTTAAGAGGTACTACACTTGAGTGACATGATATATTATCTATTAGGACCATTTAAATTTATACCATATTATCAATATTCTTCTTTGTACCATACAATTATATCATCTCTCCTACCATCCTACTAGCCTATCATTATCTTATCATGTATCTATTCTACCATACCTTTCCCATAAACTGAGTTATTTTATCCCTCCCTACCTAGCCATTTGACCTTAGTTCCATTTCATTAGTTCGATATCTAATTTCAATAAGAGGATTCAGATTCAATTTTAGTAGTTGTTTCAAACATTCTTGATAGAGGTAGTATTTTTGAGCATGTAAGACAATAGTTTGGTAGTTGCATCCTTCATTTCTTGTTTGTTTCTCTCTCATTATCATGTTACTAATTATAAATACCTATGGGAAAATTAGTGTCACTAACATATGCCATTATTTCCTAATTATAACTACCTATAAGCAAATTAGGGGAAATAATTATTATCATGCCTTAATGTACCACCTTGCCATTCTGATGATGTACTAGGCCATTATGCCAACTATGCCTATTTTGTTTGAATTGGTTGCTACACTAGTTAGATTCCTTCATTTTAAGGTGAAACTACTATGAACTAAAGCCCTTTCAAGATTATGTAATTCATGTTTGATTCACATTGAGGTCAACTCAATCCTCTTAAGCCATACTCTCACCATTTTACGAGTAACCTAAGCCATACTCTCACCATTTTACGAGCAACATAAGCCACACTCTTGCCATTTTGTGAGCAACCTAATCAATGCTCTCACCATTATGTGAGCTTGGACTATTTCATGTCTTGTCATTATCGATTGATTTGAGATACTCTAAAATTCCAAAAACATTATAAAATTGTTTAGAAAAAATCAAAAACATTAACCATTTATTTGCCTTAAGGATTCTAGGAACCCTTACTAGGTTACAAGAAAATCAATTGTCACTTAGTTTCCGCATCCTTTTTGGCCTTTTGTCCCATGCACTTAACATTTTACAATACCATTCCTATTCTTCTATCAAATCCATCATGTTTGTTTTTCATTAGTTATCATTTTCTTCCATTTCTTGGGAGAACTACATTTAGCCTAAAGTTTTTATTGGATCATCACATCCATGGAACTATGTAGGAAACATCCACTTTCCTCGCACATATGGAGACAACTCAGCTAACCCATTCCTTTTCTTCTATTCCCCCATTATGTTTCTTTGTTAAGTTATCAATTATTTTTCTAGGGGTAATGTTCACTTTATTATTTGTATTAGCATTAAGACTAACTATTATTTGTTTCTTTGCCTATTTTTTTCTTTGATTATTTATGTGCCTATTTGTTTGCTTTCAAACCTTATTGTATTAATTTAGTCTATGTGCATTCATTGGGTGATTCCTTATGCATTTATACTTGAATCCATACATATTCATATGTCAACATTGTCATCATGGTCTTTATCATTGGTGTATTATTTTCAAATGAGTATTGGATCATGAGAGTCAGTACTTATGCATCTTTCAACCTAGTCCTCATGATGTTCTATAATGATACCTATCATCACATGATTTAATAAAACTTAGCTTTGAGAATCCTACATAATAATGGCAGCATCAACATCTCCTCTGTATTAGCATCAAAAACATCATGATCGAATCCCAATCATTTCCCAAATAGAGTAATTAAATAATGAAAGAATTTCAACCTTTGTTAGTTTAGACGAGCATCTCTCTACTAGCAAGTTGCCCCAATTCATATTTATCCTCTATATAAATTTATCATCATCATGTCTTCAATCATTAGCTAATAAATTATGTTTTCCATAATCAGGAACCAATGATTATAATTACCTATGGGTAACTCATTGTACACTATCCCATCTGCATTCTCAATGATTCTAATCACCTTTAGGAAAATCATTATGTTTTCACCAATTTACTTTATTTTGCCTAATAGGGGCATGATATTATCCTATTTATCTATCTTAATTGGGGTAGCTCCATGTTCTAGATGATTATAACCACTTTTGGGAAAATCATTGTGGTATCATACCACATTGACATAATCAAGGTACAATGCTTATAACCACCTTTGGGAAAACCATTGTACACCATCCCACCTACATTTTCAATAATTATAACCACTTTTGGGCACATATTTGTGTTTTACCCCATCATTTTCATCCTTTTAGTCTAATCTTCTCCTCTTTTTGAGGGACCAATTATCGACCCCTTTACCAACCATTCCCTCGAGGGGGCACATAAAATTCATCCATTGTCATTGAAATTGTAGGCATGCAAGACCTTTTCATTATTTGAAAAAGTGTTACTATGCCTATGTATTTTATTGCCTTCCCAGATAGGAGTAAACTATAGACACCTAAAACTTGTCACCAATAACCTCCAACCAAGCTTTTGACCAATTTCTAGTAAATATCACAATTTGGCACACTAAAACATGCTAAATGGATGAATTTTTCATATACAAGTTCCAATTTTGGCCAATATATACCTAAATTGGGCAAATCATTTTATGTGATACCTAACTTTAATTAATTCATTCTGAGTCAAAATGACAATTTTGCACCTGGGTGCTCTAGATTTCTCTTTTCTACCAATTTTATTGCACAAGACATGTGCCTTTGTTATTTTGTGTTGACAAAATCCTAAATGGGATAATGGTTCCAATTCATCTAACATTCCCTTCCAGTTCTACTCTAGTCAAATTTTGATCCAATAATATGACATTTTGACCTGTTTGATTAATTGAGCCCAATTTCTAAAGAATTTGCACCAAAATTGATTAATCATGTTTAAAGCCAATTAATTTGAATCAATAATTTAAATGGATTTTACATAGAGTTTATTGATTATTTCATTAATAGAAATCAATTTTGAATAATTTCATCACCTAACGACATCATCTATAGGGTGATAACCATAAGCTTGTAACAAATATCTGATTAAACCCTCCCATGCCTATTTAATGCCTCTCTATCCCAAATATTTATGAGGTCATTTATTAATTTTATCTTCCAAAATTTAATGGATTATTAGCCAAACATATTCATCTTGAGATGGATGGTCTAGGTTCATTTTGATCAAATAGAAAAATATATAAATAAATGGCTTCACACTCATAATTTTAAGCTATCTTGGTGTAAATTTATCATGCTCAAATGATTTAAAAAGTGATTTTGATATAGTTTTATCATTTCAAATTATTGATTCAATATTCACAAGACAAAGCCACAAAGTTAATGATTTCAAAAGGAGGTGGAAAATATCCAAATCTCCATTGACAAATTCCTTTGAAGCACAAGTCGAGCAAGCTAACGAATGAATCTTTTAGAGAAATCAAGGAAGGTGAGAAAAGTTTGTTGTTTATTTACATTATAATTGTGTCTTAATTTGGTTTATTCATCAAGCTCCACTTAAGATCTAAGATTAAGGTGTTAGTTCATTAGTGTGTTTATTTTTGGATTTGATTTCTTATGCTAACATGATACTAATCTTTCCTTATCAGATTCTTATGTTCACAATCTCCCCTCTATGGATTCCTTATTCACAATAACTTGACAAATAATATTCATAGGATATTATTTGAATGCTTCAGACCTATGATATGATTGTTCCTATGAATGAAATGAAAATAGGAAAGAATAGGTTAGTAGAAATTAGCTGTAAAATTAAGTGATTGAGCTTGAATAGGTGATTGCTGGTATTTTATAGATAGATAATGAGTAGGTTTAGATTTATATTTATACCATACCTTTTGAAAATAACTCATGATAAGGTTCAATAAGATAAATAGTTTGACTCATAATATTTAAAATATTTAATAAATAGAATTTTGATTAGTGGACACTCGATAAACATCTGAACACTTGCATCAACACAAGTGTCCCTATGTTTGACACATGTGTTCAATAGGATAGGAAGGTGTTGAGGATATAAAACTGGTATTGAAGTGTGTGTGTGTGTGTGTGTGTGTGTGTGTGTGTGTGTGTGTGTGTGTGTGTGTGTGTGTGTGTGTGTGTGTGTGTGTGTGTGTGTGTGTGTGTGTGTGTGTGTGTGTGTGTGTGTGTGTGTGTGTGTTGTGTGTGTGTGTGTGTGTGTGTGTGTGTGTGTGTGTGTGTGTGTGTGTGTGTGTGTGTGTGTGTGTGTGTGTGTGTGTGTGTGTGTGTGTGTGTGTGTGTGTGTGTGTGTGTGTGTGTGTGTGTGTGTGTGTGTGTGTATCAAGTTTTAAGCTTTCTATATAGTATAAGATATCTAGGTCATCAAAAATAATAGGTTTAAGCAATAAGATAAGTAAATAGGCATAGTGTTATGGTGAATGTAAGCCTTTCAACATCAAAGAGGTATAAATTTTAAGGGTAGATATTTTATATGTATTTTTTAAGTATAAAATAATGAGATGCTATATAATTCATATTTTAGTAACTACACAAATAAGCTTCAACACTACATGATTAATAATGAGACCCAAGTTATTAATAGGTTGATCCATTAAATTTTCTCATGAGAAAACCTCAATTATTAGGACATATAGAATAATGGGTAATTTTAAACATGGAATTTTATTTAAATATTATATCTCAAAAATTGAAAAATTTCCAAGTCAACACAAACCATTTAGTTGTTTCACCATTATAGGATATAACATCACCCAGAGATACTTTTACAAATGATTTCATAACATATAATATTATTGAGGATACATGGACAATGTTCATAAATGGTTAGAAATGTGAAATATATGTTGGTTTAGGAATTATTATTATTACTCGATAAGGAGAGCCCATGGCATTTGAATACATATTGAGTTTTTCATGTACAAACAATATCCTAGAATACAAGGCATTGATTTTAGGATTGCACACTACTCATGCTTTAAAAATCAAATTTATTAAGATATATGGGGATTAATAATTGGTTGTTAATAAAATTACAAATGTTTACCAAATAAAATAAGAAAATCCAATCCCATATAGAAACATGGTACAATGTTTACATGCACATTTCAAACATTTTTCAATTGAGAATATTCCATGAAAAGATATTAATCATTATGCACATGAAATGGATACTATAGGTTATTTAGTTTCAATTGACATAAATTATGATAAAAAATATTCACTATATGAAATTTACAAAAACCATTAGTCTCAGACACATATTTATTAGCTCTTTTAGTCTTGACATGTGTGCACAAAATTTATAATGGTTTACTCACATATATAATATTTTGAATAAATTAATTACACCAGATACTTTTATTTGAAATAATAAGTGTAAATTATAGAGAGAAATAACTAGATATGTTATTATTAGAGGTATTTTTGTAAAATATCCTTTAAATAATAATTAATCTAATTCCTAAACACCGAGGAGGCTAAGTTATCAATCAACAAGTACATGATAGTGAATACAAAAGGCATTTCAGATGAAAAGAAATGTCATATAAGTTACTTCAATTCGGTTACTATTGGCCTACAATGGAACATGAATATCAGGAATATATCAAATTATATGAAAAATGGCATAGACAATAATTTAAAGTAAGTTCATTCGCTTGAATTATAGCCTATTATTTTTACCTTAACCATTTTCACTTTAAGGTTTAAATTGATAGAAAAAATAAATATATAATAATTAGGTAAGCATAAATTCATTATTAAATCTATTGAATATTATACCAAATGGGTGGAAGCTATACATTTGTAGTCTACTAAAAAGGACAACATAAATCATTTCTTAATGATGCATAAATTATCTCACTTTGTGATTCATTTATCTATCATTACAGATAGTGGTACATATTTCAAAAATAATATTATCAAAATATTTTACACTAAATATAAGATTTAATATACATTATCCACTCTTTATTACCCTCAAGGTAATGTAAAATCATAATCTACAAACAAGACTATAAATAAAATATTGAATAAGATAATGATTAAAATTTGTGATGATTAGCATAACTAAATAGTTTATGTACTATGGGCTTATTGATGAGCATTTAAACACCCACTAGAGGTACTCTATACTCACTAGTCTATGGGACAAAAGTAATACTTCCATTAGAATTAAAAATTCCATCCTTATGAGTATCCCTTAAAAGGCTCAATACAAATAATCAATACTTAGAAAAACATTTGAAAGAATTATAAAAATTGGACAATAAGCACATACAGGTAACAAAACATCTCAAAATATATCAACGTCATATTCAAAAGGCATATAAAAAAATAATACAAAATATAAAGTTTGAGGTCAATGACTTAGTTTTAAAGGAAAATTTGAGGAATGCCAATGCAAAAGAATAAATCAAAGTGTAATACTGCTCATGAAGTAACCCCTCTCTCTTGCTGAATTGAGTCATTTATGAATCAAAATTACTCATGATGGTTTTTCATCCTTATTAATAATGTATTAATTTTTTCTAATAAATTAAAGATTAATTAAATCATAATTTCACTCTATAAACATATATTTACATATTCCTAAAATCGATAATTTTTAAAATGGATTCAAAATGGTCATAAGCCTCTTGGAAAGGCTATCATCCCTTTTTAGTAGGATTTATAGAAAAACCACAATCCTTAGGGTCTTAACATAGTTGGTAGTCTTGACCCACTCGATTAAGAGTTTAGGAAGTTGTGTAAGAATAATTAATTGTGTGTAAGAAGTCCATGTGGGTATATAAGTGAATTTATTTTTGTGTAAGATAAATTACATGCAATAAAGTATAAATTGTGTAAGATAAATATAGGTCCTTTTATGAAATGAAAAGAGACATGTAAAGGATGGTACTCCATTCATTAAATGATTTTTTTGGAAGATTGATTTTAGTCTTTTTATTTCAAATTCTTGGTCATTGTTGGGTTCATTATTTTTGGATGAGAGGAAGATCATGGAGTGCTAATACTTGGGAAGAGCTTGTGGGAAGAAGGATGAGGTCTTCATGGAACTTGGGAGTTTGTTACATGTATGTCAAATGGATGAGATGAGTTAGGTATTGATTTGGCACATTTTAGGTAGAGAAAGAGTTAGTTTATAAAATAATGAAAAAGATAAGTTAGGATTAGTGTTTTGATTATGTGCTTAAAATCTCACTCCTCTCCTTAAATCTTTACCAATCTCTCTCTCACATTGTGAAAAAACAATGGCATGTTTTTATTTTTCCTTTGAATTTTAGAGAAATTAAATTTTGTAATGGAAATTTTTATTTTAAAGTTGTATTTACAAAATAAAATAATGTATATGAGAATTTTTTTCCTAGAATTTATTTATAATAAAAATCTATAAATATTATATTATCTCTCTTCGAATAGACTTCTTGAGATTGGAATTTTTGATGTTTGAATAGTTATTTGTGAGAATATTAAATCTCTCTCTCTCTCTCTCTCTCTCTCTCTCTCTCTCTCTCTCTCTCTCTCTCTCTCTCTCTCTCTCTCTCTCTCTCTCTCTCTCTCTCTCATTTCTCTCTCTCTCTCTCTCTCTCTCATTCATTTTGTATGTTAAATGATTGAAGATAATGAACTTCTCTCCTCCCTTTTTTGACTCTCTCCTAATATTCCTCCTAAATTTTGAAAATGAATTAAATGTGAAATTTTTTTATTACAAGTTAGAAGTGGAAATTTATTTATCTTAAATTTTTATAAGATAAGTGAAAATGTAAAACTTGTTCATGATAAACTCATAACATGTAAATACAAATGTATAAACATGATTCTTCTTAACTATTTCATTATTTATGTTTTGGTTGGAAGATTTGAGTTTACAATAACACTTGGATATTTCATGCTATATGATACTATCCAAAATATGGAGAATAATAAGTTTAATGTTTACAATTGAAATATGTAAATAAAAAAATGTGTACATACATGAACATATATTTAATAAATTAATATATATATATATATATATATATATAAATTTAATGAGATTGCATATATTGAAGTAGTAATATATTTAATGAGTGCATTCACTCAAAAATAAAATGGGCCATATACTTTTGGTGACTTTCTCCTTGAAATCTTTTCTCCAAAATTCCTCCACCAAACCTGCAAAATGATGAGAAGAGAAATGAGGACAAAATTATAAATGTTAACTTTTTATCATGCCTATAAAGAAAATTAGAGAAATATTTTGAAACTTAGAGCTAGTGGTGGAGATGCACCCAATCTAATGATGGGAATTTGACCTACCACCACTCTAGCTAAAGCGGAAACTTTATGTTATTTTTTAAAATTTTATAAATAAATTAACACTTAGCCTCCTCTATTATGTCAGTTTATATTTAGACTCTTCAAATTTGTAAGTTATGAATTATTTAATCATTTTTATTATGAAGTTTGGTTTCAAAAATATAATTTAAATGTTTTAAATATTAAATCAATATTTTTTTGTAAATAAATATTAAAATATGAAACAAGTAACTTTACTCTATTTTTTTTGAACCTGGTTAAAACCCATTCAAAATTAGATTAAAATAGATATCTAAATTGGTAATTTATCAAAACTAAAACTTGAAACTAATTTTATTAGGTTGTGTAATATACAAATGATATTTATATTATTTTTAATCATGTCAACAAATATCCTTTTGATTAATTCTAGATAGTGTTTATAAGAGAAAATTTGTAATTATTTTTTCTTGCCTCCTAAGTCATTTAGATCTAGTGTAAAATAAATATTTAAATATAAAATACTTTAACATAATTATTTTAGGATATGAAATATGAAATAAATAATCATATAATTTTTACTCCTAACAAGAATTGTCATTTTTGAACCAAAGAGATATTGGTGAGTTGGTAAAGTGACTTGGTTGTTTCAAGCACCAACCAGGTGCAAATCTTAGTATGGTATTAGAGGCCAAATGTGGCTATTCATTGGTGTTATTTGGATAGTTTTGAATAATTATTGGTATTCTTGGGCCAGTTGTGGGTGATCATTGGTATTCTTAGGGCAACTATGGCCATTATTGATATTATCAGGCTAGTTGTGGCCATTGTTGGTATTCTTAGGCCAGTTATGACCATTATTGTAAATTTGGTATATGTGATAGATGATCACTTGGGAATATAGGCCCTCAATTGTGTCCCAACTTATTTGGAGCTCTAGTCAAAATAAAATACCTATCTAAAAAAATAATTGTCATTTTTGACCAATTTAAGAGATAATTGTAGGGGAAAAATCCCCTTTATCTTCTTCTTATTCCAAAGTTGATTTGTAATTGACATAAATAAAATATCAATAAATGATATTTATAAAAAATAAAATTTGAAAACAACTTATTATAGCTTAAATTGATTAGTATTATAATAAAATAAAATTGATCACAAGTTCTTCTATTTCAACAAGGTAATTTTGAAGCTAGTTTACAAAGGAATTTTGGTAAGACAATTTTTAATAAAATGGTGATTTTTTATAATTTTATTCACAATAAAAATATTACTATGCCTTAACCATGATAATTATATCTTATAGAATATGTTATAAAAATTATAAATTTTTATTTGTCTTGTTATAAATTAAAACAAGGGTGTTTTTGTACCCCATTTATCCAACTTGGTGGTGTTGTGTTTTTTAGCACTTGGTCATAATTTTTTTCAAGTGAATATATTTTATTTATAATTAATTTAGTGGATTCATCATATTTTTTTAGTTTGAGATAATTGTTATAACCTTAGGTTAGGTTTTGAGTCATAAATGATTTTAAACATCTAAGGCTTTAGTCATACCTTGTTAGGTCAAAAGGGGTCCTTTTATTAATGGAAATGGACCATAATTATGGATTAAGGCTTAATTTTATTACTTATAATAATTAGTATAAATTTTCATAATCTACATATATTCAGATGCCTTTGTAACTATTGGTAATGTCTAGTTATGTTTCAGCCAACTAGTGGCAACAATGTTACCAACAAAGGGTAACTAAATTAGCTTAGTCATGTGATTATTTAGTAAAGTAAAAATTACTTCACATTTGATCCAATGCTATTTTATGAATGTGTGAACTACATCTAACCTTAATTCCATGTGTGGTGGTAAGCACTACAGATATGTAGGTAACTCAAGGAGTGGGTGTGGGCATAGGTAAATAACCACTAAGATGCCTCCTCAGTATGATGCTAAAAAATAAATTAGTGTGTTAATGGAACATGTGCCTTAAAACCTAACCATTAGATAACTTGCCTTGGCATGTATTATTAATTTTTCTTCTTCATGTTTATATACCCTTGTAGTTTCTAATTACATAGTATAATCATATGTATAGTTGTTAATCGATAGTGATATTCTTTGATTAGTTTTTAAATGAGATTATATTCTTCCATCATGAACTTGGTCACCATTAGAGACCTGCTTAATAGATGAAGCTTATCCAATCAACATAAAGTAAATATTATTTAGACTTTGGTCTCATTAGACCAATAAAACATAGGTTCCTTGTCATGTTGGACTCTTATTTATGTTATCATGTTATAATTCTTTGGGTAAGAACATGAACCTTAGGATGTGAAGGTATTTTATGATAAGTGACATTTAGATACATCATTTCACCTTGAATAGATGTATAGAGATTTATAAGATCACTTGAGTGACATATTATATCCTTTGTTGGCTTAGAGTGCCAACTCAATTTTAGTGATGATGTCTCATAGAGGAGGTCATTATAAGTGCAAGGAGAACTACATCAAAATCTGATTCCATGGAATGGATATATAGGCTACCAAAGTTATGGTGGGGGCATCTAATCTGGGTCATAGGCTAGGTTAGGAGTGATTTATCATCATTCATCATATTGGGCTTGTACGTTGGTGGTTGGATTATCTTATTTTTAATACTAATTAAAAAAAATTATTTTTGGTAAACCCATACACACTAAGTTTGGTTTTTGTAGATGTTAACTACCTTGAGATGAATGTATCTTCATAACTCTCCTTATTTTATGTGCCTTGGGAGTAGATTTGTGTAGTATTTTAGTAAGGACTATCTTTTGGTGAACCTTAGGTGATAACCCTATTATAAAGTAAATTATTGCTGTAGTTTTCTATTATTTTACTCTATGTGTGTGTTGCCCTGAGATGTATGTTTGAATGTTTTCATGATCCAATAAATTAATAAATTATAATTAAGTTAGACATTATATTTATGACTAAGGCAAATTATCTCTCTTCCTTATTAAGGACACTAAGTAAAGATTTTCAGAAACCACTTTTGATCCTAACCTCACTCTAATATGTTTGTATTCCACTCTGTAGGGAAGCATTGTGGTGAGAAGTAAAAGAATCAAGTAATAACATTATAATTATGTGTATCACACTTCAATTACATATTTATAGAATTAAAATATTTAAACAACTAATTAATTATAGTTATTAAGTAAGCATTATTGAATTAAGTTAATAAAAAAAATCATGGGTTTTGGGATAAAAGTTTTTGGGCATGATACAAAGTCAAGTTAAATCCTAAATAGTTGGGTCCATAAAGGATTACATAAAAGTTGAGTAGAAAACTTTATTGTTTGGATTCCTTTGAAGAAAAATTAGTTTATAATCCAATGCACATTATGCATTTTATTCCAATTCTATACTTATATATGTCAAATTTTACATACATTCAAAAAATAAAAAAATAATATAATATTTCATAAAATTCTACAAACAAAGACCTATGAATGATATGTGTAGTTCATTTAATTTAACTATTTTTTGATTTAATATATTCAATACTTATTTATATCTAGTTTTATATCAAAAATGTTTCTCAAGTGTTCTTAAGTGAGTTTCAGAACATACAGGTTGTCACTTTCATATGTAGTTGAAGGTGTTGATACTATTTTAGAACCAAAAATTTACATAGACAAAATCATATTAATCCAGAGAGTACCACACTATGATCTTGTCCCATTTTATCAAAATTTTCCTAGTGAATACAAACTCTAATTTTTAAGATCCAAAATAATCAATGCCTTATACAACTTCCATGCATCACATCAAGCTCACAAGGGACATATTTTACTTAGAATTTATCACTCTATGACTATCCTTTCTATTTTTAATATAGTATATCACATTGTAAAAATCTTTCCATATTTTATCACTTACTATCTCAATGGATACTTGAAATGCTGAAAATAATAATGTTATAAATTGCTTATGTACATCAATTTCATGTATTCATGCGTGCTTATCACTTTTTATTATTTTATTCATGCTTTGTGTGTATTAATTTCTCTATATTGTAGACATTTTAATACACCCTTATTTGTGGTTATAAGCCTTAATTTGTGTTTATATGTGTGTGAGTGATATATGAACATGTACCATATATGTTAACCCTTGGCCTTGTTTCATGTTATGGTATTTTATGCATTCTGTTTGTGTATGTGTCATGGATAAGACTCTTATTTTTTATTATTTTTTCTATTTACAATGCCATGATATAAATCATGCATCTCCCTAGTTTATTGATGCCATGATCAATATCATGCATTTTACCTAAGTATTTACATATCAGTTTCAAGAACTCAGTGTATGATCATTTATTCAATGCATGCCTAATTTATAACATCTATCTATACATGACATTATGTATGCTTGGTTATACATGTATCATACATTAATGTTTTTTCTCAAATTATCAACATGATGTCTTGATCTCCAATGTTATCTTTACTAATCCATATTTCAATATTTATATAACATCATTTACATATATTTTTATTTTGAGATAAGTTATTTCATAGGATTTAAAACTCACTTCAAAATATGGGGCATAAACAATGGATTCTCATAGAGACTAAGCTTTAACAATCCACTACATAGTAAAAAAATAACAATATTTACTTAGTTGATCACAATGCATACTAAGTTTTCTTAGAAAATTCATTCAAGCAACACCACACCATTTGGATAATGGCACATGCTGATATTGTTCAAAATTGTTTGATTTTGTCCTAAGAGTCAGAAATAAAGTTTTTTCAAATTTCTTAGAATCATAATTAGTTAAAAAAATAGTTGTTTCTCAAAAATAATTTTTATATTTATACACAAGATTATCATATAATTTTATTAGATTGGGGGCATCATTTGTAATATGTGTTCCAAAATGTTGCATAGGTTTTTACTTAGTTATTGGAACCAATATACTCAGATATAAGATTGGGATGATGTGTATGGCACATGATAACTTTCCTGTTTAGTTTTACACCAGTTTCTATAACATGAATGGAAATTCATGTCATTATATATGTTTTATACACTATAATCAATTCATATCATTTTTACACTAGGCATTTCAAAAATTTTACACTAGAATACATTTTATTCATGAAAAATGGTTGATTTAGACTTTTACACCAATTTTGCACCAGGATTCCAAGCTAATATACTATATTGAGTTGTGAAATGATGAAGTAAAGTGCATCTTAAGTTTTTAATCATAACCTATCATAATAAAGAGGATTGGGGCATGCATAATCCAATCCAATTATTTTACTGAATAAATATTGAAGGGTTCTACCCTTTCTAGTCACCCATTTTTCACAAAAAAACAAAATTATTCATGTACATAAAAGGTATATTAATTCATTGTTATTTTTTATATAAGTTTCTTGTCTTTACTTCTATAATTTCATCCTAATTAAGGACTTATTTATATATGCTTCATTTCGAGTTTTTTGCAAGCATAGTTCAACGTGTGATCTACATCTAAGTTTATTCAACACAAATAAGCTCAGGTATAAATATCTTCCTTCTAATATAGTAATTTTACTTTATTACATTACTAGAATAAAATAGGGGAAATTTTTTTTCACTAAAATTAACATATAATACTAAAATAATGAACTTTTGACCACTTCTTATGCACACTTAACCTATGCTCAATTCCATAGTTCTAAACTTATATTCCTCTAATTCTATGTGGATGACCCTATATCCTTAGGAAAAAATAATATTGAATATTCTTATTCCTCATTCCAAGTAATCTAGACTCACTATTGGAACAATTATCATTTATATTTATTTATCTCTATAGCCACCTAAATCTGGCCACATATAACATCTAATCAGGCTTTTGGCCAATTTCCACTTAAAATGCATAATTTGGCATAAGAGTATTAAAACACACTAAATGATGTGAAACTAACATATTCTATTGCAAATTTTGGCTAGGGTATCCTTAAATGGGGCAATGCAATTTATAGGCCAGCTAACTTTGATTAGTTCATTTTGAGTCAAAATGCTAATTTTGCACTTGGGTACTCTAGATTGCTCTTTTCTATCAAATATCTTGCACAAGATGTGTGCCTTCATTTTTTTTATAACATCTTAAATGGGATAAGGGATCCAATGCATCTGACATTTCCTTCCAATTCCAATCTAATCAAAATTTAGACTAATAACAAGTCATTCTAATCAATTTGAGTAATTTGTGCACAAAGTGCTTAATCATGCTTAAGAGCTAATTAACCCAAATAAAAGCCTAATCAAGAATTCCATGCAAAATTGTTGAAAAATTATTTTTGGAAATGAATATTGAATATTTGCATCATCAAGTGACCTCATTCTTGGGAAGACATCCCTAGGCCATAAATGCCATAAATATTAGGATTCATGCCCTCCATGCCTCATCAATGACCTCCATGCCTCTTAATTGACCTTTATTATAATTTCATGATGAGGATAATTACAAACTTAATTCCAAAAATTGAATTAATCCTCAACCACACATCTTAATCTTAAGATGGGTGGTTTAGGTTGATTCTAGACATTCTCAAAAATCTATAAATAGAGAGGCTAAGAACATCATTTCTAAGCTATGTTGGTGAAAAGTTATTATGCTCAAATATCTTCAAGTAATTCATTATGAAAAGTTATAATTACAAATATATTCCAATCCAATCCAAGCCAAAGCCACAAGGTTCCAAGGAGAGATGAAGGTATCCAAACATCCATTGCCAAGGACTTTATGAGAACAAGCCAAGCAAGCCACCACTACAAAGGCATTTCAAGCATCCAAGGAAGGTGAAGGAATTATTATATTTTCATTCCTTGATTTTTAGTTGTGTTTGTCATTTTTTTTGTTAACTAAGCTCTCCTTAGTGTCTAGGCCTAGATATGTTATGCTATTATTGTGTTTATTTCATTTTATTTGTCATTTTGGAAATAACATCATACTAACCATCCTCTCTTGAGTCAAATTTATAGATCACATAATGACACAAAAAATGAGACAAAATTAATATCACACCTGAAAGAGATCATTTTGAAACTCTAAAATATTTATTTGATCCTTTAAAACTCTTAGAAATTGATTTTCTAACTTTATTTTGCCATTTTTGGTTTTCATAGTTTTACATAGTAACCAACGTCGGCAAGTAAGATCGACATCGATTACATGGCTTAACTGATGTTGGTTGGCAAAATTGACATTGGTTATCCAAGGTAACCATCATTAGTTGTAATAACCAATGTCATTCATTATGTTTTTCCAAAAACATAGACCCAAGAGCTATTTTTCCAAAGTTTATTGTTTCAAGCTCAAAAGAGCTTCAAAGCTAAAAGACATGATAACATTTTTGCTGTAGGAACAAGCTTGATATTTGTTCAAAACATGTTTAAATCACCTTTTCATGCTTAAAAATTAATTAGGAACCTTTTTTTGGTGTTTAACAAAGGACTTAGATGTTTTGGTGAATGTTTTCAAAGTTTGCAACTAAGAATAAGGGGTCAAATGAACACCACCAAATATTTCACTTTGGGTTTAAAATTAAACACACTTGTCAATTCTTATTTGCAATAGTTGTTTAATCAAATTTTTGTTTGGAAAAAAGAGGAATGTTGTGTGTATGCTCTTCCATTTTTCCCCTACAGGGAACCCTTAGAATCAAAAGTGCCATTCCTATTGCAAATCACCTTGTATAAAGCTTAGAAAGAAAGTCATCTAAAACACTCCCCAAAAACTCATCAAAGTTTGGGTGACCTTGAAAATGACCCTAAAGTCTTTCTATTTCATGATTTATTTATTTTTATGTAAACTTGGCTTGCGAGGGGGGTGTCATTACCTCCTATGAGTTCTTTAGGAAAGCTTTGACATAGGGTTTCATCTCTCAGCATTGACTTCACTTACTCCTTTGGAGTTGCACATGGGATGTAGTGGCCCTTTGGACATCACACTACACTAAGTGAAAAATAGGATGTAGTGGTTGTAAAAATGACTAAACCTTTTTTCAATAAGCCAAGTGATACAAACCCATAATCCATGCTTTTATTTTGAATTTTTTGGCATGAAAGTCATTATGCAATTGATTCCCCTAGAATGATTGAAATCTTTCTAGTTTTAGTCAACCCCATTTTGCCATACCCTTACTAAGATTTGAATGATTATACTTAGTGTATTTTTGGATCATTTTCTCATTTGGTATGTTTTGAGACTAAAACTTGTTTATTTATTCATAAGTCATGTCAAAACAATGTATTTGAGTTGATGAGGGTAGTATTATGCTACCCAAATCATGTCAAACCATTTATGCCTTTAAGTCTTTTGAAGCATAAAATAGACCACATCATTAGAGCATGTTTATGCCATTAGGCTACTCAATTTATTTCAAGACTAGTTTACCTTGTACTAAACACCATTTGTTTCAAACCATGTCATGTATACCATTTGGACCTTTATCTTATGCTATCATGTTGTCCAATCTTGTCTAGCCTATTTGGCCAAATCCTACTTTTCAACATTGAGTTTTCAATTAAAATTTTTAATTTTGGATCCAAACATTGATTGATTTTTATTTAGGCCTTAATTCATGGGGCTAATATATAGATCTTTCTCTTTTGGGTTTCATAACTTTGGTTAATTGATTACCCAAATTTGAAAGCCATTGATGGTTTGTTTGTTCTATACCTATCCATATCATTATTTGTGACTTTATTTGGGAAAACATAGTCTTTCTTCAAAGAGCCTTTTTTATCTTATTTCTTATTCCAATTGATCATGTTTATGTTTGATTCTGTGTGCTGGGTCTATGTCAAAGTTGTTTCCAAACTTGTTAGAGTAAATCAAATCACATCATGAATTTGTTTTGAGTATAGCTTTTGATTCTATTTGGCCAAACTTCCTAGCATATGGATATTTTTTTAAGCCTATATTTTGAATCCACATTAGGACAAAAGACCTAGTAAATCAACTTTTCCCTTTCCTAGTTTAGACCTTGTTTGGAACACTTTGACCTATACCTTTGACATGACAGTTTTTATTCAGACACTTGAACTTTTATGCATATGAAATTTGACATTAGATATTTGAAATTAGGTTATTTTATGCCAAGTCTTAGCAAAAACCATTTTGGAGATACAACTCCACTTTTAGACCATATTGGAGATATAACTCCACCCCTTTGACCAAGTTGGACCAAGCTTGAACCATTTGTCCTTTGGACATAGTTTTTTAGATTTTATAGAACTCTAATCCTTTTTGTTCTAAATATTTCATAATTTACATGGATATTTCTTTCTACACTTATGGTTCAATCATGTACAATCCAACTTATGATATAATGGCTACATAAAATCCCACTAGGAACCCTTATAGAGAAAGATTTTCTAAGGAGTTTTATTATTCTCCCTACAATACTTCATATGGGGAACATAGTGAAAATCCATAAAATCCAAATCAAGACCTTGATTGGCATGAAGAAGTTTATGAGGATGACTTTAAAGACCCAACTACAAATAAAATTATTTGGGATACAAATCCATACCCTCTTTGCAATAATCAATACATGGAACATAGTCAATAACCAACTTATGAGCCAAATCATGAATGGGATGATATGGTATATAAGGAAGACTTGGATGATTTGGCTTATGCATGTAATTAGACTCCCCCACATCATCTCATTTCTATTCTAATACTACAACATCACACCATTCCCATACCAAGACCTCTTCCTTTAGTTTGTGTGAGCAACCATGCTCCATAATGCCCAACTATTTCTATACTAGGACCTCATCCTTTGGTTTATGTGAGAAATCAAGCTCTAAAATGCCCTTTTATCATTCTAGGACCTAGTCCTTTATCTTGTGCAAGTAATCAAGCCCCACAATGCCCTTTCATCATTTTAGGACCTAGTCCTTTGGCTTATGTGAGCAATCAAGCCCCATAATGCCCTATCATTACCATCTCAAGAATTTATCCTTTGGATCATGTGAGAAATCATGCTACCCAAGGCCCTACCATTATTTAACCATAGACCATTCCTCATCTAGTACCAATCCCATCCAAACCTCAACCCATCCAATCATTTGAAGAGAGATATGTTCATAATTGGTATTTTCCAACTCATTGAAAACCAAAGCCAAAATAACCAACTAATCCAAGATGTTTTTCTTGAACCAACCATTTGTGATAAGTCAACCTATGATAAATTACCTATTGATCCTATACCAGGTGTTAAGGAGTGTCACTCTAACAAGCTAGTCTTTATTGAGTCACTTATTAATGATTATAACCACCTTTGAGCAAACCATTACCTTGACCATGTGATTATTTTTCAAGAGCCTCCTATTGACAAACCAACCTCTAAGGAGTTATCTCTTGACCTATTTACCATCTTAGAGGAGTCTCACTTTGAAAAACTAATTTTGGTAGAGCCCATTATGCCATCATAGGCTGTTACTTATCCAAAACCAAATATTCAACAAGACATCATTATAATAGAGTACCCATCAGATGAAGAATCAAAGTTAGAGTTAGGTTATATTCTTGAATTGATATCAGATTTAGCATCAAAATCAAAATTAACATTAGTCTCAACATCAGATTTAGAGACCTTTAAGTTAGAATTAGATTCAGAAGAAGAATATGTTCATGGCTATTACAACATCAGTTATGCATGCCTTACAATTCAATTTGAATACATTTGTGATCCTTCTATAGTTTTTAAGGATGAGTAATTTAGATTCAACAAAAGTTATCCTAGTATCTTCTATGAGGATTGTGCAACCTCTCCCCATTCCATTACCATTCCATAAGCCATTACCATCAACCAAAATAGCCATATTATTGGCATTCCATCTCTCACAAGTGTCTATTGGGATCAATAAAAACACACTTTATTTAATTAAATCCATGGAAACATAAAAATTAAAGAAGAGCAAGGAGGCCAAGATAAATTTCATGTATCAAAAGAACGTTCTCTTAGTGAAACCTTTTTTAAGGTGCTAAGGGACAATCAAAGTTAGAACTCAACATCTTCTAGTGATTTTTTTTAAAAAGCACTAGAAGATAATAAAGTCAAAATTCAACATTCCTTAATGAAACCTTCTCATAGGTGCTATGGGATAATCAAGACAACTTCATTGGTGAAAACCTCATTGAGGCACCAATGGCTGAGCATAAAAGTTCTTCACTACTAGATGAAGACAAAATCAAAGATAGAATTAAAATAACTTCTAATATATAGCCTAATTAGATGGTATCTACTCTCAAGATCAAATAATAATAAAAATTAGTGGTCCTATCAAATGAACAAGTCTTCATCCCCACCATAACTAAAGTTATGTTGAATCTGACATTAACAAAATTACATGTGACTGAAAGTCTCAATCTTCATTTGTTTCGCCACCATTACCCTTTCCATTATCATCTTCCATTTCATTTCAAAATCAAGCGTACTATCCATTATTTATCCCTATTTACCATCCATGGTCACACTTTTCTTTGTAGAGGCTACAAAGATACCTTATCTCAACATTTGAGGGAATCAAAATCAATGACCAATGAAGATCATAAAAGAATTCTCAGCAACCAAATCTGTAGGCCATTTTTGATAGAGTAGCTATTCAGATGAGGTGTGGGATAGCAATTAACATGATCGAGTATTATGTTTGTATCATTTATTGATTAGGATGCGCATCTCCATCTCAATAGGAAAAATAGAATCATATGCCATTTACCACACCCAAGCCAAAAACATGTACCATACCATTTCATTTACCATACTATTTCACATTGCCATGCCATTATCATTATTACATATCCATTTGCCATTATTGCATATTCTTGCTATTCACCCTATCACATGGGGGCAAACCCTCTTACCATTTTATCCAATTTATTAAACCATCATTATCCTAAGAAAAACCATGCCATCTTACCATTCCATTCCTATCTAGACCAAAGCCTATTTTTAGTCATCCTACCCAATCTTGTTTTGATCTTGGTTACTTTGGTTCTTCCTACACCTTTTATGGTGGGATTCTAATCAAATTTCAACAATCAATCAAGTTTGTGTTTTAATGATAGTCTATGAAAGTAGTGTGATAGTTATTAAGGTGAGATATCTTTCATTTTCCATCCTATATTAAGTTTGTTTATGTGAGCTTGATTATAACCACCTATAGGAAAATCAATGTTTCACCAATCTTGATACTAATTATAATCACCTTTGGGAAAATTAGTATCATTGACCTATGCTATTATATCTTAGTTATAACTTTCTATGGGAAAACTAGAGGCAACACTTGTTTATCATGCATTGCCACATCACCTTGCCATTACTATTTTCATTTGACTAGCCATTTGCTGTATTTGAGAACTTATTGCGACCTAGTTGGTTTTTCCTCACCTTTTATGAGGATGAAATTACTATGACTTGAGGTTAGGTCATTTTGGGACTGTGTGGGTCATTCTCAATTCATGTTGAGGTCACCTCAGTCCCCTTTTCTATATGCTCTCACCATTTTGTGAGTAACCTAAGCCAAGCACTCTCACCATTTTGTGAGTAGGTATCTTGTCATTCTCTAACAAGTTAAGATACCTTAAAATGAAAAAAATATTAATAACATTTCAAAAATATAAAAACATTTATCCTATCTAAGCCCAATTAGTTATCCTTAATCCACCTTACTGGGGTATTGTCACTGTTAGGATTCTTTCTTTTGATTTTATTTTTAGGCTTTATATTTGTTTGTTTATTTTAGGTTGTTTGTTTATTTGTTTTTCTATTTGTTTATTTATTTGATCACTTGCTTCTTTGATCACTTACTTGTTTTTTTACTTTTAGCACTATTGCCTCGACTCAGTCTATATATATGCATTAGGTGATTCCTTGCACACATTATTCTTGAGTCCATCCATATTCATACGTCAACATTATCATCATGATTTTTATCATTGGTGCATTATTTTCAAGTGTTTATTTTATCGAGATTCAGTCCTTATGCATATTTTGTTCAAGTCTTCATGGTGTTCTATCATGAAGCCTACCATCACATGATACAAAAAAAATTAACTTCATAAACGTCTAAAATAAATGGAGTCATAGAAGTTTCTCCTTGGTGCCTTGGAAAAATCCTTCCATCCTACCCTTGATCAAATCAACCTAATGACCATTCTATTTGTATCATTGTTAATTAGGATGAGCATCTCCTCATTAATAGATACAACTAAATCATTCTATTCATCAATCTCATTCTTCTATTAATCTCTTTCATCACTTTTTACCCACTCATTTTTAATATATATTCCAAGTTATATCCTTGAGTTATGCTTGCTAATCATCCCTAACTGGGGCACCATCAATTTTAACTAATTTAAATCTACTTAATGATTATAATCACCTATGGGAAAGTCATTATTTTGACTTTTATTCCTGATTATAACCACCTTTAGGCAAATTAGCATCCATTTTAAATCAATGCATACAAGAATTTTCTCATTTGGATTAATCTCAACCATGGGTTAATTCCACCTTTCTTTTTGTTTCTTTTTGAGGGACCATTCATCAATAAATGTGATGGCCACTCCCTCGAGGGGGCATCATCATAGGCTTCCAAAAAAAACATTTGGAACTTTATTCTTCAACCACCATCTTATTTTTGGCATACAATCCATTTATCATTATTTGAGAAGATGTTACTATGCTTATAGTTTGCAACACCTTCCAAAACAGGGGCAAACTATAGATACATAAATCTAGCCACTGACAACCTCCAATCAAGATTTTGGTCAATTTCCACTTAATATGCACAATTTGGACTAAAAAAAGTAAAACACACTAAATGATGTGAAACTGGCATATGCAAGTGCTGATTTTGGCTAGGGTATCCTTAAATAGGGCAATGCAATTTATAGGCTAGCTAACTTTGATTAGTTCATTTCGAGTCAAAATGTTAATTTTGCACCTAGGTGCTTTGGATTGCTCTTTTTTGTCAAATCTCTTATACAAGATGTGTGCCTTCATTATTTGTTGCTGATAACATCCTAAATGGGATGATGGATCCAATACATCTGACATTGCCTTTCAATTCTAATCTAATCAAAATTTGGACCAATAACAAGGCATTTTGATCAATTTGAGTAATTTGTGCATAAAGTGCTTAATCTTGCTTAATATATAATTAAACTAAATGAAGGCCTAATCAAGAATTCCATGGAAACTTGTTGAAAAAATATTTTTGGAAATGAATATTTAATATCTACATCATCAGGTGACCTCATTTCTTGGGAAGACATCCCTAGGCTATAAATTCGACAAATATCAAGATTCATGCCCTCCATGCCTCATCAATTCCCTCCACACCTCTTAATTTCCCCTTATTATAATGTCATGATGAGGATAATTAAAAAATTAATTCCAAAAATTAAATTAATCCTCAACCACATATCTTAATCTCAAGATGGATGGTTTAGGTTGATTCTAGACATTCTCAAAAATCTATAAATAGAGAGGCCAAGAACATCATTTCTAAGCTATTTTGGTGCAAAGTTATTATGCTCAAATATCTTCAAGGATTTCATTATGCAAATTTATAATTCCAAATTGATTCTAAGCCAAGCCAAGTCAAAGCCACAAGGTGCCAAGGAGAGAAGGAGGTAGCCAAAATTCCATTGCCAAAGACTTCATGAGCATAAGCTGAGCAAGCCACCACTACAAAGGAATTTGGAGCATTTAAGGAAGGTGAAGGAATTATTATGTTTTCATTCCTTTATTTTTAGTTGTGTTTATCATTTGCTTTTATGAACTAAGCTCTCCCTAGTGTCTAGGCCTAGAGATGCTATGCTATTAGTGTGTTTATTTCATTTTGTTTGTAATTTTTGGAACTAACACCATACTAACCATCCTCTCTTGAGTCAAATTCCTAGATCACAGTCTCTACTCCTCTAATGAAACTACTCTTTTAGGATAATCCCACTAGATATTAGTGTCTCAATCCACCAGTTTTGTCCTCTCACTAATTAATGGATAATTTCCCAAATTGAAATTCATCCTAATAGGTCATTTTTTATGTTTATCAAGTCCCATTTGAAGAAATCCAAAAAATACCACTATATAAGCAAAATTTATATTCATTCATTCACTAGATGGAAAGAGGCTACCATTATTAAAAATTATATAATTATCTAAACACACATTAATAAGAAAACACCAATTCTTCCTATTTCTAAGTCCACACAATCCAAGTAGCCCTAATCTAGGTATGAATACAATAATGAGGTCACAATTCATTGTTCAAGCATATAATTACACCAAGATTGTACTAACATATAATATTTCACTAGTATTAGACACATGTCATCATAGAATGGGATAACTAAATGGAGTTTGATCCTTATTCAGCGTATTATTATGTAGGCAATACACAACACATGGGGTGTTGAGGTCAAACACAACCCCATATTATTACCCTAATCCCCTATTTTACTAATTTTATTCCTCATTTTCATTTACCTAGGGTTTTAAGTAAAGAATAAGGCACATAACAACTCTAGCAGTGGATCGATAATTTGATGATACACACATGACCTAGAGGTGAAGTCATATTTAGCAAAATTCACATAGAAGAAAAAAAATTTAATGGATACTAACACACCCTATAGACAAAAATGTAGGTTATCCTAGTCTAAATAACATGACCTTGTCTTAGAATAAAGTAGATCCCTAATCCTAATTCTTAGCACCATCACACAACCCTAAATTTAGTTTCACAATCATTATCACAATCTTATAGAACTGAGTTCTAAATAATTCATCCATTTTATTAGTACTTTCCTCTTTCAACATAGTTATAAAAATAGTAAGTTTAAAATCAATCATATGTATTTATTACATAAAATACATATTTTTATTTACTTAGTGTTTGTCTTAATTAGATTAATACTTTCTTAATCTTTAATTTTGATAAACTAATCACTAGACAATTAATTATTTATACTCGATGAGTCATAGGTAATAATACTTTACTTAGACATTAAAAGTAAGGTTAGAAACTTGGAAAAATAAATAAGAAAAAAAAAATTATATGATAATTTTTATTATAACATGCATTTTTTTGTATTAATGTTTAATGAACTAGGGAAATAGGCTTAAAACTACTTACTATTATTAGACAAGTCTAGTCATTTAATTGCTTAAATATAAATTAATGAACCATGTTCAATACTAAGACTATTAGACTCATACGAGGAGTCCTTAATAAGACTTACACATGCTAAATAATGAAAAAACATGTTCATAAAAAATTAGTGGTGTTGCAATCCAACATTACAATGGATTGAATGTAAAACATTTTGGGAACCATTAGAGGTTCATAATTTATTCATTAAGAGTCAAGTAGAATCATGATTTGGATATGTTAATAATTTTAATGTTTAACTTTAAGTATTGACACAAATAAATTATGTCTCAATGAATGTTTACTTTAGAAAAAATATTTTTTACTTGTAGACAATTTAAGTAAACAAATTATAGAGGGAAGTATACAAAATTTTTTAGGTTGATTTTTGAGGCACATTAGAATATTACCTTGAATGAGGTAGTTCTAGAATAGCCTCATCAGTTGGTAAGGGAGATAATGATCCATTTAATTCTATTTCAATTGATAAATCAATGTACTTGTAACCATTTATATCATTTTATTTGTGAATCTATCTTACATTTTTTATTTTGGAATGTATGGCAATGTTTTGAGTTTTAAAATGAGGTTCATAATTTTCCTTTACATCAATAGTTTGTCCAATGATGTTTATATTTTATATACTATTCTAGATGATATCATTAATATGTTTTGATTACATTTAAACATCAATAGCCTAACCAATGGCATTCACATGCACTATCTTTAAAAGATGTAATATATTCATGAGTGATATTGACAATTTTCAAATTCATAAATATTAACCATGTTGGATTTATGGTTGAAGGTGTACATTTGAGTGAGGGCTTTTTGGTAATAAAGGAAATCTAATTATTATGTTTGAGATCAGGAATGTCTTCATCATTAATGTTTAAATTACACAAATATTTTTTTGAATATAGTCTTGTTGACCTTCCTTATTATATGTATCCTTTCCATATGGGTTAGTTTGATTAAAAGTTATAATATATATTAATATGGGATATTGGAAGAGTTGAACAACACTATTATGGTTAAATTTGAATGATTCTTCAACATATGTGTCCTCATTAGAATAATAAGGGATTATTTACCACTCTCTTCATCAAATAAGGGAATAAATATGATTGGATTAAATTAAACCTACCTTTTACTAGTGTGGAATCTAGGCCTAACACAAATGGAGGCTTGGGTCTCCCTTTGAGTAGATGCTAGGAAATAATGAAGGAACGATAACATAGAAAATAAAATTGAATGAAAACCCAATAATGAACAACCAAAGAGGCAACCAAACTAGCACCCACACAATATAATGAGATCCATCAAGGTCTATCAAGGACCCAAAACTAATAGATTAAAAAAATAACTAAAGCTATTAACAAAACTAGAGAGGACCCTAGTAGGCACCAAACCAATTTTGACTAGATTAAGAACCACAAAACCAATAAAGTGCTAGGGTTTCTAAAGATCCCCATTTACATTCAAGAATGTAAATAAGAACATCCATATTAAGATGCATCCTATTTTCCTTAGGGGAGTCCACAACAACTAAAAACCAATAATCTTGGGCATAATGGGAGGCCCAGGTCTTTCATAAGGAATCCAAGGGGATTATAGGGAAAGAACTTGAGAAGGATTCTACAGCGAATCCACTAAGCCAAGTTAAGAAGAATTCCTCTAAGAATCTACTACCTTAGTACCAACTAGGATAAGAGGGATCCCAAGTCTCCAAGCCAAGGGTTGTCCCTTGAAATGGTCCCATCTTAGAACCAAGATACAAACTAGAGAGGGATTCCATAAGGAATCTAATAAATAAACTAGAGAATGATCACTTGGGATCCATGAAAGAGCCAATTGGAAAATGATTTATTAAGGAATATAAGAGACTGCTTAAGGAAATATTCCTCAAGAAGTTCACAATAATTTTGGGCATAATGGGAGGCCTAGGTCTCCTAAACAAGAAGACCAAAGAAACTAGTGAGAGTGAAAGTTTGAAATTTGTTGGTAACATTGAAAGAGACCTTACTCCAAAGGGATTTCCCTAGAATATCGAACATAGATAGAAGCTAGATTAAAGTGAGAACAATCACTAGATCCCTCCTTATCATCTTTACCAAGTGCTTCTTGAATGAAATCTCCTCAAAATGGTAGATAGATCCAAAGGACTCCTTGATGCCATGCATCCATCTCTGCCTAAAAATAGAGGAAAAAATTACACTTAAATAAACTTGGATAAGAGAAAAATAGGATTAAATAGTACACTTATATTAATCTAGAGCCTATAGTAACAACCTCTAGAACCTAAATGGAGGTCACTAGATATCTTGAAGCATCAAAACACCATGTCTAAAACTTCCACTGAGTTAAGGAATAAAAAAAACCAAATCAAGATTAATAAAATACAAGTTTAAAGAACCCATCCTTATTTCATATCTATAGCTATGGGATCAATTTAACAACTTAAGATTCCCCTTCTTGTAGGATCCCATTTCTATGTTTCCTTTACGAAATCCTTCCCAACTAGAAACTAGGGCTATCATCAAGTATTTAGAAATATTTCACATCATCATAATCAAATGTTTCTCATCACTATAGATTAGATCAGTATCCCCCAAGTGAAACTCTAACTAGAACACACTTACCTTAAGATTCAAGACCCCATCATTATCAATTTTAAAAATATATATTATACAAAAAATGAATTTGAACCCCTCACAAGATTATTTTTTAAATTAGTCCTTAGCTAGGGTAAACATATCCAAATTTGGTCTTCTTCACTAAGGGCTAGAAATAACAACAAACTCTTGGGGTATCATAAGTAAGTGAGCCCATCCCAAACTAACTAGAGCTACAAGTTTCTCTATTTGAAACACAAGCTATTGTCTAACAACCCAAGCTCCCAACATTTAGATATTGACAAGGAGATAAAAAAAGAATTAGATTAAATAGAGATGGACTCCAAAATAAAAAAAGACATGAGTTATCCCACTTAAGAACCAACACCAAAAATACAACCAAATTTTTTTTTGGACTTCCAAACTAAGGCAACCCAAGATGGTTCTGCATCACTAAAACCAAAATCAGAAAAGTATTAATATTTTGTGTCATGCTCCTAAGGCCATAAAAGGTGGAAACAACCCTTTTTTTCCAATTGAGATGCATTTTAAATTTGAAATGACTGAAGTGAGATATCTCCAATCCCTTCTTCTAATCCAATAACCTACACATAATTGGTTTCTTGATATTTTATACATCAAATACCTCCTTAAATGTGAGATACTCCATAATATCATCATGATATCCGTTATAAAACCCTTAATCATGGTCATCATTATCATCATCACCATCATCTACCTTACTTGAACTTTTTTGCTCCTTGCCTTTTTTCAAAATTCTTCTGCTTCCTTTCCCTCCACTCAATGGCCATTTTATGTTTAGGGGAAGAAACATATTGTTTTCCAAAACAAAACCCTTTTTTTCATAAGTTTTTATAATGTAAATGAGATATTTTTCTATAAATCTCATATTCTATGTAGTCTTGGGTTTGAATAAGTAGCTTGTTCCAAAAGCTACATATTAGAATGACTTAGTTATTAGTAGTAGTTAGAAACCAATCTTTTGGTGAAATTATGGGTGTAACATAACTATGGTTTATGTTGTGTTAACTTACTCACTTCATTATAAATAAGAGGCATACACTTTCTATATAATCAACCAATTTTGATATCAATAGAATATTTTGCATTTATCACATATTTTGGAAAAGTATTGCCAAATTATTTATATTTTGAATTTTAACATCCAATCTAATTATTTAGGTGTGAAAATTATCCCTCTTTTTTAATTTTATGTATTTTTTATTGCTAGGGTTATAGGTTTGCTATAGGTGGTATCAAAGCTAGTTTTAGATCTAAAAAATATAAAAAGTCATCTATTATAGAGGACATAAATTTATACTCATAACTCAAATTACAAAAAATGTTTTTTCATGGAAATTTGACTTGAAGAATTTCCAAAAAAATAAACTTTCGTCACTTTTAGATCACTATAGAGGGAAATATAGGAGTCTAAAGATTATGTTATACAATTTTTCAAAAAATTTGTAACTTCTAATAATCTAATTTTAATAGAGTATAACTTTGAATTCAAGCATCAAATTAAGGTTCCATTTTTTATTTTGAAACAAAATTGAGTAATATTTCAAATGAATGTTTTCTTATGATTTTGTATGAATTATTTGGAGATAAATAAACTGTGAAAATGGATTGTTTTTAATCCTAAAACTTCTAGTATAGAAAAAATGTCAAAAAATATAACATATATATTTAAAGCAAGGCTAAGAATTAAGTTGTAAAAGGAATTATAAATGTATTTTATAAATTTTTTATTAATTAATATGTGACATTAGAATATGAAAAATAAATAGTTTCATGGATGGGTTTTGAGAATGTTTGCAATGAGTGGTATGAAGATTTATTATGGATAAATGAGGACAACTTATTTGATATTATTTTTCATGGATCCTCTTTTTATGATGAATAAAATTATTTTGCATATATATTTTATGAATATTCTCTCCTTTATGAATAATATCCTAGTAATGATGACATTTATTGAGGTCTTAAAGTTCCCACAATATCTATTTGGTGAGTCTCATTTTATTTATAGTGAATCTTATAAAGATAGAAATGCATTCATGGAAAGAGAAGTTGAGGAACATATTATTGTGGATAATCACATGAAATTAATGTATGAGAATGTTAAACATGAGTATATAATCATGATTTCTTGGGTATTTCATTGACGATGATTGATTTTTAAAAAAAATCATTTTCATTATCAAAATTAGCATTGGAAATATATGTAGATGATAGTTTTAAACACATGCTCAATATGTTTTATATTATGTTAATTAAAGAATACATATATAAAATGATTCTTTGATTATTTATATCATATTATATTAAGTGATTTCCTTAAGTCCTTTGAAATGGACTATTGTTAAGGCTTCTACCCATTTATGTGGTTGCATGTTCTCATCTCAAAGAAAAAGGAAGAAGAAGATGATTGAGCTTTTATATTTTACTCAATATATGGGGACAAATATTCCCAAGGGGAAAGTCATGTTGTGTGCTAGAACACAACCCATTTTTTCATAATTTTTGATAAAGTAAATGATTTATTTTGTTATAATTCTGATAGTATATGTAGCATTGGGTTTGAATAAGTTGATTTCTCCACAAGATACCTATTGGAATGTTCTAGTTAGTAGTGGTAGGTAAAATACACTCTTTTTTTAAGATAATGGGTGGAATACCACTATGGTTTAGGTTGTGGAAAGTTAATTAGATCATTATAAGTAATATGTTTACCCTCTCAATGTAATTAATTGATTTTCATATCAATAGAATATTGTATGTTTATCACATATTTTGGATAATTCTTACTCTATTATTTATATTTTGGATTTTAGGTGTAATCCACTTATTTGGGTGTGTAGGTTCCCACACTAGTTCTATTTTTTGTATTTTTGCTTTCTAGGGTTTTATATTTGCTACAAATTATATCCATTGGTAGGAGGGATGAGGGAATACAATTGGTTATGTATTAGGTAACTTATGCTACAAATATTTTTAATTTCATGTATCTCATCATCAATAAAGTATACAATGGTGACATGTAGATTGGAATGCATGTTTATGTACTCAAAGTAATGGTGTGCTAGTGATATTGGTTGTAGGAATTTGAATTTTTTTTTAGGCTAGTTTTGGATACCATGGGTTATAATAACTTCATATTTGTATTAAACACTATTTTTAATAAAATTTAGCCATTGTATATTGGAAGAGGTGCCTACTCTCATGAAATGAATCCAAGGTTGACCTAAGAGTAAATTTTAAGAGAGTGGTAGGTTAAAGACCATGACCTCATATTGTTTTGGGTCTTACGATTACATGAGTCCACATGTATCTAAGGGAGTTATTATTGTATCTTTATAATCCATGATAATTGAAACATTTTATTGGGATTATTTTAAGTATATCCTTATAGACATTAAAATATGGTAATTGATACTTATCAACACCAATTTTGACTTACCATCACTCTACATGAATTATGCATACATACATGATTCTTATTTTTCATTCTCTCACATCCATGTGCCTTATATGGGTATAAAATTTCCAAGTTGATATTAGTCATATACATGAATTCCCAAAATATGTCACACCATTATTTATCCTACTTATGAAAACTATAAATCATTAGATTAGTGTTCCTATCTCCTATATAATAATGTTAGAATTAAAACATATCATATGAGGGTGCCACTCAAGTTTGATGGTTTCTTCCCAAGACACAAAATAATCACATTTAAAATTCAAATCATTCTTATGGATCAAACCATATGTTTTGCATGTCAGTGGTGTGAGAAATTACCCAAAGAGTCTTGTATAAATATAAAAAGGTATAAGCCTATTAATTATCTATCAAGAACTTGCCAAACATACTCAAACAATTTCACATTCAAGAAGACTACACTATTCTTCCTAATTTACCTATCAGTCACTAAGAGAAAGTCTTACCCAAGTATGAAGCACTCAAGAGCCAAGTAAAATTTTTCAATTTAAAATTACCAAGGGATATATTATAGGTTAAATTCATTGAATGAACACTATTGCACACATTCACCTAAAGGGGAGAACTACATGAATTTTTAATTCCCCATTTAAAGTATATATATATGTAGGTGACACTCAACCATTCAACAAGGAGTGGTTAGAGTTAGTTCAAGCCAACTTTCTCCTCATTTTTTAGACCTAAATTTATCATTACAAATGGAAATAGGGTTTAAAGTGAAGGAGATGGATTTATGGGAGTTGTATACATAGTCAAATCTCAGGATCACACATATGGACACAAGATAAGTAGTCAAAATGGCTTGTTCTATAATAAAAGAGTAATATTTACACATAAAAAATTGTCAGGTTTAGAACACAACAACATACGATAACAAACAAATGTTGACATTACTATTTGGTGAGCTTAGAATTCTAATTCCTAATCTAAAAAACTCATAATCCAATTTTTTTTCCTTTCTTAATATTTTATTATAGTCTTAGATCTATATAGTGTATAAAACTACTAATATTATATATTTTATTGTACATTCAATATTTACCAAGCTAAAGTGCCATATTAGTTTCAAAATTTTACATTCAAATTTGTAATTTACTATATATCTTAATAATATGGATTTATTTACTAAATTAAATATTATTTAGGGTTAATAGACCACATTAATTCAAAATAGGGTAACACTTATTGGTGAACCCAAATATTGTATTGAACATCACAAACCCTAGGTTTCCCTTGGGGTTTCTTCCTCCATTCTAGTGTTCAATATTTTTATATAAAAATTTGATTTTTTTTTTTAATATCTAATTTTCATTTATACATAAAATACATGTCTAGAATGGATGTACATAGTTTCTATTTCTTTACTCAAGTTATGATTACAATTATTACATGTTACTTTCCTTTGATATGCAAAATATATAAAAAACATGTAATTTGATGGATCCAATCTATGTACATTAAAATACTAAACTAAATAATGAAAAATATCAAGTCTCTCTCTTTTCATTAATAATAAATCTAAGTTTCTTCCTATCACTAGTAGGAGATAAAGGGCATGAGTGAATCATTTTGTTCCTCTTTTCCATAGACATCAAAATTGTAATAGTTACCATCTTGCCTCTATTATTCTCCCATGATTAATATTGGATCTCATAATCCATGTTGTCACTACTAAAAGAGGTAGGGTACCCCACTGTGCATGGAATAATAGAGGTATTCAACATGTTTCTCTTAAACCCCCTTCACCTCCCATGAGACAAGTTAATCAACCAAAGGGTATGAGATTATTTATTATCTCAAGAATGCACATGGTAATATTTTTATCCTTGAATTATTAAAGTAATCAACTATTTAAAAGGACATCTTTTATGTGAAATTTTGTGATACCATTTCTCTTAGTAATAAAACCAACATAATTTACTTCTATCATGAATACATGAAAGGATGTTGACAAATTTATTTCATTTGGAAAATAATAATTAGCTCCATGACACATAATAGAGCAAAATCTCCCTTTATTTATTTATTTATTAAAGTTCAAGTTTAAACTAGAGTTTTCAAGTGGGTGTTGATAAATAATGCCTCAAGAATGAATATCAACATAACATTATTATAATAATTGGGTATCATTATGGAATCTATCTAAAAATTAGATCAAAGCATGAAGTAATTTTATAGTATTCTACAATAGGTACTTGGGTCAATCTAAATAGATGCAAAATTAGGACCTACCATAGTCCATAATTATTTTAGGGCATGCCAATTCATTTACATTATATTTACTTATGGGTTGACCTTGAATACTTATTATGGAGGTAGTCCCAACTATATTTCATTGATGTGTGAAATTCATGCATCATGGATATTTGTATACATTTCTTATAGATGATGATCCTTTCCAATATTTTAAAGTGACACAATATACTAATTATATTCAATCACATTTTGGGGATTATTCTATAAGACCACCATCACAACCCATCCCATTAGAATAGATGCACACATATGATATGGGATAATCAAGTCAAGTAAATGATAAGGAACCAATTGTGTACATTAATAAACATAAAAATTAGGCACCACAGATTATCATAGAGAAAAAATAATTATATATCTCCATCTTTTGGTCAATTCTCAAGATCCTAAGTGTATATTCATAAAATTTTATGATAGTGATGATGACAAATATACGTAAGATATAATAGATGATCATTTACCTATGTTAAATTTCAATCCTTTTGATCCAAATGAATATTTATCTCATAATATGTTTACACCAATTAGTATTGGAGAGTAATGAGATAATTCATATACATGGAGCACTAATAATTCAAATGTTTCTACTCATCCATAATACATAAGGGGCAAAATAAAGGCACAATGTCAAAACAACAGTATAATGCAAATGCCAATAGTATTTGTAATGTTATTTTACATCATGATTCTTTCATGATAAAAGATATGTAAATAATTTATATTGTAAATTCAAGTATGACTCAGGAATAAAAAATTATCTAAACTTAAAAATATAACAAATTATTTTGGCACAATTCAATGAATAACATGGAATTTTTAGGGACATCACATGTTACCAAATTACAAGTGACAACTATTTAAATCAAACCAAGTATTATCCTACAAATTTTACATGAGAATCACTTTATTTCATTATCAAATAATTTACATAGATATATGGTAAGTTTATCACATCAATAAGGAAATTTATATTGTGATTACCATAGTACCACTAGGTATAACACACAATTACATTGTAATACAACATAAAATTAAAAAGTACATGATTAAATGAAATATTAAAGTAATTAAAAAAATATAATGGAAATCATAACCAAGTTTCAAATTAGCTCATATACATAAAGGAAAAAAAAGTGGAAAGAGTTTGTAAGAAGAGATATCAACTTCTATGCTATTTATTGAGGGGGAATATCAACATCACATACAAATTGATGAGAGTAAAAATATAAGTACATGAAGTCTATCATAATTAAAATAATGAGGATATAACATTAATAAATTATAACATAATTTATATTACCTAGGTTTAGTTGGACACATCATCTTTCCAATCACTTGTGGACCAACAATTGTTTATACATGCATATGGGTAATACACACCACCAACTGGTTAAAAATCACATTGGGATAATAATGGGTAGCACAAATGTAAGAAATGGATAAAGTAAATTATAACACCACATGATCATGAAAATGGAATAAAATTATAAATCTACTTGATAATAATAATGATGACCAAAAGACATCTCTTATAAAGAGATCCAATCATAATATATAATCAATCATTGGCAAAAAAAAGTTATGCTTTTATACAACCATGAAAAAAATTCCAAAGTAAAGGACAAACCAAGTGACATACACAAATTTTATGATTTTTATGACCTATGAGACTTTATTAACATATTTTATTCTCCATGGGCACTTTTAAAGCCCCCGGTCTTGATGGCTTTCCTCCTATATTCTTTTAGGAATATTGGGAGATTATTGGAGCGGACCTCACAACTGCAGTTCATGATTTTTTTAGATCTGGAAAAGTTTTGAAACAAGTCAATAATACCTTCATTATACTTGTTCCTAAAAAATCCCAACCTTTACACCTTGCTGATTTCAGACCCATTAGCTTATGCAACACTGTGTATAATATATTTACTAAACTGCTGGTTTTGAGAATTCAACCCTTACTTAACAAAATTATTTCTCCTACTCAAAAAGGTTTCATCCTGGGTAGATAGATTCTTGATGTTGTGATCACCACACATGAGACTATCCACTCCATGGATAAGAGCAGAATCCTTGGGATGGCCCTCAAGCTTGATATATCCAAATCTTATGATAGAGTCTCATGGAATTTTCTATTCCAAGTGATTAGAAAATTTGGGTTTAATGATAAATTGTTTTGATTATTATGGAATGCAATCTCTTCTACTAAATTCTCAGTGCTGGTTAATGGTGTTCCTAGAGGGTTTTTCTATGTGCACAGATACATACAAGCTAATATAGTTTCAAAAAAGCTAGTAGGCATCAAACCTACCTCTTTCCTTCATCCTATGGTTATACAGTAGTTTATGGATGACACCATCTTATTTGGTATCTCATCAGTGATCGAAGCTAGAAGATGGAAGAATATACTTAATGATTATGCTAGAGACTCGGGACAAAGAATAAATTTCCAGAAAAGTAATGTGTACTTCTTCAACACTCCCAATGAACTTAGACATAGAATCATTGATATCTTAGATTGTGCTGAGGCTGGCCTACTAGCTACCTACCTAAGTCTCCCACTCTCAGTTAAAGAGGTATCTTCAGGTTTTTGGAATGGTATTGTGGAATGTACACAGAGGAAACTTCTTGGGTGGAAGGGGAAACTACTCAGTAGTGAAGGTAAGCTGCAACTTCTTTAGACATCCTTGCAAGGTATTCCTACTTACTTCATGTCTCTTTTTAAAATTCTTACATATTTTGTTGAAAAGCTAGAACAGATACAAAGGAAATTTTTATGGATGGGAGTGGAAGATAAACAGAGAATGTCTTTAGTCAAATGGGAAAAAGTGTGTCTCCCAAAATGTCATGGTGGACTTAATATAAGATCCATTAAGAAAATGAATAAAGCCCTCCTCTCAAAAGTTTGTTGGAATCTGATTCACAACAATAGTGAGTGGGGGGAAATAATGTATGCCAAATACATGCATAACATTGATGATTCCAACTTTCTTCAACAGGCAGGATTACCCCAGGGGTTTGTGATATGCAATAAAATGCTAAAAAGTAGAAGTCTTCTCAAACAGGGAATTAGGTGGAAGATTGGAAATGGCCAGTAGATTAAATTTTGGGAGGATAATTGGTTAAGGGACAAGCCTCTCATCTCCCAAGGAAACTATGGAGAAATTATAGGCCTGACTACTCAGTTCTTTGGTGATAGGGTTAGTGATTATATGGAAAATAAAAATGGGATAAGGAGCTATAAAAACCTTTTGGATTGTTGTGTGCACAGGCCTGAGCTTATCCCAAGAATTTGGGAGATCCAACAATGTGTTCAGGAGATTATAATTCTACTCTTCCCTTGGGAGGATGAACAATACTGGTGGCCTGATAAGAATGGATCATTCTCTGTCAAATCTACCTATCATCTGCTTACACCTAAAGCTTAGAATAAGGAGGTATGGAAAAAGGTTTGGAATCATAAACTCATTCCAAAGATTAACTTGTTTTGTTGGGTTGCTTCCCATAACAAAATCCTTACTTAGGACAACCTTCAAAAAGGGGGTTTACTTTGGTCAACAAATGTTTTTTGTGTGGTTTTAGAGAGGAATCAGTTTCACACCTATTCATACACTGTGAGTTTACCCAAGATTTATGGGGCAAAATACTTAACAACTTTGGCATTGAATGGGTTTGAAATTTAGACCTTAAAGAAGTAATTCTCAGCTGGAACTTAACCTTCTCACATCTGTGGATTAAGGAACTATGGAAGCAAGCTCTACCATGCTTGAGCTGGACTTTATGGAAAGAATAAAATCATAGAATTTTTAGGGACACTGCTAGAAATGTTGCTCAAGTGTTTAACTCCTTTGCTAGGACCATATTGGAAAGTGTTACAACAACTCATATTAGTGTTGTGGAGAAACCCCTAGTTGAATTTGAAAGTCAAATTGCTACCAAATGGAAGGTTTTAAACCTTATCCCTGGGCATGATAATTCCAAAATTCTTTAGAGACTTCATACTAAATGGATACCACCTAAACCCAGTTAGATGAAACTCAATTTTGATGGGGCATCCAAGTCGAGTGGTAAAGCAAGTGGAGGAGGAATAATAAGAAATGAAAAAGGAGGGATGTCTACTATCTATGCTGGTGGCATGGGTTGCTAGAGCAATAACTATGCTGAAGCTATGGCCTTACTTTGGGGATTAAAGTTAGTTATATCCCTAGGAATCACAAATTTGAATATTTAGGGAGATTCTAAGTTGATCATAGATGTTGTTAATAAAGCATCTAACATTGGTATCCATCTAAAAGACATCATTATAGACATCCAGTTTCTTTTACAAAAGTTTTTCGAAGTTGAGATTACCCACACCTACAGAGAAGGTAACAGGGTCGCTGATGCTTGTGCCAACCTTGGTCAACAATTCTCAGGATGGAGAGTATGGTGACAAGGGGCTCATATACCCCAAAACATTAGAGAGATCATTCAGAAGGAGATGAAAGAGCATGAATGATGCACATTGATGATGAAGATAGTTTTTGAAGGTGGTCCATGTGGAGAAGGCCATTGCAGATCATGGAAGTGGTGGGTAATCCAGGGAATGATGAAAATGAGAATCTTAAGGATCTTATTAATTCTATAGTTATGTAGTTTCATCCTTTTTGACTCTGGTCTTTCTAGTGTTTTTTTTGCTTCTGAATTTGTTTCTCAGTTGTGCCATTGGTTCAGTGCTGGCATATTTTGTTTGCCAGCCTTCTTGTCTTTTTTGATTGTATAGGGTTTGGCCCCTAGTTTTCTGCCTTAATTAATCAAAAACATATTTTATAAATACCCAAGAAAATATAAAAAAATATAAAAAACATTCAAATATTCCAAAAAATCTAAAATTAGGATATGGGCATGATGTGATTAATAGGTTAAATAATTTATTTATGTTATTTATCACATGTTTGGTAGATTACATATATTTTATTATATATACACATTCATTTAAATGTATACATGAGTGACATGTATGAAATATAGATAGAAATGATATATGGATACATATATGTAAGACCATTACTCTAGGGGATATGCCACTGTTGAGGGCATATTCCTCCATAGGTTACACTATCACAAGTTACATTTATATTACATTTCCATTTACCATGTTGATTTACCTTGATTTATTGCATATTCCTTGATATTTATCATATTTATATAATGTTAAATGGTTATGTTATTTTACTATCATGTGACATTTGCATACTCAGATTGTGTAGAGTACCCTATATGTTCTATGCAACTTTGATGTTGTTTCCATTTATAATAGGATAGTCATTGCTTATCTATTGTATGTAACCCATTTTTCTTGTGTGTGTGACATTCATTTTCCCTTGTTTATGGTTCCTTATCCTTATGTGTGTAAAATTTATTACCCATTGTTTATGGTTTATTATCCCTGTGTGTGTGACATTTATTACCCCTTATTTATGGTTCCTTATCATTGTGTGTGACATTTATTATCCCTTATATAAATTTAATTAGCCTTATGTGTGACATTATGAGATATTTCATGTGTCATAGCAATGAAAATGATTATCTAGCTTGTTATGATTGTTGAGCTTGTCAGTGACATGATCCATATCATTCACCTTCACTTTGTGTGCAATGCCATGATCCATATCATGCACTTTCCCTAAATATTATTATTGAATAAATTTATTAGTGGTGATTCCTATTTCATGCCTAATTTATATATAAATATTGACATGAAACTTATATGCCTTTTATTACATATGTATTATACATGATTTGATGACACATTCATTATTATGATGACATATTCTGCACATGTTGACATGATTATACATTAGTGCATATTTATACATATCATGATATAATTAACTCTTTTTTTTAGATTAGTTACTCATAGGTTACATCCCTTACTTTAAAAGTAGGGAATTTTAGTGGGCTTGTTATAGAGACTAAATTCTCTATGAGAAAGTTGCTATGACCTTAACTTATAGTGAATATAGGTATATGTGTGGCTGACTTGTGGCTTACACATATCCATATTATTTTGTTGCATTTATCTATGTTCTTAGTATGGTTAGTCTATGGAATAACCTTGGATAATTAGAGAATTCTCAATATGATGCTAGAAGACTAACCACTACCTCACACACACACACATACACACACACACACACACACACACACACACACACACACACACACACATATGAGGTAGTGGTTAGTATTTTATCATTATATTGAGAATTCTATTCTTATTACATTATTGTGGAGGTTGCCCCTCAAATTTGCTCAGTCATAATATTCAAATATTATACACTTTCACAAATTGTTATTGTGGATCTATTTATTTTTATATTAATTATGAGATATATAATTATATTATTATAAATAATCAAAGTAATTTCATTACAAATGCTATCAGAGCTTTAATTTGGGTAAGTTTATATGATGTAATTTTTTTCTCAAGTCTGGCATCCTGAGCAGTAAAGTCTAGAATTTTTTACCTTGTAAAAATTAATAGTCATTGGATTCATCTCTATGATATTATTTCAATAATATATTATACCTATACACTTTTTTGGGACAAAAATTTTCATCCTTATGCACATTATAAGTTTTTGTATTTGTCTTGGCAAGTTGATCACAATGGCATTATCTATTGATACATTTTTTTGGGTCACAACCCTCTTAGGGTTTGTGTATGGTAGTTCTTAACACTCAAGTCAAGGGAAAGGGAAAGAAACACCTAAAACTCCTCACAAAGATGACATGGAGTCAAAAATTCTAATCTAAGTATTTTAGAGATAATTCAACAACTTAAGTTAGAGTTTTCAAGTCATGGTATAGAAAGATGATCTTGATGTGGTTAAAGGGGACACACAAGGTTGAGAGGGGACCTAGATAGCTTTTAGTATCAATTACAAAAAATCACTAGGCATTTGGCCAACTTTTAAACTCATTAATTTTAAAATAACCCTCCACCACTCTAATTTGTTTCTTTTCCTATAAACAATCACAATGCCAACCACAATATGAAGTTACTATTACCAAAAGTGGACTTATGTAATTTTGATGGTAATGATCCACTCACATGGATTACTAAAAATGAAATTTTATTTGATGTAAATCAAACTTCATATTCATAAAAGGTGATTATGGCCTTTCAAAATTTGGAACCCGAGCAATATATTTGGTATCACTAGTTCTATGCTCAAAATAAACTAAAGGATAGCTTGGTTTCTTATTCTATCTTTTTTGAACAGTTATGGCTCCACTATCATAACAATGTCTTAAAAAACTAATTCAACCAACTATCTAAGTTTCACCAAATGGGGATGGTAAATGATTACATTCATCAATTTTAGAATCTCTCCCTATGTGTGATAGACATCATTGAGGAAAATTTGATTGACGTATTTTTGGGTAGCTTCTAAGATAGAATCCAATTAGAGGTTCACATGTTTTATCCTAGTAATATATCTAAATCTATACTAAGGGAACACATGATCAAGGAAAAAGAGTTGATAAAATGAATACCATTCAATAATGTGCATGAACACATATTCCCAACACCATCATTTTCTTAGCCTACCAAATTGACACCTCAACAAGTTTAAGAAAAGCATGTAAAAGGTTTATGTTTTGGATGCAATAAAAAATGGAACAAAGGATAGCGTGGGCTGAAAAGAAGTTGTTTTAAATTAAAGGTGTCAATGAGGAGGAATAAGATGATGAGGATTCAAGGGTAAGTTTATAATAACCTAAAGATAATATGAAGATTCTTAACCTAATATTTTATGTCATGCACTTTTAGGGATTAATACTCCTCAAAATCTTAAGGTGGTGGTTTTCCCAAAGAAATAAAAGGTTACTATGTTAATTTACTATGGGAATACACATAATTACATCAATAGTAAGTTGGCTACTCATTTGAACTATTTCATTTACCCAACTGTAAAACTTTAGGTCATAATTTTAGATGGTGGTATAGTCAAATAGTATAGAAAATTCCATAGAATTAATCTTACTATGGGAGACTTTGCTTAATTCCCCTATGTTTATTATTCCCATTGGAGGAGTTGTAATTTTTTTAGGAGTTTAGTGGCTCACCACTTTGGGAACCATTGAGATGAATTTATAGTAACTATTCATGAGGTTCCATTCAAAAGGCATGACCTTTGAATTGCATGGATTATGGGCTAAATCTCCACAACTAGTTAGCTCCCATCAGATGATGAAGATTTTTAGAAAAGGTGTAGAAGTATTTTTGGAACTCTTATTTTCCATAGAGGTTTATCTAACCAAAGAGTTTACACATAAAAATTTACAAAAGGTGTTAGATGACCATTATGTTATTTTTAGTGACATGCCAAATGGACTTCCTCTACTTCATGCACATGATCATGCCATCAAGCTCGTTCTAAGAAGTACACTACCCAACATCAGACCCTATAGGTCTCCTTATACTCATAAGAGTTGAATTAAAAATATGGTATAAGAGATGTAGATGTAGGAATCATCTAACATAGTCAAAGTGAATATTCCTTCTTGATGGTCATGGTGTGAAATAAGGATGACAATTGGAAGATGTGCCTAGACTATAGAGAATTCAACAAGTACACCATCAAATATAATTTTTCTATTTTATTAATTAATTATTTGGTAGGTGAATTACATGGTGATTTTTATTTTACTAAGTTAGACCTTCACTCTAGGTATCATTAGATTTGCATTTACGATGATGACATACTTAAAATAACTTTCATAACTCATGAAGGCCATTATGAATTTATGGTCATGCCTTTTGGCTTAAAAATGCACCATATAAAATTTAGATTTTGATTAATAATATTTAGGCCATTTCTAAGAAATTTTATATTAGTATTTTTTGATGATACCCTCATCTACAACAAAATTGGCAAGACCATTTGAAGCATGTGAAATTGGTACTTTCAGTTCTAGAACAACATTATATTAATGCCAAACCTTCTAAATGTACTTTTGGTGTCCAAGATGTGGATTAATTGTGTAATATTATTTAAAATGAAGGATTGAAAGTTTATCCTAAAAAAATCTAATTGATGATGGAGTAGTAGGTTCCCAAGACCCTTAAGAACCTCAAAAAACTTCTTGGGCTAACTAGTTACTATCATAGATTTGTCAAAAATTATGGTAGTATTATAAACCCACTCACCTCATTTTTGAAGAGAGACCATTTTCAATTTATTGATTAATATACCAAGGCATTTGAAGAGTTAAAAATGGATATGTGCACATTTACAATTTTCCCTACTAATTTTTCAAAAACATATATTGTGAAGTGTGACACATCAGGATATGGGGGTTGTACTCATGCAAGAAGGAAGACCAATAGAATTTGAACTCATCAAATGAAGGGAAAAAATAATATCAAAATAATCTATGAGATAGAGATGATGATTATTCTACATGTAACAAAACAATGGAGACCTTATCTGATGGGTCATCACTTTCAAGTAAAGATTGATCACGATAACCTCAAATATTTTTTGGATCAATGATTTTCATCTAAAGAAAAATATAAATGGGTGAATGAAATTTTAGGGTATTATTTTTAAATATTTTATAATAAAGGAAAAGAGAATGTGATGGTATATGACCTCTCTCAATGTGATGAATTAGTTGAGACATTGTTATGTGCCATCACAATGTGGCAGACAGATTGGATAGAGGAAGCAAAATTTGAATGGGAGAATGACATTGATATAAAGGATTTGATTCAAAATATTTAAGAGGGTTATAAAAAATCTAAAAAAATTACATAGAAGGGGAACACATTATGGTATAAAGATAAATTATACCTCTTTAAGCATTCTCTCCTCAAACATAAAATTATTTAGGGACTTCATGTCTCTCCACTTAGAGGTCACTCCAATATTTTGAAAACATATCATAGAATCAAGTAGTATTTATGTTGGGAAGGACTCAAGGGGGATTTCTATAAATATGTGGTTGAATGAATGGTATATTAATAAAATAAAGGTGAAACCATTAAGACCCTAGGTCTTTTACAACCTTTATCTATCCCTAGCCAATGTTGGGAGGAGGTTTTCATGGATTTCATTACAAGACTACCATGGTCTATGAGAAAAATATTATCATGGTAGTTGTGGATCAACTCACCAAGTATGCTAATTTTTGTACCATATCACAACCATTTATTGTCAGTATAGTAGATTCTACTTTTCTCAATATAGTTTAGAAATTACATGGTACTCTAATGATCATTTTAAGTGACCAAGATCCCATATTTACTAGTAATTTTTGAACTAAATTATTTTCATGTTTGAGTACTCATTTGGTTCATATCTCATACTATCACCCTCAATTTTATGGACAAATATAGTTAGTCAACAAATGTATATAATTGTAGCTTTGTTGTTTTATTTCTGATAAATAAGACAAATGGGTTCATTGGATACCATTTGATGAATGGTGGTATAAGACTTATTTTCACACTTATTCCAAGATTTCTCCCTTTATGGAATTATATGGTTATCATCCCCCATCCATCACTTTATCTTTGACAATAAATCCTAAGGTTTAAGATATTGAGGAACACATTCACCATCAATAGATGTGTTAGTCAGTTTGTGAGAGAATTTGGAAATGACACAAAATATAATGAAGCAACAAGTAATCAACACTATAGTGAGTGGAATTTTTACATGGCTGATTGGGTCTTTGTGTATTTATATCCATATAAATAAATGTCTCTAAAGCAATATAAAAATGATAACAAGCTATCACCTAAGTATTATGGCCCTTATCAATTCTTGCATAAAATTGGTAGTGTGGATTACAAGCTAGAATTATCTCCATCCACTTACATACATTCAGTATTCAATGTGTTTTACCTGAATAAGGTAATTATACATAGATTTTCCACTCAAATTGAGTTACCTAAATCGGATGAAGAAGGATGATTCATTATATATCCTAAAGATATCCTTCACACATTTACTAAATAACTATAGACTAGAGACATTAAGGAGTATTTGATCAAATGGAAGAACCTAAATTTTGAATATGCAATATGGGAGGATAAATCATTCCTATAAAAACATCTTGGTTTGATTCAACATTGAGTAAAATGTTATTTTTAATGGGAAGGGCATGTTGTGCCCTTAATTTATAGTGCATCTAGAGATATGTGTGGTTGACTTATGGATTACACACCTTCATATTATCTTCTTGTATTTCTCTATGTTCTTAGTATGGTTAGCCTATGGAATAATCCTGTCTAAGTAAAGTATATATAAGAGGTAGTGGTTAGTATTTTAAAATCATATTAAGAATTTTATTCATATTTCATTATTGTGGAGGTTTCCCTCTCAAAGTGGCTCAGTCATAATATTCAATTATTTCACTCTTTCAACAATTATTTTTGTGAATCTATTTATTCTTCTCTTAATTCTATGATAAATAATTCTATTGTTGTGAATCATCTAAGTAATTTCATTATAAGAACAAAATATAGGCTTTGGAACATATTATATATTTTAGAATGGTTCAAATATTAGATTGGGACTTATATTGACATTTTTTAGGCAATTTTTTGGGGCATGTGTCATGCATATGCACTAAATTTATAGGCCATGAGTTACGAGTTTTTTTATATATGAAAATATTCAAATACATTTGGGGGCATATACACTCATTTTACAAGACATGAGATACAATTTTTTAGATTTTTTAGATATGGACACAAATATCATATAGATGCATGACATTTTATATAATATTAGCACTAAAAAATTTATATTATGGGGCATGAATCTTGTTCATGCACATACAAATTATTTCCCTTTCTATTTTCTAAATGCATTCCATGGTACCTAGAACTAAGCACCCTTTAATATATAAGTCTATATATAACATTTTATTTATGTTTAAATGAGTAATTACATTGTAATTCAATGCCCTCAATGGCACATACATTATTATACCATCCCAATACCTGGATCCCACCTTACATATTTGGGTTATAATATTAGTGCAACATTTTTTAAAGATTAGTTACATGAGTTAGTGAGGTTGTGGTTTTTGTGATGCTCAATGACATTGGCACTACTCCCTTTTATTTTAAAATGAGGGTTGGGGAATTTTCCTTCCTAATACACAACCTCACCTTATTTACAAAATTTTTTGGATTAATCACCCAAAATTATCTAAAGGGTTCAATGAGGATAATTATTCTCCAATCCTTTGACATAGAAGCATCATATCCAATCAATTATGTGTCAAAATTGTTCACCCACCCGCATTTATACTATTTCCTTAATATTAGATTTCACTTTTCAATTTACCCAATTTGATATTTCATTACATGGACATTGAATACTAAATTTTCATCACAATATTTCTTCGAGTAGGGTGCATGTTTGTAGCACCTCCCAAAGGCAAAGTGTGTTATACACACTTAGGTACATTTATTTATTATTTTATTCTAGTATTTATATTTAATTTTAATATTATAATAAAATGGGGGTATTTTTAGACACTAAAATATGGTAATTGATACTTGGAATTGTCAATTTTAACTTACCTTCACTTTACATGACTTGTGCATACATACATGATTCTCATTCACCATTATCTCAAATCAATATGCCTTCCATGGGTCTAACCTTTTAAATTTTCTTTCATTCACCTATAATAATTTACATAGTCTATGTAAAATCATTTATTTATCTTAATTAGACATGTCTAAATCATTAGATTAGTGTTATTGTCTCCTAGACAATAAAATTAGACCCAAAACATATCATTTGACACTACCACATGAGTATGATAATTTCATCATGTGCCAAGCAATGGTAACATTTAAATTGAAATATTTCCTATTGGTTTACCAATATGTTTCACATGTTGGTGGTGGGATAAAGTAATTAAAGGGGTGTATATAAATATAAAATAACTATAGGCCTATTACCTATCTATAAAAAGTTACCAAACATACTCAAACACTTGCATATTTTATGGGACTTCCCTATTCTTCCTAATTTATCAATTAGTCACTTGAAGTAGGTCCTAGAAAAATTTAAATCACTTAATATCTAAGTCAAATTTATCAATTTCCAAGTATTAAGGGCTAGATTATAGGTTACATCAATTGAATGAACATTATTCCACACATTCACCTAATAGGGAGAAATACATGTAGGTTGAAATTCCATATTCAAATTATTGGATATGTTGATAATGTTAAATCATCAAATGAGGAGTGGTTGGAGTTAAATCAACCAAAATTTCTTCTTCTTTTTCATGCATGAGGTTATCATTATAAGTAGACCTAGGGATTCAAATGAAGGAGATATATTTATATGAGTTACATGCACAACTAAACATTGGCATCACATATATAGACATAAGAGAATCAATCACAATATATGGTACTAAACCTAAAGAGAAATATTTACAAAGATAAAACCATTAGGGTTAGAACATAGTATCATATGAAACTGACCATAAGTTGAAATTACTATCTAAGTGAACCCAAAACTCTAGTTCTTAATCTAAATGACTCACTATATAATTTTATATCTTTTGATACCCACCTATAGTCTCAAACCTATATAATAAAAAAATAGACAAGTATTCTATCATTTGTTTTAGTTTATATATTTAGCTAACTAGAGTGTCATATCAACTTTAATTTTTTACATTCAGATTTGTAGTCTACTGTAAAAATTAATAATATGGATTCATTTACACAATTATATATTATTTAGGGTTACATACCACATTAATCCAAAATAGGTTAAAATAATCCTAATATATTTATTAACCATAAAGAAGTAAAAATAATTCCTAAAACTTCATACAATAGAACTTTTCTAACTTGAGTATCATTGATCATGACACTAAAAAAGAAAGGAGGGTCATCTAATCAGTAAATTATTTCATCATTCATCACGTCAACCATGGGGACTATATGGAGAGATTATTTTTTGATTGAGGATTAAATATGGTTTCAATTAATTGTAATTAATTGAATGTTGGACCTTATGGATGTTGAATAGGTTATTCATTTTAAATTTATGATTAATATTATTCTATAGCTTGTAATTTTTGCATGAGAAATTTCCTTGATAGGGTGAGACTATCATGAGTTCCATTATGGAAAATTTTCAAGCATAATGTTGTGTTAATTTTAATCACCTAAAAGTGTAAATTGGATGCCAAGAGTGTTTCTTGAGTTATCATATTCCTAAATTATCCCTAAACCTATATTAGAGACTTAAACACACATTTTTAGTCATTGAGCAAACCATAGTCACTTACAATCAACCAAAACATAGTCCTAGGAATATGTACTTATATCCCAACCTAACTTGCTCAAGATTTTACCAAGTTGACATTAGCACCACATTTGGGACACTACAACCACATGGAGCTAGTGTCCCTAGCTAGGCACTACTGTCCTTATCCTTAAATCTTCCCAACAGATACTTTTTTCAAATGTTTACCCATCTTAAGGTTAGCCTATGCGCATTTCCTTATCTACACAAGCTATAAATCTCTATAAATATAAGTCTAATTGACCTATATTCACTCGATGGAAAATAGATGCAAAAAGCACATTCAAAACAAATGCAAGTTGATAAAAATTAAGGTATTTGATCCTTATTCTACCCTAGTTATACATACTACCATCTATAACAACCCTAAGCCTAGTTTTCAATGATTTAAAATCTAAATAACATTCAAAGCATCAAATTCCACTCTCATTATAACATTTACTTGAACTTGCATCAAGTACTAGGTGGGAGAACTACATCGGGTTTGATCCCTCTTCACAATATTGGTATCTAAGCAAATCTCTTCACAACTAGGTGTTGAGGATGTCTAGCCTATCCCACTAACAAACACAAAATTATTACTCATGCCATAATTTTAAGGAAGATTATGGTTTGCACACTAAATTATGTTTCTTAGGCATAACACAAAGCTCTAGATTTTATGCATGTAGGAATATGACCTAAAAACATAGGCTTAGATACCCCCAAAAAATAGGAATAGTCACATAAAGGGGAAACTATAGCTAATTTGAGGACACTACAACAACATGGTGCTATTATCCATATGGAGTGATGTTGTCTAGTGAGCAAATAGATTCTAGAATCATGTTAATGACACTCAGAACTATCAAGAACTAAGTTTTTAGAACCTATATCATTCAAGACAATCAATTTATAGATAAATAATTTATTTAAGCCTATTTATTACTATTTTTAGAAATTCAAATAAGGTCAAACACCATAAAAATCAATACTTAATTACTACAATTTATTTAACTAGTTTATACATCTCAAACCTTTAATCTAAACATAGGTTTTACATTATTAAAACCTAAAAAGTTAAATAATTTGGTGAACATGACTTACATTGAATATTACTTTAAACCCTAGCTTGCATTAATCTAAAATTTTATACAATAATTTAGGGTTGCATACTTCTAATTTTCTAGACAAAATACATAAATTAAAATCAATTTTAAATTAGGGTTTCAATTTATTATACATATAATTTATATTTGTGAAAATAAACCCTAGATTCAAAATCTTTAACCCTATATAACCCTAGGATCTACATTTCTAGTAGCTACTTAGTTTCAATCCATAACTTATTACCATTATTGTCATGACAGAATCCATCTTTCACTCATGGTACAAATCTTGGTACTTTGATTATCATGTTTATTACCAAAAATTTGTATAAATGTTCACATGTATGTTACTCCCACCATTGATTTGGTTCAAGCTAATTTTGTTTTACATATTGGTCCTCCATCATGTGAACCCAATTTTTCTATAGATCATTACTATATGGCTCACTTTAAGATACCCCGAGTTACTACTAGATGATAAAGGGCTTAGAGGACTCCTTTTATTCTACCTCTACATATACCAATTTATTATCTATGCTCCTATCCAACCTCTACTATTCATCCAAGGCACATAGTAGATCCCATGGTTTGAGCTATCACTAGGTAAAACATGGTACCTCCTTAGCCTATCTAGGAGAATCATAACCCTACCACCCCTCCTCATCCCCAACACACTACAAAACCACCCAGAGATCAAAAAAGATAGTTTTATATAGTGGATTAGTTGATAAATACACTAGCTAAAATATCCATATTGGAATTACTTTAAAAAGCAACAATCTTCCAAGATATTTTGTTTTAAACACCCAATCACACATCCATGCCTTGTGACATCAGGCCATTATTTTAAATCTATCATGAATACTATCAGAGATGTGGAGGATGTGATATATTTTTCAAATGAGGATTTACCTTCATAATTAGTAATTAATCAAAACTTGCCACTTTTTATTCAAACTCAAATCAACAACACAACTATTAAATGAGTCCTCATTGATAGTGGTTCAAAAATTTATACATGTAACCTCACATTTATGCAAACCATGGGGGTTGATATAGAATCTATTTAAAAGACATATAAGAATATACGAGGGTTTGATGACATTCCTAGATAAACATTGGGATCAATCACATTGGACATTATAATGGGACCAAAGACATTATTTTCACACTTTTAGGTGATGCCGAAGCATTTACATTATAATTTGATACTTGGGAGACCTTGTATAAATTTTATGGAGGATTTACCTTCTACTCTTCATATATGTGTCAAATTTTTACATATTGGGTGCCTATACACATGTCTAACATATAATCAACCATTTAGATATTATAAGCTCACTGAGCATCATACACTAAGTACATCATTAGATGGGACACCTCATGTTCTCATTGAACCCCCACCTTAATATATTCCCATTGATAATATTCATACTTATGAGTTGGGAAAGGATAGTAATATTATTTATATACCACCTGCATAACTTCCTATAACATAAACACCTTCATGGATGATAGAGGACTAGTATCTCCTCACATAGTTACCATCATTGATGATAGAGGAATAAATTATCCTAACACAATTACCTTCACCAAGGATATATGAATAAACTCTCATAGTACAAAAATCCTCATGCAAGATAGATGATGATATCATCATATCCTAGTTATCACTACTTGTCAATTTAGAAGAGGCTTACATTCAAAATTTTGACACAAATTCATAGGCCACTATAGAGGATGATCAACCACATATAGACATTGATGGTTATTTATGTGGATCGAGATTTACACTAGTGGGACCAAGAGGATATAGAGATAATTAAAAGGCACTTATAACTCACCATGTACTAGAAACCTCACTTTTTAAGGATTATACAGCTATGGGATCCCATACTCAACCATATTTAGAATTAGATCCCTTGATCTATTTAGTACATATGGTTACATCCATGGACATTAATTGATTCATATAGATTCAAGTAGGTATCTCATAGGATATACCAAACCAAATCTTGTAGTTATTAATTAATAAAGGATTGATGATATTACCCACAATTTGACTTAGATCAGCTAACATATTGTCACCACAAGAAGGGAAACCATTTTGCCACTTTCATAAAATCATAAGACATGATAAAAAAACATGTGCAACATTGAAACATAAAATAAATAAATTTAAGGCTAAGGACACTATCCATATCATACAACATCCACCTCCATAGGCATGACCACCACTAGTGATACGAGATACTACATAGATATGAGCACAATGCTAGAGTCATTATAAATACATATATTCATAACATGATCCATTAACTATATATATATATATCTTCCCTATAAGGCTATAAATGAGGATTATAATCCTAATACTTTCACTTTAGTATGTTTACACCACATTGGTTATTATGAGAGTGCAATACAACATACTATACAATATTAGGACTCTATTGGACATATTACATTACCAGTTGTATGTGGCCCCAATATGACCAATGTATTATTATTCATTTTTAACATATACACTCATATGCAAGTTATACTTGGCAATAAATGGTTACAGGTGATGGATGCTACATTTGATTAATCAGGGAGATTCTTGGCATTCACTCATTATGGACACATGGTTCACATTTTACATGATGACATTGATGAGAACCATATATCTCATGTAGATACTCCATATTATAATGTGGTTTACCATGGGATCATATGAGATTGACATTACATAGTTGATTGGCGTACCATTTAGATGCACAAAATTTAGACTCATGCTAAGGATAAGGTCCCAATAATACATACAGATTGGTATGATGATCATGATGATGATAACTCATTTGAGTCTAGACAAGCTCAATATTTGACACTCAATGATTTTAAACTAGATCCACCATTTAATTATCCACATCCCATGTATGTGATCTTGGGTCTATATATACATTACACTTTGCTTGTATTTTGTTTCATTTACATTTCCATTATTTACTTATACTCCCTTTCTCCTTGTGAATAGTTTATTTTCATTTACTTGTATATAGTTTATATCTAGAAAACACAAAAACAATATAACATGTTAAATAAAAAAACATTCAAATATTTCAAAACTAAATTTTTTACAAATTATATGCATTGATATGTTTACATTTCTAATACTTGCCAGATATTTCATATTGCTAGCTATTTTAGTATAGTCAATTTTATCATACACATATGTTTCACTTGTTCTCGTTGATTACTTGCAAATTACATACATGATGATAATACACTAAATTGATCCAAACCATCTATCCTCTACCCATTGGGGGAATTTACACTAATATAGGTTTATACATTTGATACAACCACCCACTTGGGGGCACCTCTTACATAGTTTCTATAACAAGGTTTTATCTTTACATATTATATATATTCAACTTTATACATTGATTTATCTTGATATTTATCATTTCTCCTCATTTCTCAACTTTTTTTCTAATTATCACTAGTTAGACTTAGTATATATGCATCCTAACATCTACATATATTTTTACTACATAGTTATACATGATTTCATTTCTAGTTCTCTTGGATTAGACTTGATTGTGTTCCTATGCTTCTTTCATCTTTGAGGGATTTTGAATATAACATTATTATTTGGATAAATCCCACTTATCAATTTATATGACTTGTGTATGCAATCAAAAATGCATCATGTCCATAAATCAATCTTAGATTGAATGGGATAGATCACACCTACACTTTTGATTGGGGGCATAAAAATGTTAAGGGGGACCATGGACAATGTGAGGATATGCTAGACTTGATTAGGGGATCACTTGTCACAACACACCATGTGAGGTAGGTTTCTAAAGCCTATATTCTAACACAATCACACAAAAACCCTAAAAGAGTCCTATGATTTAATATTTCACTAATCTAGTAACAAGAAAAGTAAATATAATATAGTGATCACCAAATCTTGTGGCACATAGTGAGGGTTAGAAATTAAATAAATAAATAAATAAATAAACTAAACATGTATAGAAGACATATACTCATGTCAATATATAAGGAATCCCAATACATGGAAGATAAGAATACATATTTATTATCTATATACTCTTACAAAGGAGGAATAAAGTTAGGAATACTTACCTTTGAAGATGAACTTGTTGAGCCTCAATCTCCCCCTTGGCAAAGGTACTTCACAAGAGATTATTGTGGTATGTAAGGATAAATAATATAAATAATATATAGGATACATAACCTATCCAATCATCCAAAATACTGATCCACAAGATGAGATTGAAGCTCCAAATAAAGTATGGAACCCTAAAGCTTTATTCCCCAAGTACAATGGTCAATATGTAGATGTTCATTCACACTTCTTCACTTAATTCTTATTTATATCAAATGGTGGTAAATGAAATTGTATATATAGTAGTATCTCACCATAAAATAATTCATATATGTAAGCTATGCTAGGTTAACCCAGTCAACCTAGCACATTTTTGGGTCTAACTCACTAGGTTTGTGCTAGGTTGGTCAAGAGGCCAATAAACCAAAGGAGAGAAAAATTCCCTAAACTATGCTAGGTTAACTTGGTCAACCTAGCATAGCTAATAGGTAAAAAGGGTGTTAAGGAAATAAATGAAGGATAAAAAATAGAAATTGATATGAATAGGTATAACTAAGAAGAATAAGTTTGGGGTTTAATGGTTTCAAGAGGTTAGTGCATTTATGGCAAGTGGTAAAAGGAACAATAATCTTACAAAGCATTGATGGTATACCCACCCCTTTCTTGATGAACCCCATAAGGTATGAACTTAAATATATTGAGACTCAACATTTTATTTCAATATACAAATCATCAATAAGTGATAAAAGTTTGAAAATATTATGTGTATATATATGCCCCAGTTGAAGCTCATCACGTGTCACGCAAGTGCAACACATGATGGTGCTTTGGAAGAGAACATGTTAACACACAATGTTGATGCTAATTATGGTGAAATAAGAAACAAATAATATAAAATAAAGGATAAAATTTAAAAACACATACCTTTAACTTAACTTAGTTATATAGATAAAGAAGTAGACTATAAGAAATGAAGGTGTCTAATGTAAAGTACACTAGGCAAACCTCTAGAAGTTAGTGCAAAAATAGCCAACAATTCAAATTTTTGGAATATAGGCATATGATAGTGTAAAATAATCCATACATCATCATGATTCTACCTAATTTTATGGTTTTCAAAATGGATAAGTAGAAATAAAGATAGAGATAAAATAAGGAATCTACCTAAAAATAAATGAAAGAATTGAGTTGTTAAAAAGTGTTTTTAAATAAGGAAAAAGAGAATTCAGTTTGAATTTTAAATTATGAAATATAAGAAAGAGATATCTAAGATAAAATAAGGCTAGGATGGTGAGGGAATGACATGCTAGATGAGGAGGACACCCAGAGGTAGTAGCAGGTACACTAAGGTATGCAACTACAGATCTCAAACTAGTTTTTGAAATTTATATTGAATTAAGTGAATTTTTGATAAAATTTGATTTTAAGAATTTATATATGTCAAAATTGAGAAAACTTAGATTCTAAAGGTATAAAATAGGAAGATGGGAAATGAGTTTGAAGGGTTTAGGAAGAAAATGAGTGAAATGCACATTTTGTGAAAAATGTACTAGGTCAATACACATAATGCACTAGGTTGACTAGGTCAACCTAGTAGGATAAATAGGGCAAAATCCATATGGATGACCTAGTAGGTATGGGATAACCTAGATTAATCTGTAGGTTGAAAAAGCTATAATGAAGTGAGAAACTAGTCTGTAAGGGCCAAAATGAAAACTCAGTACTAGGGAGGGTAAGATAAGAGGGTTGACTTGGAATTTAAAGTCAACTACGATAAAAAATAGGGAAATTTTGGTCAAATTAGGTTGACTAAGGAATCATAATATGTATGAAAAATCATGAAAAAAGCTGAAAGAGGGATAAAATGGCCTGAAATAACCAAAAGAGGGAAAGAAGGACAAGTAAGATAGAAATAGGATAACATGAATAAGGTAAAAGAAATTAGCCTTGTTTTGAATTAAAATTTTAAAAATGATGTGTAAAGAATGTATTATAATTATATATGACATGGATGAAGTAATTCATCCTTTATTATTTCTTGGTTACAAAGATGATTGAGATTTTGGAGGTTAGTAGATATGTCTTAGTTGACAAACTTGTTACATAGATTATCAAATGGAGATCGAGCTAGGATGGTAGCCATAAGTTTAAGAGGTATAACTGATATGTGTAGGAAACCCCTCAGTATTGACTTGTTAGTCATGTTCCTAGGATGCTAGGAATGATTGAATAACACTTTTAGATGGGAGGTGGATTGAAATGTGATAGAATTGGGTATCATACTAGAGGATTTCCATGTTAAACTTAGGCTTCCCATAACATGAGCAATGATGACCATAGGGATATCAGATAGCTTAGAGGAGAAGAGAGCCTTATCCATGTGGGCTATAGGCTCAAAGATGATAATGAGAGGATGGATAATCAATATGGATGATGTGTATTCATAATAGATTCTAGACCTCTCAAATATGATATTGAGAGGATGGATAATAAGTATGGATGATGTGTATTTATCATAGATTTTAGACCTCTAAAAGGTGGTAATAGGCCTTGTGACATAGTGGGTTCTCTATCAAAATTTGGATGATAAGGTACCATTATATGTGGTAGACATGAGTAGGATGATGTAGGAGGAGGGAGTAATATATGATCTAAGCTCTATCATCTAGGTCTAGCTTTCATATCATCTATTTGATATACTAGCCAGAGGGCAGAAGACTATGAGACTCATTATACTATTGATAACATGGATATATGAGAGACTTCCCATGTATCAAATAGCTAGATTTCCCCATGTAGTTGATTATAGTTCACCTCAAGTATAGAGATGGAGAGAGGACCATGTATCATAGGCTATGCCTCATGTGCTAGCACTAAATTTAGTGTGATACATGTATATAGTGTGGCAACTATATGGGCACATAGTATCTACATGGGTGAGCTAGCACATAGTTGTACCAACACTAAAGAGGATAGAGGTGATTGGATATTGTACATGGTGGAGAGATCCACATATAATGGCACAAGTGCTAGGATAGATGGGCCTACCTCATTTGGTGACATTAATACTGATGCCCAACCAATGGGCTTAACATGTGAGGGATCCATGAGGTAGGAGAAGACTCAGACCACTAATAGTGAGGCTAACAATAAGGCCAAATTTGGAAAAACCATGGATTGGTTGGGCATGAAAAGTGGTGGAGGAGGTAGAAGAGGTAGATATATTAGATGTACCACTACCAACCTCATAGTGAGATGAATAACAACCATCAAAGACATGATGGTGATGGAGATAGGATAGAGTGGAGACTATATACATCCTAGATGACCCCATAAATGAGATATAGGAGATGATAGAGAGACCACTTAGATAGAGGCTGAGATAGACACAAGCTATGCCAACCAAGTTTAATCTAAGGAGGTGGTCTATTGAGGAGGTACTAAGAGGCCACATAGATGGGGAGACTATGATAGGTGATTATACATATGATGATATCATGGGAGATAAGAGACAAATAGGTATGAATATGGTTGAATTATTTCTTAAGTTTTTATTTGGTAGTAGAGAGATATAGATAGATATTATGCGATATGATAGTGATCTAATATCCATCTAGTATGACTTTGTAGGTGTACCTAAGGATGAGGAGGAGAGATGGGGGTCCCTAGTGAGGGGAGAATCACATGACATCCTTGATGAGATTATATATCCATATGATCCCATGACACTTGAGGATCTGAGTTTACCATCTACCCCAGTTCAAGAGATCTAGTTTAAATTAGCTAGCAAGGTAGTGAGGTAGATACAGGTGTAAAGAGAGAGGATGCATCCACCAACAGAGATGGGTTTAGGTGAGAGGTAGTCTTGGTAGGCCATGCTAGAAAAAATATCTATACATATAGACATAATGACATTGATGATGTATACATATATAATGATGTAGACTCAGTTGACATAGCCACATATAATGACCTATGTTGAGTTGGTATAGGCACCATTGTAGATAACATGCCTACATGGATAGGTAGAGGGATTGAGATCTTAGACTACCTCATTATAACATACCATTTAGAGGATTAAGACTAAGGCATCAGTAGGTAGCATGATTAGGCTACAAGATAGACAATATGGATCCTAATCTTAGTGTTGGGGCTTTGTATATGGTTGTATATGTTATATCAAACTCATGTTATATATATATATGATGAATCATTTTGGCTTATTGGTATTGGTTGTGTATGTTATATTTATGGTGGTTGTGTTTGTGGATACTTTTGGATATATTTATTTTTATCACATGTATTTATCTTTATTGTATATGCTATAGGAAATATATGTGGTGTGGTTTCTTTTCTAGCATTATAAAGTACACATGCATGGTTAAAAAGAAACAGGTGAAAATGACTTGGAAAAATATGATCAATAAAAAATGCACTACACACTAGTTCAAGTTGGGAAATGTGTAATAATATAAAATGACTAAGTATAAATATCCAATAAAATGGAAAACAAGATGGTAAAAGGGGATTTGTTTTTAAACCAACGTAAAATATTTTTGCACCAAATTCAAAAAAGTAAAATCATACTAAATATCACGTTGGGAAGTATGACAAACAATGTAAAAAAAAATGGAAGGTATGTAAAAGGGCACAAATGGTAATAAAAACAAATCAAAATTAAGTCAATTAGTTATAATATATCATGATGAGAAGTATAAAATAAAAACAATTTTTTCAAGAATTTAGTCTTAAATTTATCATACTAATTCAAGCTGGAAAGTATGATAAATTCAATAATGGTTCTAATCTTACATGCACTCAAAAAATAATAAGATTATGAGAAAAATAAAAATGAAGTAAGCTTATAAAATACTAATTCAATATGGGAAGCATATCAATGATGTGTAACCACATAATCAATTGAATCTTATCTCATACTTGACACATGTAATTTTGGATGGTGACTTGATTATTGGAAAATTTTGTGAGGAGGGTTGGGTCCTATCCATGATCTTACATTGTAACTCAAAAAATAAAAACCCAAGGGGTACCAAATCAATATTGGTAAGTAGAAGGATGGTAAATCAAGGATGTGGTTAATAAGATGGAAAAGATGGTAATTTGTGAGGGATACTAGGTCCTATCCATGGTATTATAAAGTGACTCACAAATGATATCCCATGGGGAGTGATCAGTAAGTAAAAAAATATTTCCCAAGAGGAAATATGAAAGAAAAGGAATGAAAAAAGGAGTGTAATAATTAAGACGTAGGTGTCTTATGAGAAGACCTTCGGAGGCAAGAGGTATATTAAGGACATGAAAAGACACTAAGTGACTAGTGGTCGTTTATGTATAAATAAAAACCTATTTGCTATAAACACAAAGATTTGTAGGTAAATAGGTTTACTACTAAGATCAAATCCTAATGGTAGATTGGTACAAGGAAAAGTAAAATGGGCTTACCTTCTCATTACATGTTCCTTGCTCCTCAGGACCCCTTACAGAGTCATTGGTATATTATGAAGATTGGGTACTTGTATGAGAAAGTAGGTAGAACTAAAAGATTTTTTTAATTTTCTTATTCTAATCTACTAGCCTACTACACCCCAAAGGACCTTGGCTCTATCATGAGGTCAACTGTTGAATTTGAGCTTCAATTAGAAGGACATGTGATTTGAATCATGTCTTTTAGTGTGATTAGAATTTTAAGAATAATATTTTCCTTTTGAAATCATTTCCTTTTTTTAAATGATTTGGATTTTAACTTATCTTTTAGTGTGATTAGAATTTTGAGAATATTTTTTGCCTTTTGATATCATTGCCTTTTCTTAAATGATTTGGATTTTAACTTTATTTTGAAGGTTTTTTAAGATTCCTCCTCCATATGGATTTGGAATGACCAATCATGAGAGAGATAGTGATACACATGAATGAGTCATAGGCTAAGGCTAAAAGAATCTAAGTGACCTAAGTCAAAATACTGACTAGAATACTTAGGCTTGATAATGAACTTAGCATGTGATCTCAAGTCTTAACCATTTATATGCTTAGTTTATGAAAAAATGAATAAGGGAAAAAGGAGATCCAAAAGAGGATCGATGAAAAGAGATAGTAATAAGAAAGATTGCTTATGAATTGATCACATGGTAATAGGAGATAGTAACCAAAGAGAAGAGGGTAAGGATAACTAGGTTACCATGACAACTATCTATGAAAAATAAATATAAGAAAGCAATCAATCATAAAGATACAAGGAAAGAGTTTTGAGAAAGAAATATAAAGGAAAAGAAAGCAATGATAAGGGAAAAATAATAATTATAAGGAAAATATAATTAGATGCAAAATGAAATATGATAACATAAGCTAACTATAGTACAAAAAGAAGGAAAAACATGATATAAGATAAGAATAATTTTGACATAGTGTCAAATGATATAATTAAATCAAAATAAGATTGGATAAAATGTCCAATCCAAAGATAAATGAGAAATCACCATGCATATGCTCATAAATACTGGTAAATCTATCCACACACATTATCCAATACATCGTATAAGTCTCTATGAAGCTGAATGCATACAGTAGCTAAGGTCTCATCAATATTCAATGAATACTAGGGAAATACTTCTTTTATAATCTCCTCAATTGAAAAATTAGGGATGATAAAAGGATCATGCTAAGGAGGAAAGTTAGGCAAAGACTAGTTAGGAGAATGTGTGAAAATAAAATCTATCAAAGAAGAAGGATTCATAGGTGGAGAAGGACCCATGGGTGAAAAACTCATAGGTGAAGAAGGATTTACAGATGATGGAAGGTTCATAGGTGAAGGAATAATAGGTGGAGGCATAAAAGGTGGTGAATGGACCATAGGAGGTGAGGGAGCCACTAGAAGTGGAGCTATGGGAGAAGGAGGATCCTTCTTTCAAGAATAACTTATGGGAGGAATGGTAGAAGGTCTAGGGATGGTTACAAAGTGATCCTTGAGATGTTTTTGTAGAATGTAGTAATGATAAATGTGATGCATGCCACATAGGTGCCATATATAATATAACTCAATATACTTATGTAAATATTTAATAAGTACCTTCGAGGAGGTATGGATTTGTATAAGGATGGGGAAGAAGGATATAAGGTATCAAGATATTGTCATAACTTCTGGCAATGGGTGGAAGAGTGATTATCTATCCCATAGAAGCAATGGATATGCCTATGAGTGGTTTAAGGAGCACTCATGAAAGGAGGTGAAATAAGAGTGAAATAAGATAAGGAGGACTCATCAGCCCATTTGGTGGGAAAAGGAGCCATCTTAGGTAGTGGAAGAAAACCATCACCAATGGAGGGTGATGATGAGGAAGGAGTGAAACTAGGATCCAAAAAAAGAGCACTATGATGAGAAACAAGAAGAGACTTAGTAATAGTAGGAGTTAAAATAGGTTTAATTATAGTGGAAAAAAGAATGGGATTAACTATAGCTATTCCTACTAAAGGAGGGGTGGGATTTGCAAAAGGTTTAAGGAGGACTACCCTAAGTATGGAAAAATGATAAGGTCTGGTCATAACATGATACTAAATGGATCCTCATAAAATGGATGTATTGACACCATATCTACCCTAAAATAAAGAGTAAAAATAGAAGAATCATGAACTATAAATGAAAGAGAATGATGAGATACATGAAAATACTCAAGTAAAGAAGAGCGGTAATGAACAATCTCAACATCATGGGCTTGGACAAGGATACCTAAAAGAGGATCATCTAAAGAATAGACATCATCATAATTTGGAGTATAACTATCAATGACATAGGTTAGGATGACCTTATCATCAAAGGAAGCTTGGTAAATAGAGTGCCTAGTCTTAGTTAAGACTACGGGAATTCCATTTTAAGGAGGCTTGCGAGAATGAGGATGCAAAGTAGGAAACTATGAGATGAGATGAGGTGAGAGATTAAAAGTTTTTATCTTTAAGTTAATATTTTTAGGATAATCATCATAAAATTATAAAAGGTTGGGAATAATTTTACCAATGAGCTTAGGATGCCCATTATAACCTCTAGTTGAGTTGATAAAAAATCTTAGATGTTGTGACTCATGGAATGAAACTCTAGGAAAAGTCTCAAGAGTAAGAATCTTAAAGACACCATGATATTGGAATTTTTTGAAATTTCAATAGTTAATATCTCCTTAAATCCAATAAATGGATCTATTATGAGTAAATTTAATACATTAGTAGGGAGAAGATGTGACAAAATGCATATGATGAGTCCACGACATACCAAGCAAGATGTTAAATGAAAGGGGAAAGTTGAAGATAATTAATTTCAAATGAATGGTGATAGGTGGGATGGTAATGGGAAGACACAAACACCCTAAGGGAAGTATTTTACTTCTATCATATCCTTGATAGTTTCTACATGTATACTTGAGATTACATTCAAAACCCCAAGAGTTTTAATGAAATCAAGGGAAGTGCCATAGGTTAAAGAACCCTCACAGATCAAGGCTCCTTTTACTTGGATATCACCAATTTGAATGATAATAAATAATGGAGGATCATTTTAAAAAAGTATAATCTCATCTAGAATCATATATGAGATAATAAATCATAAATAAAGAGAAGTGTCTATAGTTTCATCAATGTTAATAGACATCTCTTCACATTAATTTAAGATATTATCCTTAGATCCAAGTAAAGTGGCCTCTCATCCTGCTAGAGGAGGGTAAGAGATATTCATCTAAAATAAAAGTTGCATAGGTGGTTTCTTTGACATGGAGATGTCCTCATGAGTTTAAGGAAAGGTATCTAAGATGGAATATTAGTGAGTTATATAATGGGATCCCACTCATCATAACCCATAAGGATATTATTAGATATAGGTGCCTAATGATTAAGATCTTCGGAAGGTGGATCTAAAGAACACTAAAATCTATGTTGATAAGAATGAGAAGATTGAGAAGAAGGTTTTAATTCATTTGGTGATGAAGAAGTATTTGGTTTAGATTGATCTTGAATTTTGGAAGAAGTGTTTGTAGAAATTGGATTGTCATTAGTATTAAAAGATGATGGGAGAGAAGTAGAGATAACATGGGATGTGTCATCCAAGGGAGAATCATAAATTGGATCATTAAAATAAATAAGATATTCTTTCCCCAACTCATTTAAATGAGTTGGAGAAGAATATTTGATAAAATGATATGTCTTATGGGAAGGAGTGTAAATAGGTTATGAATCAATGAAAGCCATCACTATTCACATATTGGTTATGATAACCACATTCTCTTTGAAATTTGATTCAAGAAGACTTTCTACATTATTGGTGGAAGAAGTGGGCTTATATTGACCTTCTTTGATTGGTTGATGATTAGGCAAGGGGTCTTTATAGATAGCTAAATGAGCATTTGATTAATATAAGGATTGAGTTTTGTCATGTGATTTATAGTCTTTGAAAGTAGTCTCATAAGCTTGTTGATGCTTACAGATAATGAAATCATGATAAAAATTTGGGACAAGAATAGATTCCACATATAAATTATAGAGCTATCTATAAGTCTCATGAGAGTGACCCTAGCTAACATGAAACCAAGAAAACTTATTAGGATCATACCATGATTTCATAGGTTGATTAGGGTCATGCTCTCGAGGAAGAGGCCTGGGTAAACATTTAAGCAATTCAACCAAGGATAAATATTTGTGGGTATTAATGTTGTTTGTTGAGAAATGAGTATTAGTGTATTGTTGAGAAGGAGTTGGTTCTGAAGAAGAGGTAGGAATGACATCTTGAACATTGTGAATGATGTTAAATGAATCAATAACACCATCCTTAGTAATATTGTAGTTTTTATTCTTTACTAATAGGTGAGAGCCCATGAAAGGTTGGGGTGGCTTAAGTTGATGCATGAGGAAATCTTGTCTTTTGGCTTGATTGATATCTTCCTCCAAAGTACGTGGAGAAAGGGTACAGATTTGATATTGTAATTTAGGAAATAAATCATTTGTAAAGAGATGAAAGAGATTATCATCCATCATGTTATGTTCACTTTTAACAAATTCTTCCATCTCTTGACAAAGGCTTGGGTAGTTTCATTTTCATTTTTTTTGTAATTGATGAAATGGGCCAAAGTGTTCTCTAGAAGATCACTAGTTTGAAATTCTTGTACTAAATCATTTAATGAGTCTTCTAAACTAGTAATAGAATGTGTTCTAAGTTAATTATACTATTCCAAGGCATTACTCATGAGGTTTTTGGCTAAGATTTTGGTAGTGTCAAAGGTATTTAAATTGACCCAATCCTTGTTAATATTTCCAAATGTTTTGAGGTGAAGAGTAAGATTAGTTGATCCATTATAATAAATTGTAGGTGTTATACCTCTAATGTCAATGTTAGTAATTTGGGTGGTAAGAGGTTCATTTTGTAAATGTTTGATGGATTTATTGACTAATTCAGGTTGATGAATGAGATTACCTTGAGAATATCAAAGAGGAAGAGGAAGAACACTTTGGTTATGTGTGCCTCAAGTCATTGGTTGAGGATTGGATTAAAGATTAAGAAGGTGGTTTTGCATTCTCATCATTTGATTCACATTATGACCTTGGAATGTGTTCATTTTATTGAGAGTTTTCAATAATAGTTGATGAGTTTGATTAGTGTTATGAGAAGTAGTAGTATTAGAGTTTTTGTTAGAGTTAGTGTCTTGGGTACCACTATTAGTGTTGATATGAGCTTGGGAAGAGCTATGAGAATTTGAAGCACTAGTAGAAAAAAATGCTTGTGAATTAAAAGATGGACTAGTAAATGGTTGAAAAGATGAAGCAATAGAAGCATGAGTGCCCTGGGTATATATTAAAGCACTATTGGATGAATTAAGAATAGTGGATCTTATGAGAGGCCCACTAGATGTAGAACCTACCATGTTAGTTGAGATACTAGGAATGGAGGTGGAAGAAGTTAAAGAAGATGTCATGGCATAAGGAGTCAAGATTGAAGGAAGAGGTTGAGAAGCAAAGAAATTGATAACCCCAAATCTAGTTGAGAAAGTGAGAGTAGGATAATGAGGCTCTTCAACTTGATGACTAATCATGAGGTTATATATTATGGTAGGATCCTTCCCTATATGTTGAGAGAATTCCATGATAAAGAAGAGCATTTTAGGAGTATACTCTAACTCAATCTAATAATCTAAGAAAAGAGGAGGGTTTTGATAAAAGGGGGTATGAGGAGGGGTCCCATATTTCATCATGTGGGTTGAAATATAAACATTACTATCATTCATGAAAGGAGCCCTACTTTGCTTATGGGAGACCCTAATAAGATTGGTGAATTTGATCATGTATGTTGACTAGAATTTAGTTTTGTCACCAAAAAAAAATTCCATGATGAAAGGAAAAGAGGGAGGATGAGAAAGAAAAGAATCAAAAAGTGATTGAAATCATGTTAGGTCGACCTAGTTAACCTAGTGCAAAAATAGGGGTTGTAAAATTGTACTAGGTCCACAACGTCAACCTAGTTTAGTGAATAGTGACTCACAAAAAGAGGTAAAGATGTTAAATAGTACAGGGTTGAACAATTCAACCTATCATAGTGTACAAGGAATGAAAAAGGTATAGGGTTGATAGGGTCAACCTAGTACAGTAGATAGGGAAGAAAAGAAAGTTGATAACAAGTTATGAATTAAAGCAAGATAATTGCAAGTAATGTAAGAAAGTAAAAAGTACTAAAAGGGAAACAAATAGTCAATTGAATTACCACTAGCCAACATAATTGATATACACAAATAAAAATATTGTACTAACACTAGATAATTCAATATTTTACACACATAATTAATCAAAGAGAAAGCAAACAACCTAAAAGTAAAGGTAACTACTTGGTCAACCTAGAATGTTGATTAGATTATTAGTAATGATTTTAAATGTAAAGGGAGATTGGTTATAAGAAAATTACTAGATAACAATGTATGGATAGTTTTAGGTAAGTTTAGGATAAAAGGGACTATAGTGGAAATGCTATAGTCTTGGTATTGGGGCCTACCCCCTAACTTCACACACTAAAACAATAAGGGTAATGGGTGCTTATTTAAAAAATACCATTAAACATGCTTTATACTTGACCAAAGCATCAAGTCAACTTCCCCCTTGGTGATGAAATATAAGTAGGTAGACCTGGGTAGTCAAATGTTTAAACACTTGTTGATGTTTGTGTGTGCAAAAGAATAGAAATAGTGAAACTAAGTGATTAGATTGAAAATCCTCTAATTAGACTATGTGAACTATTTTAATCATGCAATAAACTTAAAAGAAAGATGTGATTAACATATATGGTTAATTCCAACTTTGAAACAAAGTATAGCTGAGAAACTATATTGACAATCATATAAAATAGGTTTGATAGGGTCAAACCTGTACTACAAAAGCAAAGTCTGAAAGTGAACTAGGTTGGTTAGGTTGACCTAGTTATTTTAGAAAACATCAAACACAAAACAAGGTCCATAGGGTCAACCTAGTTGACTATGTAGAGGAAGTTTTGAAGACTACAAACTTGAAAGGAAAGTACATAAAAAGAAAGATATAGAGGAAAAATAATTGACATAAATGGTTTAGAGATTAAAAGGAGAATATTTCTGATTTAATATCTTAAACAAATGGAAGTAACCTATAAACTGGGTCAAGTTATTTGAACAAGCTATTCAAGAACTTGATGAAAATGTACTAGCTTGACCTAGTTGACCATGTAGGATGAACTAGAAGTATGTAAACCTAAAAAAATTGTACTAGGTTAAGCTGGTCAATCTAGTTATCTAAACAAAAGTCTACAAGTTTGGAAACCTATATTAGGTTAAGCTAGTTGATCTAGTTGCATGTTCTTACAAACCTATGCATAAAGATAAATAACTAGGTCAATTGGGTCAATTCAACACAATAAAGATATGATAAAAATAATGATGAATATAAATGAAATAAGTGAAAGAAACATTAAAAGGATTTGATTTAAATTTAGTTCACAATAATGTATGTAATTGAAAATGTATAATGTCCATAAATCAATCTTGGATCAAATGGGATAGAGTACACCTACACTTCTAATTTGGGGCATATAATGTTAAGCAAGAGCATGACCAATGTGAGGATCTACTAGAACCAATTAGGGGATCACTTGTCAAAACACACCATGTGAGGTAGGGTTACAAAGCATACCATCTAACACAATCGTACAATAATCTTAAAAGAGTCCTATAATTTACTATTTCACTAATCTATTAACAAGAAAAGTAAATCTAATCTAGTGCACATCAAAGCTTGTGGTATAAAATGAGGGTTAGAAATAAAAAAATAAATAACTAAATTAAACATATATAAAAGACATATACTCATGTTAATGTATACATAATCATAATATATGGAAGAGAAGAATACAAATGCACTATCTATCTACTCTTACAAAGGAGGAATAAATTTAAGAATACTTACCTTTGAAGATAAACCCACCGAGCCTCAATCTCCCCATTGGATAAGGTGATTTGTAAGATATTTTCATGGTATGTAAGGATAACTATGATAAATAATCTCTAGGATACACAACCTATCCAAACATCCAAAATATTTATCCATAAGATGAGATCAAAGCTCCAAAGAAAGTATTGGACACTAAATCTTTATTCCCCAAGTATAATGGTCAATAGGTAGATGTTCATTTGCACTTATTCTCTTAATTATTCTCTATATAAAATGGTGTTAAATGACCTTATATATAGTAGTATCTTACCCTAAAATAATTTGGACACAATGGTTATACTAGGTCAATGTGGTCAACCTATCACACTTTCAGGTCTAACTCAATAGGTTTGTGTTAGGTCAGTCGAGAGGCCAACAAACCAAAGGAGAGAAAAAGTCTCTAAATTGTGCTAGGTTAACCTAGTCAACCTAAAACAAATGAAAATTTAAAATGGTGGTAAGGTAAGAAATGAAGGATAAAACATAGCAAGTGATAGGAATAGGTGGAACTAAGAAGAATAAGATTGGGGTTCAATGGTTTTAGGAGGCTAGTGTGTGGATGGAAAGTGTAAAAAGGAAAAAAAAATATTATTAAGAACTAATGGTTTTCCCACCCCTTTCTTGGTGTACCCCTTAACACTTGCACTCAGAGAGATTTAGAATTGATAGGTTCCTTCAAGATACAAAGTATCAGTAAGTGATAAAAGTTTGAAAATATTATGTGTATACACCTTAGACATGTGACCATGTCCCTTGTGTGTGATTTCTCACTTCTATATAAAAATATTTGAACATTTTATTTTATGTATAACTAAGCCAAATTATTATTTCTTTCATGTGTGGACATTTTAACATGTCATTGTATGTCTTCATTCTCAGGTTTAGTGACATGTGCCCATGTCCCTTATATTGTGTCCCCTTGTCCTATCTTTTACATGCCTCATGTGATTGTATGTATGATTCCTTATATGATTATACACCATGACACTTATATTTTCTAGTTACACACACACACATACCAGTTTTTGATGCCATGAGGGACCTCATGTATCTAACCTTCCTAAATGGGTGTCATGATGGACATCATATCCCATATAACTAGGTAGTTACTCAGATTTACTACTATACACCTTTTTTACATCTATATTAACACCTTTTTACAATTCTATATTACAACATACATCTTAAATTAATTACTCATGCTCAGATACTTTTACATTCATATGTTATATTTGTACATTCTATTGAAATATCATGCATATGATCTAGATAAAACATTTATAGAGATACTTCCTTATGCCATTGCTATACTCCCACTCAATCAGAAACCCCTGTGAGTAACCTATAATCAACAAACACTACCAGATCTGAAACCACCTATTAGTAACCCAACCAAAAGCTCTGATACCACTTGTTAAGATTGGTATCAACCTGGTCCACCTACTCAACCTGCTCTGATACCAACTTGTCAGGATCTTGCTCCTCAATTAGAGCACATATGATTACTTCTTGTATTAGCAACTAAACACAGAATTATACCAGAATCAATAAGTAACTAGAAATATGAAACAACACAAGATTTGAGAGACAATACACAATTGTATTAAATACTTAGAAGAAAATACAATAAAGAAGATGCCACTTCTTCATCCACCTCAAAGGTTCACCACACCTCAAGACTTCTTCCCTCTCTCTCTCAGTCCCAAAAATTAGCTCAAATGTAGAATTGATGTTCACCTCTCCAACCAGTCAGTAACACACTACCAGTACACCAATTACACAACCATACTCCAAGTAGATCTCCTGCTCTCTGTTGCTACCTGCAAATCACTAGACCTTACTCACCATGTAGATATCTCTACACCCCTGAAGAACCCTTGTCCTTGCCTCACCAAGTCCTTATGATTCTTCAACTAGTACCCCAGTGGATCAGCTCCTAGACCTTACAGACCCTGCAACTCTCCCTGATCATACACTCTTAGCGCCCCTTTGGAACTAGGAGGAGCTACACTAGCTCTCTCTAAAAGCTCAATGGCTTTCTAGCACACTTTTACAATACAACAAATGAGTCTCTTAAATAGATCTCATGCAAACAATAATTAGACACCTAATTACAATAATTAGATCCGTAGCTTCTAGTCTAAATTTGGCTATTGACATGCAAACACTTAGTTCATTAGCTAACTGCCTATAACATTCACAGTCTGAACCACATAGGTGACTAACGTCGGTCCCTGTTTACTTCGGGGTGCCGACGCCAGCCGATCTGTGACCGACGTCGGTTGCCTTCTATCTGTACCCTATCGACGTCGATTGGCCTGACCGACACCGGTAATTGTAACACTTAGCAAACACTCTTCAACCTCCCTAACTTCTCCTGTTCACATCCTGTGAAGCTTTTAGCTCCACAACCTAACAATCTCCCACTTGGAGATAAACAGTTGCACCTATACCTATATCTATACTCCATCTAATCTATTTCCTGGCTTGTATCCCTCTTCAAGATCAACCCTAAAGACCAACCATCACACACCCTGTGATGCCTTTCCTATCATCCAAGTAACCTACCACATCCAAACCTACAAATCCATGTAGTGATGACCTTGACCCTGCATCGCATGTCGACCTGATGCTGGTCCCTCTTAGATACCTAAGAATCTACCTTCCCTGAATTGGCTCCAAACTCTCTGACAACTCCCATTGATTGGGAAAACTCAGGTCTACACTAGACCTCATGTGATTTTGAACACTGTTCTAAGCTCTACTCGAACTGTCCAGCCCTTGGTGTGCTTACTAATTTTGCATCCTGAACCTCGCCAACACCTGATTCACATCAGCTCCCATTGGAGACCAAATCTCCATGTCTCTCATGCCAAAGAATTTCACTACTCCAAATTCTTCATGACATGCCACTAAACTTACCTTACCTTTAGCTCAGCAAAACCTATATATCTGATCCTATAACTAGTATACCATCCACATACAGTAACAAGATAATGTCATGACTCATCATCCACCTGGTAAGAACAAACACAATAGTTACACTGACATTGACTGAAGCCCTACTTTGTCATCCACCTGTCAAACCTGTACCACTATCCTGCAGCTTCCTCAAGACCATATACCTTGGCCTTCCATCTCACATATCCATCCACTCTCTTCTTTAACTATGGGAATCCATCCATTTCTCAGTGCTTTCTTCTAGCTGACAACTCTACCAACAAAACCCTATTTGGTTCTTCTCCAAGGACTCACACTCCTCATCCATTCCAAGCTCCCACTGTATCTGGATTCTACCTGCATTGCCTCTTCACATCTTCCTGGTTCTCGACCATCAGTAAGTAATATAAAGAAGGTGAACAATGAATATGAGGTTAACTTACCCTTTCTAACCTCCATATGAGTGTTTGAGACTTGTTGACAGCTTGTTGTCCACCCAATATCCATTCCAGTGACCGATCTCGGCCATCTCCCAATCTGCTCTTGACCGACGTCGGTTCTCTACGACTGACCCTGTCTGCCAACATCGGTCCCATTACCGACGTCAGTGTACCTGTTGCCGATGTCAGTCACTATATGACCGACATCAATTCCTACTTCCTGACACCACTAAATTTGTTGATCTGCACATGATCGATGTTAATACCTATCTGTTCGACGTCGATTCTTTCTGACCGATGCTGGTATCTGTGTTCACTTGTGAGTGATGAATTTTTACCCACAAGCTCTCCATGGGTCAAAGCCCTATTCAAATCAACACAGCCCTACTTAGAATAATTTAGTTCCCTCACTTGATATCTATTTGTCATCTCCTCCATGAACACCAAGGCTTTCCAGTTCTTTAACTTGTCAAAAACATCTGTCTTCCACTTTAGAACATGCATTCCCCTCTTACATATGTAATCAAGCCTACAAAGCCACATCTCTATAATAGAAGGTGAATCAGTAATATAAGTAGATAGATAAAGGATACCTACTTTCTTACCACTGTCTAATTCAAGTGTATCCGCTGTGAGAGTTATAGTGCATCTCTCATCACCCAAATTTCCTAAAGAAATTAGACTCATATCCAAGACTGGTACCTGCATAACCTCATTCAACACTTGTGTGTTATCCATCTGCAATTTCAGCTTCACTTCTCCTTTGCTAATTCTTTGACAAGGCTCACCAGCTCCTCTCCCTGGGGCTGCATGGAAAGAGGCAACATAATCTATTATCCAAGATTCAACTTTATCCAAGAAACCTCCCAGAGCATCCTGTGCCAAAACCCCTACAATGTCTACATCTTTAGTTCCTTCATACTGATCTACTACCAACCAACAATATTTCTTTACCTGCTCTTTCTTTCCATCAATCAAACCATTCGTGCTATTCAGTTTCTCCATTCGTAGCTTACTTCCTTTTGCCATTGCTATACTCCCACTCAATCAGAAACCCCTGTGAGTTACCTGTAATCAACAAACACTACCAGATATGAAACCACCTATTAGTAACCCAACCAAAAGCTCTGATACCACTTGTTAAGATTGGTATCAACCTAGTCCACCTGCTCAACCTGCTCTGATACCAACTTGTCAGGATCTTGCTCCTCAATTAGAGCACATATGATTACTTCTTGTATTATCAACTAAACACGGAAGTCTACCAGAATCAATAAGTAACTAGAAATATGAAACAACACAGGATTTGAGAGACAATACACAATTGTATTAAATACTTAGAAAAAAATACAATAAAGAAGATGCCACTTCTTCTTCCACCTCAAATGTTTGCCACACCTTAAGACCTTCTTCCCTCTCTCTCTCGGTCCCAACAATCAACTCAAATGTAGAATTGATGTTCACCTCTCCAACTAGTCAGCAACACGCTGCCAGTACACTAAGTACACAACCATACTCCAAGTAGATCTCCTGCTCTCTGCTGTTACCTACAAATCACTAGACCTTACTCACCATGTTGATATATCTACACCCCTGAAGAACCCTTGTCCTTGCCTCACCAAGTCCTTATGATTCTTCAACCAGTACTCTGGTGGATCAGCTCCTAGACCTTGTAGAACCTGCAACTCTCCCTGATCATACACTCTCAGCACCCCTTTGGAACTAGGAGGAGCTACACTAGCTCTCTCTAAAAGCTCAATGGCTTTCTAGCACACTTTTACAATACAACCAATGAGTCTCTTAAATAGATCTCATGCAAACAATAATTAGACACCTAATTACAATAATTAGATCCACAGCTTCTAGTCTAAATTTGGCTCTTGACATGCAAACACTGGTTCATTAGCTAACTACCTGTAACATTCGTAGTCCAAACCACACAAGTGACTGACGTCAGTCCCTATTTGCTTGGGGGTGCCGACACCGACCGATCTTTGACCGACGTCGGTTGCCTTCTATCTGTACCCTACTGACGTCGGTTGTCCTGACCGATGCCGGTAGTTGTAACACTCAACAAACACTCTGCAACCTCCCTAACTTCTCTTGTTCGCATCTTGGTGAAGCTTTTAGCTCCACAACCTAACAATCTCCCACTTGGAGATAAATAGCTACACCTGTACCTATATTTGTACTTTATCTAATCTATTTCCTAGCTTGTACCCCTCTTTAAGCTCAACCCTAAAAACCAACCATCACACACCCTATGATGCCTTTCCTGTCATCCAAGTAACCTGCCACATCTGAACCTACAAATCCATGTAGTGAAGACCTTGACCCTGCATCACATGTCGACCTACTGCTGGTCCCTCTCAGATACCTAAGAATCTACCTTCCCCGAATTAGCTCCAAACTCTCTGACAACTCCCACTGATTGGGAAAACTCAGGTCTACACTAGACCTCATGTGATTTCTAACACTATTCTAAGCTCCACCTGAACTGTCCAGCCCTTGGTGTGCTTACCGATTCTACATCCTGAACCTCACCAACACCTAATTCACATCAGCTCCCACTGGAGACCAAATCTCCATGTCTCTCATGCCAAAGAATTTTGCTGCTCCAAATTCTTCATGACATGCCACTAAACTTACCTTACCTTTAGCTCAGCAAAACTTGTATATCTGATCCTATAACTAGTATACCATCCACATACAGTAACAGGATAATGTCATGACTCATCATCCACCTAGTAAGAATAAACACAATAGTTACACTAACATTGACTGAAGCCTTGCTTTGTTATCCACCTGTCAAACCTGTACCACTGTCCTGCAACTTCCTCAAGACCATATACCTTGGCCTTTTGTCTCACGTATCCATCCACTCTCTTCTTTAACTATGGGAATCCATCCGTTTCTCAGTGCTTTCTTCTAGCTGACAACTCTACCAACAAAACCCTATTTGGTTCTTCTCCAAGGACTCACACTCCTCATCCATGCCAAGATCCCACTGTATCTGGATTCTACCTGCATTGCCTCTTCACATCCTCCTAGTTCTCGACCATCAGTAAGCAATATAAAGAAGGTGAACAATGAATATGAGGTTAACTTACCCTTTTTGACCTCCATATGAGTGTTTAAGACTTGTTGATAGCTTGCTGTCTGCCCAATATCCATTCTAGTGACCAATCTCAGCCATCTCCCAATCTGCTCCCGACCGACATTGGTTCTCTGCGACTAACCCTATCTACTGACATCGGTCCCATTATCGATGCTGATGTACCTATTGCCGATGTTGGTCACTATATGACTGACTTCAATTCCTGCTTCCTGACACCACCGAATCTACTAATCTGTACATGACCGATGTTGGTGCTTATCTTTTTGACGTCGGTTCCTTCTGACCAATGCCGGTATCTGTGTTCACCTGTGAGTGATGACTTTTTACTTGCGAGCTCTCCATGGGTCAAAACCCTATTTAAATCAACACAGCCCTACTCAGAATAATTTAGTTCCCTCACTTGATCTCTATTCGTCATCTCCTCGATGAACACCAAGGCTTTCGAGTTCTTTAGCTTGTCAAAAACATCTATCTTCCGCTTCAGAACATGCATTCCCCTCCTACATATGTAACCAAGCCTATAAATCCACATCTCTGTAACAGAAGGTGAATCAATAATATAAGTAGATAGATAAAGGATACCTAATTTCTTACCACCATCTAATTCAAGTGTATCCACTGTGAGAGTTACAGTGCATCTCTCATCACCCAAATTTCTTGAATAAATTAGACTCATCTCCAAGAATGGTACCTACATATCCTCATTCAACACCTGTGTGTTATCCATCTACAATTTTAGCTTCACTTCCCCTTTGCCAATTCTTTGACAAGGCTCACCGGCTCCTCTCCCTAGGGCTGCATGGAAAGAGGCAACATAATCTATTATCCAAGATTCAACTTTATCCAAGAAACCTCATAGAGCATCCTGTGCCAAAACCCATGCAACGTCTGCATCTTCAATCCCTTCATGCTGATCTGCTACCAACCAAAAATATTTCTTTACCTGCTCTTTCTTTCCATCAATCAGACCATTCGTGCTATTCAGTTTCTCCATTCATAGCTTACTTCCTTCTGCCATTTCTATACTCCCATTCAATCAAAAACCCCTGTGAGTAACCTATAATCAACAAACACTACTAGATCTGAAACCACCTGTTAGTAACCCAACCAAAAGCTCTGATACCACTTGTTAAGATTGGTATCAACTTGGTCCACCTGCTCAACCTGCTCTGATACCAACTTGTCAGGATCTTGCTCCTCAATTAGAGCACATATGATTACTTCTTGTATTAGAAACTAAACATGGAATTCTACCAGAATCAATAAGTAACTAGAAATATGAAACAACATAGGATTTGAGAGACAATACACAATTGTATTAAATACTTAGAAGAAAATACAATAAAGAAGATGCCACTTCTTCTTCCGCCTCAAAGGTTTGCCACACCTCAGGACCTTCTTCCCTCTCTCTCTCTTGATCCCAACAATCAAATCAAATGTAGAATTGATGTTCACCTCTCCAACTAGTCAGTAACATGCTGCTAGTACACCAATTACACAACCATACTCCAAGTAGATCTCCTACTCTCTGCTGCTACCTACAAATCACTAGACCTTACTCACCATGTAGATATCTCTACACCCCTGAAGAACCCTTGTCCTTGCCTCACCAAGTCCTTATGATTCTTCAATCAGTACCTTGGTGGATCAGCTCCTAGACCTTATAGACCCTGCAACTCTCCCTGATCATACACTCTCAGCACCCCTTTGGAACTAGGAAGAGCTACACTAGCTCTCTCTAAAAGCTCAATGGCTTTCTAGCACACTTTTACAATACAACCAATGAGTCTCTTAAATAGATCTCATGCAGACAATAATTAGACACCTAATTATAATAATTAGATCTACAACTTTTAGTCTAAATTTGGCTCTTGACATGTAAACACTTGGTTCGTTAGCTAACTGCCCGTAACATTCACAATTTGAACCACACAGGTGACCGACGTCAGTCCCTATTTGCCTGGGGGTGCCGACACCGGCCGATCTGTGATCAACTTCAGTTGCCTTCTGTCTGTACCCTACCGACATTGATTGTCTTGATTGACACCGGTAAATATAATACTCAAAAAACACTCTGCAACCTCCCTAAATTCTCCTATTCACATCCTGGTGAAGCTTTTAGCTCCATAACCTAACAATCTCCCACTTGGATATAAATAGCTACACCTGTACCTGTATCTGTACTCTGTCTAATCTGTTTCTTTTCTTGTATCCCTCTTCAAGCTCAACCCTGAAGACCAACCATCACACACCCTATGATGCCTTTCCTGTCATCTAAGTAACCTGCCACATCTAAACCTATAAATCCATGTAGTGAATACCTTGACCCTGCATTGCATGTCGACCTACTGCTGGTCCCTCTCAGATACCTAAGAATCTACCTTCTCTAAATTGGCTCCAAACTCTCTGACAACTCCCACTGATTGGGAAAACTTAGGTCTATACTAGACCTCATGTGATTTCGAACACTATTCTAAGCTCTGCTTGAACTGTCCAGCCCTTGGTGTGCTTAACAATTTTGCATCCTAAACCTCGCCAACACCTGATTCACATCAGCTCCCACTGGAGACCAAATCTCCATGTCTCTCATGCCAAAGAGTTTCACTACTCCAAATTCTTCATGACATGCCACTGAACTTACCTTACCTTTAGCTCAGCAAAACCTATATATCTAATCCTATAACTAGTATACCATCCACATACAATAACATGATAATGTCATGACTCATCATCCACCTGGTAAGAATAAACACAATAGTTACACTGACATTGACTGAAGCCTTGCTTTGTCATCCACCTATCAAACCTGTACCACTGTCCTGCAACTTCTTCAAGACCATATACCTTGGCCTTTCGTCTCACGTATCCATCCACTCTCTTCTTTAACTATGGGAATCCATCCATTTCTCAGTGCTTTCTTCCAGCTGACAACTCTACCAACAAAACCTTGTTTGGTTCTTCTCCAAGGACTCACACTCCTTATCCATGCCAAGCTCCCACTGTATCTAGATTCTACCTGCATTGCCTCTTCACATCTTCCTAGTTCTCGACCATCAATAAGCAATATAAAGAAGGTGAATAATGAATATGAGGTTAACTTACCCTTTTTGACTTCCATATGAGCATTTGAGACTTGTTGACAGCTTACTGTCCGCCTAATATCTATTTCAGTGACCGATCTTGGCCATCTCCCAATCTGCTCTTGACCGACATTGGTTCTCTACGACTGACCCTGTCTGTTGACGTCGGTCCCATTACCGATGTCGGTGTACCTGTTGCTGATGTTGGTCACTATATGACCGACGTCAGTTCCTGCTTCCTGATACCACTAACTCTACTGATTTGCACATGAGCGATGTCGGTGCCTGTCTATTCAATGTCAGTTCCTTCTGATTGATGCTGGTATCTGTGTTCGCCTGTGAGTGATGACTTTCTACCTGTGAGCTCTCCATGGGTCAAAACCCTATTCAAATCAACACAGCCCTACTCAGAATAATTTAGTTCCCTCACCTGATCTCTATCTGTCATCTCCTCCATGAACACTAAGGCTTTCCAGTTCTTTAGCTTGTCAAAAACATCTATGTTTCGCTTCAAAACATCCATTCCCCTCTTACATATGTAACCAAGCCTAAAAAGCCACATCTCTGTAACAGAAGGTGAATCAATAATATAAGTAGATAGATAAAGGATACTTACTTTCTTACCACCATCTAATTCAAGTGTATCCATTGTGAGAGTTATAGTGCATCTCTCATCACCCAAATTTCTTGAATAAATTAGACTCATCTCCAAGACTGGTACCTGCATAACCTCATTCAACACCTGTGTGTTATCTATCTACAATTTTAGCTTCACTTCCCCTTTGCCAATTCTTTGACAAGGCTCACCAGCTCCTCTCCCTGGGGCTACATGGAAAGAGGCAACATAATCTGTTATCCAAGATTTAACTTTATCCAAGAAACCTCCTAGAGCATCATGTGCCAAAACCCCTACAACATCTGCATCTTTGGTTCCTTCATGCTGATCTGCTACCAACCAACAACATTTCTTTACCTACTCTTTCTTTCCATCAATCAGACCATTCGTGCTATTCAGTTTCTCCATTCATAGCTTACTTCCTTCTGCCATTGCTATACTCCCATTCATGCTATGAGTAACTTGTAATCAAAAAATACTACCAGATCTGAAACCACCTATTAGTAACCCAACCAAAAGCTTTGATACCACTTGTTAAGATTGGTATCAACCTAGTCTACCTGCTCAACCTGCTTTGATACCAACTTGTCAAGATCTTGCTCCTCAATTAGAGCACATATGATTACTTCTTGTATTAGCAACTAAACACATAATTATATTAGAATCAATAAGTAACTAGAAATATGAAACAACACAAGATTTGAGAGACAATACACAATTGTATTAAATACTTAGAAGAAAATACAATAAAGAAGATGCCACTTCTTCTTCCACCTCAAAGGTTCGCCACACCTCAAGACCTTCTTCCCTCTCTCTCTCGGTCCAAACAATCAACTCAAATGTAGAATTGATGTTCACCTCTCCAACCAGTCAGTAACATGCTGTCAGTACACCAAGTACACAATTGTACTCCAAGTAGATCTCCTGCTCTCTGCTGATACCTGCAAATCACTAGACCTTACTCACCATGTAGATATCTCTACACCCCTGAAGAACCCTTGTCCTTGCCTCACCAAGTCCTTATGATTCTTCAACCAGTACCCTGGTGGATCAGCTCTTAGACCTTACAGACCCTGTAACTCTCCCTGATCATACACTCTCAGCACCCCTTTGGAACTAGGAGGAGCTACACTAGCTCTCTCTAAAAGCTCAATGGCTTTCTAGCACACTTTTACAATATAACCAATGAGTCTCTTAAATAGATCTCATGCAAACAATAATTAGACACCTAATTATTATAATTAGATCTACAGCTTCTAGTCTAAATTTGGCTCTTGACATGCAAACACTTGGTTCGTTAGCTAACTGCCCGTAACATTCGCAGTCCGAACCACACAGGTGACCGACGTCGGTCCCTTTTTGCCTGGGGGTGCCGATGCCAGCCGATCTATGACCGACATTGATTGCCTTCTATCTGTACCCTACTAATGTCAGTTGTCCTGACCGATGCCAATAACTGTAACACTCATCAACCTCCCTAACTTCTCCTATTCGCATCCTGGTGAAGCTTTTAGCTCCACAACCTAACAATAATATCATGCATATGATATGGATAAAACATTTATAGAGATACTTATTTAGAATGAATTTCTTACATAGATTTCACAACTACCCTCAAAAGAGGTGGAATTCATAGGGGTTTGTTATAGATATCAGGGTCCTACTTTTCTATGCATAGATAAATTTCAGCACATAGGCTTATTTTTAAAATCAGACATAGGTTAAACATAGGGAAAAATAGAGACCTAGACAATAGTTTAGATAATCCAAATTTTAGACCAAGAAAATATTAGCACCCAGTTTATGACATTAGTACCATATGGTGATAATATCTACTACAAGGCACTATTATCAAATAACCCAAAATTCATGATAGTCCATATTATTTAGACTAATACACTAGGTAAAGTATAGATTTGCAAAGATAAATTCATAGGTTTAATAATTATCTTTAGATTTAGCTTAGATACATTCATTTCAGCTTGGATTCATATTAGTTACTTAGATTTGGGGGCATCATAAATGGCATGATCATTCCCACATTTAGTTTAGATATATAGATTCAATTATTACATACTAAATTTAGATTTAGTATACTCAGATACTAGATTAGGGGTATGTGTGAGGTACATAGTTTTTATATACTTAAATATACACAAGTTGATCAGATGGAATGGCAAACTCCATGCCATTCTATACACTATATACACTTTCTATCACATTTTAGGTTGTAACTAAATTTATGTCGTATTCTATCTGTAGTGGTTGGCATTCTCGAGTGGCCCAAAGTTACCTAATATACATGAGAGGCTAAAAATCCAACATATATAGTTAAATTTAATCATTTAGATACTTTCATCACTTTGTGTAGTTTATTTACAGATGCATCTATTTTAAATAGGTAGGAAATGATGGAGTCATAGATTACTTGATTTCTTGAGCCACCAACATGAGAGGGTTAGACACACTTATAGTCTTATCCAAGCTATGCATAGATTAGGATCAATAGAGAAGGAATGGGAAATGATGGAGTCAAAACTGGATTGATTTCTTGATCCACCTATATAAGGATTGAGGAAGCCATTAGCTTAGTCTAAGATTTTCAATAATATGATCACTATGTATACTCACACACACAAAAGTTGTCACCATGTTCATGTACCCAATGAGGTGTATTCATTCCTTTACTCTTTCTTTAATCAGTTACTTTATTTCAACATAATATTTAACTTTTAATCATCTCTTAAGTAATAACTAATTATTGCATGTTTCATTATAGGACATTGCTTTGGATCATGTTTCACATATATAGACCCATATTCACATACTCAAACTCTCTACATGGGCTTCAATTTCAAGGTACATCTAGGTATGCTTCCTTTTCCTTTATAATAGTTATTTTTCTTTATTACATTACTAGTATTAAAAGGTGGGGGGGGGGGGGGGGGGGGGGGCGGTAAATGTAATCACCTAAAAGTAGTAACTAGGTGCTAAGAGTGTCACTTGATTTAACCTATTCCTAGACCTATCATAGAGCCTTAGACACACTATTTTAATCATTGATAAAACCATAATCACCTAGAATTATCCAAAGCATAATCCTAATATTGTCTTCTCATATCTCAACCCAACTTACTTTGTAATCTACCAAGTGGACATTATCTCTACATTTGGGACATTACAACCATATGGTGCTAGTATCCTCGATTGGGTGATACTATCCTATTGAGTGTGGAGACTTTTGGGGCTATCACATGACCATGGGGGTATACTTTGGGGGCTTATAGAGTTCCATAAATGTGGGGAATGTATTTTTCCCCACTCCACCTTTTTTAGAACCTTGTTTCCATGTGAGTGGAATATTCCTAATATTTTATAATTTCTATGTCTTCTATGTTTTGTGGAGTTAGTTGTTAGATGTCTATTTTCTATGTTAACTTAATTATTTTTAGGAATTTGTTTGTTTATTAGAAAAGGGAATTAACTTCCTTGTTTTAAAGAGTTGTTTGTCATTACATGTCATTGTAAAATGTGCCCTTTGGAGGAAGAGAGATAAAGATGGTGAGTTCCTCCTTAGGTGGGCTTGTGGATAAGCTTGCTTAGGTTGAAAATAGGTGTTACCTAGTGGATAATGCTTATCTTAGATAAGCATTGCATAATTCTCCTTGTTTGGTGTATTTTTCCTTATTTATTATATATACAAGTGTGGTGTGACTATTTAGAGTGATGTGAATTTTTTTAGGGTTTGGATTTTGAGAAACAATGTCAAAGTGCAGATGTTTTTGCAAAGAATAGATGTTTATTTATAGGGTATGGTATAACAACTTGTGATATAGTATTGCCCAAGTGTAGGTGCAACATAGCATATGTGTAGCATTTTTTGTAGGAGATATTCTATCTCTATGAGAGGTTATTTGTAATCTTGTTTACACGTTTTATTGAGGAATTTCTTGGTGGATGTAGCCCATATTGGGTGAACCATGGCAGATCTATGTAATGTGTTATTATTGGTTTTTTCTCTCTATTATTGCTTTCATTTAACTATGATTTGAGGAATTATTTCTATGATGCATGTTAGTGCATAAATAAATCTAAATTCACATTTAAAATCTAGTTATATGATTTTATGGTGATTTAAATTTGATTTATATTATTTTAATTCTTAAAAAATGGTATCAGAGCTTTGGTTGTGTTTTTGTTGAAGTGGTAAATCACAAGAAAGGTTATTATCTTGAGTGGGAGATATGGGAGAAGAGATCAAATTTAGGGTTGAGAAATTTTATGATAATAATTTTGGTTTGTGTAAAATGAAAATGGAATATTACTTGTATCATAAGGAGCTTCATCTCTCCTTAGAAGGGAAAGGAGAAAAACCTATAAGTATGAGTAATGCGGACTAGTCATTACTTGACAGGAAAGTATTGGGAGCCATACAATTATGCCTTACATCTTCTATTATATTTAAAATTTTAGATGAGAAAACTACAAAAGAACTTATGTATAAACGTGGAAAATTGTATAAGAAACCCTCTGCTTCAAATAAATTTTTTCTCATGAAAATATTGTTTAATATGAAAATGTCTAAGAATGGTTCTATTGCTAGTCACTTAAATGATTTTAATATGGTTGTAAATATGAACACTTTTTTTGGAATTAAGTTTGATGATGAAGTTAGAGATTTTATAATTTTTTGTTCTTTACCTAATAGTTAGGATAGCTTGGTTATGGTTGTGAGTAATGCAATCCATGCCAAGGGAAGATTAAATTTTGAGGATGTTGTAGGTGTGATTCTTAGTAAGGAAATACAAAGGAATAGCACTGATCAATCATCCTTAGGTAATGATTTGATTTTTTAAACTAGAGGGAGGCAAAAGGACAAGATTAAAGGCAACTATGGAAAGTCAAAGGGTAGATCTATATCTAGATCTAGATCCAAGATGATATGCTCGCATTGTGGGAAGAGTGGACACTCAAAGAAGGATTGTTGGTCACTTTGGGATAAGAATGCCAATAAGGAGGAAATGAATGACCTAAATGTGACATCACATAAATCATGTTAGGATGTCTAAATTCTTTCTATGGATAGTTTTTTTTGGTCTTATCTAGTAGATTCAGGGGCTTCTTTTCATGCCACCCCGCATAGGCATTAATTTTTTGATTATGTTCAAGATAATTTAAGACATGTTTACTTGGTGATGATGAACCATGTGAGATAGTAGGGAAAGGTTGTGTTCAGGTAAAAATGTAGAATGGGAACATGTAGCTACTTAAGGATGTCAGACATATGCCTATGTTGAGATAAAATTTAGTTTTAGTAGGGCAATTAGGTAGTGAGGGTTGTTTGATAATGTTTACTATAGATTCTTGGAAAGTTACTAAAGGTTGTCTTGTGGTTCTGAGAGGTAATAAAGTTGTTACTTTATATTTGACTAGTAGTGTTGATTCTTGTGATTTAGTTTTTGTAGATGGAAATGTATTTATGTGGCACTATAGGCTTAGTCATATGAGCCATAAAGGCATGGAGATATTAAAAGAAATTTTTTATAGATTAAAAGATATTGATTTAAATTTTTTTTAGGATTATGTGTATGAGAAATTGAAGTTAGTTAAGTTACTAAAAGTTGGATCCATAAAGAAAGAGAACAAGTTAGAGTTGGTACATTCAAATGTATGGGGACTAACTCAGGTATTTTATATTGGTGGTTCCAATTATTATGTCACTTTTATTGATGATACAACTAAGAAAGTCTAGGTTTATTGCATTAAAGATAAATCTAATGTATTTAACACTTTTAAGAAGTGGAAATCCTTGGTTGAGAATGAAATAGGTCTCCCTTTAACATCTCTTATATCAGATAATGGAGGTGAGTATTATAGTAATGTTTTCTCTAATCATTATTATAACAATGGAATCCATAGGCAAACGATGGTCATAGGAACTCCATAGTTGAATGGGTTATCTGAAAGGATGAATAAAAAAATAAAGGAATGTGATAAGAGCATGAGGTTACATGCATGTTTGCCTTTATAGTTTTGGGCAGAGGTAGTTGTCATGGTAGTTTATTTGATTAATAGATAACCTTTTATGCCATTAGATGGATGTATTCTTGAACAAGATTAGTTTGGTAAGAATGTTGATTATTATTTTCTTAGAGTCTTTGGATGTGAGGATTTTGATCTTATTAATAAAGAGGATAGACAAAGTTAGATGCAAAATAAAAAAATGCACATTTGTTGGTTATGGTGAGGATGACTTTGGTTTCTATTTATGGAGCATTAAAGATAAGAAAATATTTCAGTCTAGAGATTTAATATTTAATGAAATAGTCATGTATAAGAATCAGTTGTAGGAACATGAATAGGAATAGAAAGAGTACAAAATATTGGATGACATTGTAGATGGCCAAGTATCTAATGAATCAGTTTAGGAACCTTCTACATAAGGACCCCAAACTCTTATGGTAATAAGGTCTTCTAGGGTAAGAAGAACACTTGAAATTTTTTCTCCTTTTTTGAATTATTTTTTACTCACTGAATATGGACAACCATAGTGATATGAGGAAGTAATATAGGTAGATTCCAAGAAGAAGTTGGAGCAAGCCATGGATGAGGAACATAGATCTCTCATGGAGAACCAAATGTGGGATTTGGTAAGGCAACCCAAGGGTAAAAGTGCATTGCCAAATAAGTGGATCTTCAGAATAAAAGAAGAAAATGAAGGGAGAAAAAGGTATAAGGCTAGGATGGTGGTCAAGGGGTTTGCACAAAAATAAGGTATTGATTTTGATGAGATTTTTTATCCTATTATAAAAATGACTTCAATTAGAACTATTCTTGGTTTAGTTGCAATTGAGGATTTTCACTTAGAATAGTTAGATGTGAAAATTACTTTTCTTCATGGTGATTTAGATGAAGAGTCGTAAATGAAACAACCACATGGATATGCGGTCATAGGGAAGGAGAATTATGTGTGTAGATTAAAGAAGAGCTTGTATGGCCTGAAACAAGCTCCATAACAATGGTATGAAAAATTTGATTGTTTTTTATTGGAACAAGAATATTAAAGGTGTAATTCTAACCATTGCATGTACATTAATCATTTTGATGATGGTTCCTTTATTATATTATTTTTGTATGTGTATGACATGTTAGTTACAATAAAGAACATATATCATATTCATATACTCAAGAAACAACTTAGTGACTCATTTTATATGAAGGATTTAGGTGCAATGAAGTAAATCCTTGATATGAGGATTACTGATGGCAAAAAGGAGGGGAAGCTAATTTTATCTTGATAAGGGTATGCAAAGAAAGTATTGGAAAGGTTTAGCATGTTAGATGCTAAATTTATTGGTACTCCTTTGGTAGGTCAATTTAGATTATCAAAGGAGAAAAGTCCCAAGATAGAGGTTGAAAAGCTTAAGATGTCCAAGGTACCTTACTCATCGATATTTGGCAGCTTGATGTATGCTATGGTTTGTATTAGGCTAGATATTGCCCAAGCAGTGGGAGTTGTGAGAAAGTATATGAGTGATCCTAGTTATGAGAATTAACAAGAAATGCAATGGATTCTTCAATATTTGAGAGTAACCATTGATGTTGAATTATGTTATGGTGGATTAGATACCACTTTGCATGGTTATGTGGACTTGGATATGGTACGGGATACTGATAGTAGGAGGAGTATGATAGGTTATATATTTATTGTTGGAGATACAATGGTTAGTTGGATTTCTAGGATATAGAAGGTTGTGGATTTATCAACCATAGAGGTAGAGTATGTTACTACCATATAGGCTAGAAAGGAGATGGTTTGGTTAGAAGATTTATTTTGAGAGTTGAGGAATGAGCAAGAATTTGGGAGACTACATTGTGATAATCAAAGTGTTATTCAATTGGTAAAGAAATCTAATTTCCACTTGAGGATGGAACACATTTAGTTACATTATCACTTCATCAGGATAACTTTAGAGGAGAACTTGGTTAATCTGGAGAAGATTCATACTAGCCAAAATCATGTAGATATGATGACCAAGGTGGTCACATTGGACAAGTTGAGACTATGTTTAGATTTGGTTGGCCTTAGTGGTCATAGAGTAGTGATAGATTTTGTTCCAAAAAAATGGTCTCCAAGTGGGAGATTATTGAGTGGATCCCTTTGGGGTTATCACATGACCATCAGGGTATATTTTGGGGGCTTAGAGAGATCCACAAATGTGGGGAGCACATTTTTCCTGACTCCACCTTTTATGGAACCTTACTTCCATGTAAGTGGAATATTCCTAATATTTTCTAATTTCTATGCCTTCCATGTTTTATGGAGTTAGTTATTAGATGTCTATTTTCCATGTTGACTTCCTTATTTTTAGGAAGCTGGTTATTTATTGGAAAAGGGAATTGAATTCCTTATTTCAAGGAGTTGGTTGTCATCACATATCATTATAAAATGTTCCCATCAGAGGAGGAGAGATGAGGATGGTGAGTGAATCCTTAGGTGGGATTATGGATAAGCTTGCTTAGGTGGAGGAGAGGTGTTACCTAGTGGATAATGCTTATCTTAGATAAGCATTGCATAATTCCCCTTGTTTGGTGGATTTTTTCTCATTTATTATATATATAGGTGTGGTGTGACTATTCAGTATGATGTGATTTTTTTAGGGTGTGGATTTTGAGAGACAAGGTCAAAGTGGAGATGTGTTTGTAAAGTACAAGTTTTTATTTATAGGGTGTGATATAACATCTTGTGATACAATATTGTGTAGGTACAAGTTCAAGTGCAGGTGTAGGTATAACATAGCATATGTGCAAAATTTATTTTAGGAGATATTCTATCTTTGTGAGAGGTTCTTTGTAATCTTGTTTACATATTTTATTAAGGACTTTCTTTGTGGATATAGCCCACATTGTGTGAATGATGATAGATTTGTGTAATGTTTTATTATTTGTTTTGTTATCTCCATTATTAATTTCATTTAACTATGATTTGAGGAATTATTTTCATGATACATGTTAGTGTATAATTAAATCTAATTTCACATTTAAAATATATTTATGTGATTTTATGATGACTTAAATATGGTTTATATTCTTTTAATTCCTAACAAGTTCTTATCCCCAAATATTCCTAGCATATAATTTTTCAAATGTGTACCCCTCCTAAGGTTATCTTAATCACATTTTATTATTTTCACAAGCTATAAATCTCTATCAATACAAGTCTAATTGACCTCTATTCACTAGATGGAAAATAGATGCAAAAACAAATTTGAACCAAATACAAGTTAAGTAAAATTAAGGTATTTGATCCCTATTCTACTCTAATTATACATAATACCATAAACAATATCCCTAAGCCTAATTTTAAAATATTTCAAAGCTCAAAAAATTCAAGGCATCCAAGTCCACTCTCATTCTAGCATTCACTTGCACTTGCATCAAACACTAGGTGGGATAACTACATCGTGCATTGATCCCTCTTAAGAGTATTGGTATGTAGGCAATTATATTCATAGTGTGGTGTTTAGGATGTCTATCCTATCTCACTAATGAACACATAATTATTGATCATGACATACCTAAAAGGAAGATTAGGGTTTGCACATTAATTTAGGTTTTCTAGGCATAACATAGAGCCTCAAATTTCATGCATATAGGAACATGACCTAAAAATATAGGCATAGGTGCTCCTAAAAAATAGTAATAGTCCTAATAAGGGGACACTAGTGTGACTTTAAGGATACTACAACAACATGGTGTTACTGTCCATATGGGGCACTATTATCTAGTGAGAAAACTAATTCCAAAATCTTGATGATGACACTTAGAACTATCTAGAACTTAGTTTTTAGAACCTATATCATCCACAACAGTCACTTTATAGATAGGTATTTATTTAAGCATATTTATTAATATTTTTAGAAAGTCAAATAAATTCAAATGTCATAACAAATTAGTGCTTAATTATTTCAATTTATGTAACTAATTTAGACATATCAACCCTTTAATCTAAACATAGGTTTTACATTGTTAAACCCTAAAATATTAAATCATATTCCTATAAATTCCATTTTATTTGACTTTTGATAAGTACCATAGTAATGTTTTGGTTGAGTATTAGAGTAATTTTTTTTTTTATGATAGGAGTATATTCCTCTTTAGGTTGATACTACATTGTTAGAGAAAGTGCTTCCTTAAGTGTTGTGTTTCTTATGGTATTTATTGTATCTTTAAGTAACATTTCATCTTAAGAAAGTTTCATAGGTTAGAATATGAGATATTTATGTGTGGTCTTACATTTATAGTTTCATTTAACACATTAACATATTTTTGGTTTATGTAATTTTGGTTATTATTTCCTTTAACATTACCCAAAAAATTGTTCATAGGTGTTATCTTAGGATTCAATTCTACATGATTTTTTGATACTTTTTTATTGTTTATTTTGGTTACCTTTAGAGGCTAAAATATATTATTGATATCATTTTTATGTGACAACCTCATAGTTAAAGTTTTCATCTAACATGATTTTATAGGTGAGTTTTCAGAGATCCCAATTTTTTCCATAAGAATGCCTAGAGTTAACATTCTACCAAAAAAATTTATTGGGGTTATAAAATTTGGATAAAGGATTTAAATGAATTATATTTTTAGGTTGAGGCATTAGAATTCTTTCCTTGAGTTCTTGGAAAATCAAGGATGGGTGTATTTGGTTTTGACTATATGGGAAAATAAGAGTCCTTAAATAAGATGATTGGGAAGGTTTGATTTGACATGCTTGAGTGTTAATGGATTTATTGTTATTTTGAAATAATCTTGGAAATATTTTCGAGGGGGATCTAACTATTTAATTAGGTAGTCCTATAATTTAGATTTTTCAAAGGATTCTTTCAATGTCTTAGTAGAGAAAGACTTATCCCATATTGAGTTATGATTTAAAGGAGTAATAAAAATATTAAATAGAATTTATTAATTAATATTATGATTAAATTAATGAACTAAGGATTCCATCTCTTAATTATTTTTTCAATATAATCATGAACTAATTGGTTTGAATTAGTGATTTTTTCCAAAATATATTTTTAAGAAGATAATGATATTTAAATTCTTTGATAAGATCATTTACTAGATCTTTTATTTTGATAATTAAATGTGGTGGAGCATAGTTATACCAATATAATACATGCCCAACTAGGATTTTTAATATAAGATTGGCAGTCACATAGGTTTTTATTTTTATCACTCCTTTAGAGTTTCCTAAATGATATAAGATATAAAGTGGAGTTGATGGACATGTCATAAGTGATGGATGGATAAATATCTCCAATGTCTATGAAAAAAATCTATGGAGTTCAAATCTTTCTTTGTAATGTATTAACTTTTTTTGTGAATATGAGGTTTAGGGATGTGATTCTAATTGGCATACATGAGAAGAGGATGATAGGACCACTTATTTATTTATTCCAAAAGGAGTTGTTGAGGTTGATTCACCATTTTTAAAATTCAAGTTTTTATTTGGGTCAATTTATTATTATTTGTTGACATAAAATATGGTACTAGATACAAACATCATTAGATTTAATAGACTTTGATTAAATATAATGTTAAATAAATTTGAATAAACATATCCACTTATTATATTAATATTCATGGAACTTATAGATCAAAATAACTAGGTCCTCTTTTTTATTCATGTAACACACACAAAAAAATATTTATTAAGTTATCTCCTTTATTTTTATATATAATATTATATTAAAATGTCACATACTCTTTATATATATATATATATATATATATATATATATAACATATATTTTTAGATAGATTTAAGGTTTTATGGGGCCCCTTCCCGATAAAAAAAAATAGTCAAATAACTAAATAGGCTAGCTTAATGGTAAAAATATCAAGGAATTTGACCAAAACACTCTAAAGAATATAAACTACCTTAAAATATTAAAAAATACCTCAACTTTACATCAAAGAACAAATTTACAAAAGCAAAACTCTAAACATTACTATCTCTCACCCTTATTCACTATGTTGTGAGAGCAAAGTATCTTGGAAGGGGAATTATGTATGAGACATCCTTTTTTCTTACTTCTAATAACCATCCATTCTTTTGTTTTACTCAAAATACTTGAATCCAAACTTAGAGAGATACACATATCCATAGATAAGCCTCTACAAGCCTTATTCCTGCTAACTAAATCCACATCATTATTCTTAGTTGACCCAACAACCTCTAAGATTTAAGGTGAAGCAACCATCTGAACCAAAACCACTTTTTAATCATCTTCATTGAGGACTTATGAAACCATTCATAAAGGCAAAATAGGATCACTATCTGGAAAACTATAAGAAGCTCTTCACTTTCCTCCTTCCACCATAAACAAACCACTTTGTGTTTGGAACTTTGATAATAAGAAAAAAGATTACCAATTTTAAAAAACTTCAAACACCATAAGGAAATTCCCTCATAATCAAGGATTTATGACCAACATCTACCTTTAACTTTCAACTCAATCATTTTAGGAAGGTCTTGAGAAATATCCAAACAAACAAGAACCCTAACAAAAGTTATTTGAGAGAAATTCAAATTAGAAGCATCAATTTCTTGTAATTCACCTAATGTTCCCCAATAGTTGATAGCCCAAAATCTAACCAAAACTAAAGAAGAAAATATAGCATATGTACCCAAATGGGTTTATGAGAGAGGTTTTTAGCTAGAAGATTAAAATTTAGAAACTAGTTATTTAGAAGGAGAATGTGATGATCATAGCTCAAGAATTTGGCCTTTATGATATTATTACAATCAACAAGATTATAAAAAAACCATAATAAAAAAATCCTTTAGCATAGGGATATAATTCCAAACTACCCTCCAGAATAGGTCACCACAAATCATAAATCCAATAATGAAGGACAAGAAGGTTAAGCCAAAACTTATTGAATCTACACATTAGACCCCTTTCCACATACTGATCCTCACTTTGAAGCACTTCCTTAAGAGTTTCCTTAAAATTGACAACTGGTAAAGCCTTTACAACAACCAAGGCCCTTGGTTATTCAATCTAAGGATTCGATTGGCCAAAATAAGCACTAACTACACAAAAATAAACCTTAATAGGATTGGATGGCCACCCTAAACTTTTTATTATATCCCTCATGATCTCATTCCTTCTAGACCCTTTAACACTAACCTCCCCCATGCCTACCATCACTTTTATTTGACCATCCTTATGCAATAAAGCCCTCTCCTAAGGATGAGAAGGTATCACCACTCTTCCTCCATACACCCCTAAATCCTCCTTATTCAAATGTCTTAGGTGATAAAATACTTCCATCCTTATCCAAACCATTCTAATCCTTACCATATGGGAAAGAGTAAACCCTAATGGTGAAATAACATAATTTCTTCATCATCAACAAACTCTGTATGTCACCATAGATATACCATATTTCTCCCTCTTTAGATATATCTATTTTATCTATTTCACATTTTATCTCACATTTAATTTTTATTATGATCTAATACATCACACATTAAAATAATGTAGTATAAATACCAACTCAATACACCTAAATATTCAAAGGACATATTTGTAGGACATGTCTCATCTTCATACATTCATTTTTAAGGTGTCAAAAATCATTATATGATACCACATAATACAAATACAAAGATGTTTTATTATATCTATTTTTCATCATCTATGATACTATAAAATAAAAGGATCCTTTGTAATATGTTTAAGTAATCATATGCTTTTGATGAATAATCGTGCCAAAATTTACCCTAGTTTTAAAACCTTGTCATGTCTTCAATTTAAATTCAATGAAAAATGTTTTCATAACTCTCTAAAAATAATACATATATCTATTCAATTATGAAAAAAATATATAAACCAGCAACTAAAAACTTAGAGATATAGCATGACATGTTAAAACATCCCCATTCAACTCATTGAGTTATATTTATAAGACAATGTTATAAAACATCTTAAAAAGAGTAATGCATGGCTCATCACATCATTCATGAAAGGTGAAATGTCCTTAAAATTTTCATCAAACATATTTTGGAATGTATTTCACTCGACCAATAAGGATTCAACTGTTTGTATCTTCTAACCAATGGTAGCACTCTTTGAGGTGACTACAAAAATGCCCTAACAAATGGGTTAAACATCCAAGGTTTATATGTAGGACTCATGTTCAATATTTAATATATCTATGTAATCCAATTGAAAGCTCACTAATATACCACACTAATACATTTCATTCGAAATGGAAAACCTTTCCACTTACTTCAATCTATTCTCATCTCACATATCTAATAATCTCTTCTTTTATGCCCTTATAGGGTTAGTGTTTGCATCATATTTGAGGGAGATTTGGCAAGTTTAAACTAAAATCATCCAACTCCATTTTATTTAGATACATTAGTACTGAATATCTAATAAAATATGCAAATAAATTTGAAGCACCTTATTGATACAATTTTTGACATGCATCCAACAATTAAGTGAAGGGGTTGTTAATCCCTTACACATCTTAAAAAGAGACTTGTGTGAACAAATATCCCCATGGTCTCAATTATGAGGTCTTAGTACATAGGGTAACCAAGTTGGCTTGTTGTGACCATTCCATGTCAAGGGGACTATTTTAATGATTTTAATCAAAAGAATTAACTCTAACTAAAGTATCCAATGGTTATCAAGCTTCCAGGATTTAATTCCTTTCATAAGCTAACTTTTCTCATGAGTTCATCATGTCTAATAATTTGATAATGAAATAACAATGATAAATTTATGAGACATAATGATAAAATCAACCAAGATAAATAGTTGAATTTAGATTTATATATCCATATATTAAACTAATTATAAACAAAAGGGAAAATATTAGAGTTAGACAAAATGATTGTAAGAAAGAAGGACATTGCTACCATAAAAATGCATTAATAATGACCACTTATACTTGACAATATTATAGTTATCTATACATTCCTTTTGATTAATTATAATAATAATAAATCATGCAATCATCAACTACTAAAAAAAACTATGTAACTGTAAGCTAAAATGAGAAAGGGAATAAATTATCCTAGGAAAGTAAAAAAAATTTCATTTTATTTGTCTCCTTTTACAATCCACACAGAGCCAACCCTTATTATGACAAAAGTGATGATCTTAAATATGCATGTAGGCCTGAAGAGTTTAAAATGAAGTGAAAATTTGAATTCACCCACTCATGGGGGTAGTTGCAATAATCATCAACATGGCATGCCCACTCATAGTCCATTGGGGGTGAATCCCACTCTATTACATCATGAAAATATTAGGTCCTATGTTAGACCAGATTAAGAATCATTGTTGATGGGGAATTCAATTGAGATTTCATTTGGATAGTAATCCCCCACATCTTGTGTAGTTATATCCATGCTTCTTAACATGTTTTTACAGTTAGATGGGCTATCAAATTCAATATAGTGATTTGATAATTGTGCAATCAATATGTCCTTTACTTTGATGACATGTCATGTAACTTCTCCTCACTTTCCTTCTACTTCTCCATCACTACATAGTTAGCTCTACCTCTATGGGCCCAATTCTAACTCTTGGAAGATTCCTCACTCTCTTAAGCCTTTTAAAGGTTGTGATAGCTAGATGATCCATCAAGTTTAGGCTCATGCTTTGTTGGCTATATAACAAACACATCTTTAGCTTTGACAGGTTCCCTAACACATAGTTTCTCTTCATTTATCCGTTACTCAGTTGAATCTTTAAGTGCATGCTAACTATTATTTCTTCTATGAGGTGAGGTTTCAACATGCATCATTATCTCTCTCACCTACTTCCCTAACATATTTCTCTACTTTCATGGATCATCACAGGGCTATAGAGCATCAAGATTTCACCATGCATCAACATCATGCTCATCTACTTGCCTAGGGCTCTAACATCATTTTTGGCCTACATAAAAATCCATGAGAGAGTGAGTTAGTGGGATTAAACCATGTGGCATCATCTCACTCACCCACCCACCTATAGGCTCCATGCTCTATACAAACATCTCAAGGATATAAAGCAACAGGATGATGCCAAGTGGCATCATCCTAATGACTTTCTAGCCTAGAGACATTGCATTGGTATGGACATTTATAGGATAATGGATTAGTAGGATTATGATATGTGCATCATCTTACTGACTCACCAGTCTAAAATGTTACTAACATCATTTCCCCACTGAGCAATCTTGAATAAAATTGACTAAGTCTTTAAAAGACTTTTGAAAAGGCCTATGACCACTAGTAAATTGACACATGACACAAGAAAATATTTCTAATAGAAATGGATAAGTCTTTTGAATAAGTATAAACATGCCACACAGTGCCATGTCACTCATCTTCTTACCTAGGGCTATGACATCTTTTCTAGGCTATACAAAAATCTCAAAGAGAGTAAGATAATGAGATTGCACCAAGTGGCATCATCCTACTCATCGACTTGCCTGCTCACTCAGAGACTTGATGATATGGAGACTCACTAGGAAAACTTCATTAAAAATTGAATAAGCCTTTAAAAGACTCTCAAACATGTCTAATACCACCAAGAAATCAATGTGTAGCATTAGGTAACCCTTTGTAAAACAAGATAAGTCTTGAAAGACTTTTTGGATGGATTTGGGCCGTCAAGAACCATGACAAGTTTCCACATTGAATAATAAATGCTTTAGATATCTAAAATCAAAGAACAAATGAAGCCCATAAATAATATTTGATTTAAAATCCAACTACTAATTAAATTTGAATAATATGGATAAGGCAAACTCCAAAAAATAACTAAGTATATAAAATGATAACTGTGTAGCAACTTAGTCACTTGCTCAATCCAAAAGCTAATATCATCCAATTTAATCAAAAATTACTAAGTGAAAGGATAAATCCTTATAAACATGTAGCCATTTTGAATCTAAAGGAATCAAAATGGATCAAATTTATTAGGAAAAGAAGCATAAAAACTCTAAAAAGTTAGATAGTTTATATAAACCTAAGGTGTAATAGTCCAAAAGGGAGTTGAAAAACATGTTTCAAAACACAACAAAATAAGTAAACTAAAACTTAGCAAAATTATACAAATTTAGGTATTAAAATCAAAGCAACCCAAGATGTGAATTTCTATGCTAAGTGTTTTGTAACATAGAGTTAATTTTTTAGGCTTGGATAAAATAATGAAGCCCAACCAGGTTTAAATATTCACATTTGGAAGAATAGGCATCATCCCCAATAAAACTAATTTAAACTAGTAACCATAATGAACTCCTTAAGGAATAGGACTATAATTCAAAGGACAAAAAGAGGGTCCCCATTTTTAGTCTAAAAATGGGGAATGTTATACAAGAAATAATAAATGGTGACTCCTGATTGGAAATCCTTTAGAGTATTTCAAAAATCAAGAATATCTAATTTCACAAGAAGAAAAAATATTAACCATAAGAAATTACTCATAATAATCTATAATTCAAAGGCACTAAATTAATACTAAGCTATGATCCTGCCAAAACCATCTATGTATGTGATTTGAGTGATTAATTCATTTTATTAGCATTCACATGTAGTAATTCAAATTTGGATAAGGTCATAACTATTGAAGGGAAAGATTTTTTATTATAGCTTGGGGGGGGGAAGTGGTTGAGGTATTTCTATGTTGTCATCTTGGTGTTTATATCCCTGATAGAGATACCTTTGGTCCCTTATAGAGGCCTTATTCCACTACCAACAAGGATAAAAAGCTTGTGGTGTAGGTTGCCAAGATCACCCTTTTGAGGGGAATTTTAGATCTTACATTTTAGTTCAATTCTTTTTGAAAAGAAATTTTGAAATTCATCCATAGATGGTTAGGGACCAAACCATTGGTATAAGGAAATCAACATGTTCATGATGGATTAATACAAACTAGAATTTAATAAATGTGACATGTTTATTATGATATTTGTTTAAGTGCTTTATATGGCTTCAAAAAAGAAAATGGCTATTTTAAATTCAAAAGTTTTGTTACAAATCACTGACCTTCAGAATTGAAGAAATGAACCAAGTAACAACAAATAGTTTACACTAGTTATTCAAGTAAAATGTCAATTAGGTTATTTGAGTTTTATCCATATTACTCTTAAAATAACCTTCCATTTAATTTATTTGATAAACAAGGGGACTTCATGACAAAAATAATTTGGAAAAACCCAAGAACAAAAATAGAAAATAGACAAAAATAAACCTAAAGTAACAAACAAGGGACATGAGAGAAAAATAGAAAACATAAGAGAAGTTATTTATAGTGGCTTCACATCCACCCAAGCATGGAAGTAGTGATTGAGGAATTAACCATTAATAGGTAATGGAGCATCCTCATCAGTAAGACACCTTAGGTGAAATGCATTCTCACGTAGGATTTCAAAAATTTAGCAGGGACCAAACCATAATTATTAAAATTTTACATGGTGTCCCTTTTGCTTGTGAACCCTAACCCATAAAAGGATTAGATTTGATATATGGAAGGCATTTAGTTCAACTCTTTTTTCAAACTAGTATTTGACTACCTCCTGATGTCTACTAAAGTGTAACATGTCTACTTCTCATTTTTATTCTAAATACATGAGGTTCAAGAGGTAGTCTTCCATTGGATCATTAGTTTTTAGTTACTCTTTTATGAACAAGGTATGTATATTCAAATTAGTCAAGAAGATCTTATCTTGGACATATACTATATTATAGTGGAAGGTCCCTAAGGTAGATTTTCTCCTAGTTCCATTTGACCATAAAGAAAATATAAGCATGTTATGACAATCCCTTGGGTTACTTCCTAAAATCTTCTTAATTATATTTAGTAAATTATTATTCATAGACTCAACAAACCCTTTACCTTATGGATAAATATTTGAAGAAAACTTAAGATTAATTCATGATCATAATCCCATTCAAGGAATTATAGGGAGGATAAAGTAGAACCATTGTCACATACCGACATGGTGGGCATCCCAAACCTTATGGAAATGTGTTCTTCCAAGAATTGAATGACTGCATTAGTAGTGAATTTTCAAATGGTTGAGCTTCAATACAATGAGATAAATAATATATCACTATAGGGATGAATTTATGGCTAGTAGATGAATTAACATTGATGGATCCATGAAGTCCAATCCCCACATAGTAAAGGGTCAAGCTTCAATGACTAAAAATAATGACATAGTTGGGGTGCATTCATGGGATGAAAAAACTTGGTGGGTGTTGTAATTGATCACATGTATATGAGAATCATTGAAAATATGTGGATAATAGTAGCCTAATTTTAGTATTTGGTGAGTAGCAGTACTACTTTAACCATATTCGATTCCATATTTCCCATGGAAATCTCTGAGTACTGTAGTAACTTCCTCTTTATTTAGGCATCTCAAATATATGCCTTAATTGTTTATCCTATAGATTACACTATATTTGATCATGAAGTGACTACTCCTTCACTCTATTACTCTAATTTGAGTGGAATTTAGGTGCCTCAAACATTCATTTTTCATCAAATATTTGATTATGACTATGTACCAATCATCAACTATAATGTCATGCATCGAGTACTATTGGAAAACAATTTGGGGATATATCTTAATGATGGTTTTACCAAGTCCTTACCCTAATAAAAATATTAATTTATTAGATATCTAGGTTAAACTCATAGAGTATGGTCATCCATTTACCACATCTCTCACCTCATTCATTCTACATTAATAGGGTCTTCATAGCTAGATCAGGTACCACAAAACACCTTGATATGAAAAATGTAATGTCTTAAATTTTTGAAATATTTCATCAAAGAGAAGACATGTTTAAAAAGTGTGGAATATCCAAGTTCAACATTCTTGAGTGGGTTGCTTATGTAAGACACTGACCTTTCATCTCCCAAGTCCTTTCAATTTAACACAGAAGCCATAAAGTGTTTTGATGTAAATGAGTATAGGTATAAGGACTATTTGTATGCTAGGATAATGAGTATGGGTGTGTTATAAATGGTATCCTTGATTTATTTAAAGGCCATCTTTGGTTAAATAGTCCAAATAAACTTGGAATTATTATTCAACATTCTATTAATTAGTTTGATTATCTCATCAAACTTTGAGATAAAGTTTCTTATGAATTTGATCTTGGAAAAGAAACTCTTAAGTTATTTCTTATTGTTTGGCTCTAGGATTTTTAAGATCACCTCCACTCTATCAAGATCTATAGATATTCCCTTATTAAAGATAACATGGTCTAATATCTTACCTTTAGTTATCCAAAACATACACTTCTAGGGATTTAATGAAATCCCATGGTCTCTACATATCTATAACACTTTCCTTAGGTCATTTACATGATTTGATCTCTTCTTGGATAAGACTTTGGGGTAAATCATATACATAACTATGCACTTGAACATTAAGTTTTTTTAGCAATATCTATAGACATCTGAAAGGTGAACCTACATTAATCAATCCAAAATGCATTTTTTTGTATGTGTAGGTTCCCCACTTGGTAGTGAAAGTTGTCTTGATTTTGTCATCCTAATTTATCACCACTTGATTGTATCCTGAATACCCATCTAGAAAGGAGATCATTTAGGAACCATTTAAAATCTACAACACCTCATATAATAAAGATAGGGGTAGTTATTCTTTTTGAAAGCTTTGTTGAGGTTACAAAAATCAACACATAATCTGACCTCCCCATTATTTTTCCTTAATGATACCATATTTTCCACCCATGTAGAATGTCTCATTAGGAAGATGATCCTTGATTCTAGTGGTTTATACACCTTAAAAAAAATTAAAGTGTCTAGTAGTAGATTCACAAGCCTTTATCTTTGCCTAAATGAACTAACTCTAGGATTGAGGGGGATTGTGTGCATGAAAATGGAGGTGTCCAAGGCTTTGAGATATTTATATCTCCATGATATCACTTATTTAAGTTATTGGAGAGTTTATGAAAAATCTCACTTATCTTATGGGGTGCAAGTGGTGCCTAAAAGTGCATTTTTCTCTTCATTTTCACCACCCGAGTTATGTTAATAATGTTTCCTACCCTCGATAGGGGTGGATTCCTTATCATTCTAATAATAATACATATTGAATTACCATTATAGTGAGATCATTCCTTTGGATATGCTATTTATTTTTAGGTTTATAACCTCATCTTCATCCAATTTGAAGTCTTCTCAGCCATCTTCATCAATTATTTGATCCAAAAATACTTTAGCATTGGTGATTAATTCTAGTATGTGTTGGTCATCATTAAAGACTTGAAAATTGTTGATGTTATCTAGGATTGAGGGGGTAGAGACTATCTCTACTAATAATATTCTCATTCTTGAATGGGTAATCAATTCTAAGGTAATCATAGTAGTGGTCAACACATCTACTATATAATTCTTTTATCTAGGTAATGTCTGAATGCCAAAGGTATTAAAGTTTTCAATCAGGTTCTAGACTCTACTATGATACCTAAAAAAGCATTTATCATTGTAAGAATACCAAATTCTTATCGATTTGACTACTAATTGAGAGTCACCCAATACTTTGATATTATTTACTTTATTTCCAAGGGAGAATGGAAGACCATAAACTAATAATTCATATTCATCAACATTGTTGGTGAAATTGAAACATAAATAATAGGTAGTCAAATAAGACTTCCCTCTAGGATTAATTAATTATACCCTGACATCAAATCTACTTTTATACTTTAAACCATCATATTTTAAGGTCCAAAAGTCTGATACTACTGCTTGCAATATCATCTTAAGTAGGGATAATGTTATTGTAACATTCATCTCCTATAAAATAGTTGAATTTAGACCATAATATTTTATTATGTTATTTATTTGATTTATTTGTGAAAAACATAAACATTTTTCACTTTTGATTAACTTGTTATACCCTAGGCTATCATATGCAAATGCAATATCTGGTAAGGATAATAAAATATAAAAGTCTTGTTCAACCATTAGATCTAACTCTTCCACCTTTGAGTTCTATTTAACACTAAAAATGTTAATAGAGAGGGTGTCATGTGTTTCTTCCTCTTTGTTTATAAAATACACTCCCATTTTAGATTCATTATAGAGGATCTCATTTGTTTTATTGTACTCACTAATCATATGAACTACCTTGGGTTATTGTATTATCTTTATTTGGTTGGGAAAACCATGCTAAGGTATCCACATGTGGGTAAAATTAGTTACCACATAGCCATTTAGATACCTTGACTAGTCATGACTCAACAACATGCCATAAACATCTAAGATATCTACCACTTTGATATAGATGATTTTTTTAATCTTCAGATCAAAGACCAATTGCATGTGGACATTGTTCATCTTCCCAAGTACCTTTATCTCTATTTTATCTAGTTGTAAACCTTTAAATTTGACTTCACAAGTGTTAGGCCTAACTGTTGGTAGATGGCATAAGGCATGACATTCCTTAAAGCACCGGAATCAACCAAACAATTATGTATGTTTTTGCCAAATATCCTAATTATTAAGAGGAAAGGAGGATTTTCAATCTTTTTCTTGTAGAGAGAAATATATGCATGAGAAAAATTATTAGATTATTTCCCTTTACTACCAGATAACTCTTTTAAAATCAATCCTCTTTGGTTATAAATCTGAAGCAACTCATAAGTAATTATATTGGCTTTGATTTTATTAAGATTTTTTACTATATCATAATTAAGGTTGCTCTTCTCTAGTTGATTGTTATCTAGGGTGTATGTGGTAGGATATATGGGTGGATAAGAAGTTATAGGTACTTTAGGTGGAGGATTATTATTACCTGAGTTCAAATCAAGTTGAACCTAAGTGTCATTTAGGGGACTAAAGGCGGTTAATGGGTTTATCAACTTACTCCTGAATTGGCAATTATTTCCTCTCTATAATTTTTTGAAAGCATGGTCCTCCTCTAAGTTGTCCTCATATTCATTCTCATATTCAAATGGAAATTCATGTCTAACACAAAGGCGATGTTTGGGTTTTCCCTTCTTGGTTTTTGTTATCAATGGGAGTACGTATGATCTACACATTATCCACCTCCTTTTGGAATATGTTTACAATAGCTATTAATTCTACGTAGTTGGTTTCTATATGGTCTATAGTATTGTGTAACCTACACCAATTATTTAAGGTTAGGTCTATGAAATTCATATAATGGGGTTTTTTTTAGTTCTAATTACTGCCATCAAGGGGACTAGGCACATTCCCATTATTAGGATAGGAATTCCATTAGGTATTGGGTATTTAGAAATTGAACTCCTAATTGATACTAGTTATTATCATTCTAACTAGAATTTTAAGGCCCCTACTTACATAGGTTAGTCAAATTATTAGATAGATTTTGAAATAACTATTTTATATTTCTCACTTCTAAATATATGCGATCACTATGTTGGTTGGGTGACTGAGGTTGATGTCTAGTTATAGGTGCATGGGTATGAATGTTTTTAGCCTAGACCTAGGGTTTTAAGTAAGATAGAAGGGCCTACTAGGTACATCTAGATGCAATGTATCCACTAGTGGTTGGTATAGTAATGATATTGTAATCCATTAGGATCAATTATTGGTTGTTCATATAGGGAAATACATTATTGGGAGGCACATAAGGTAGACCATTAGGTTGATAGTTAATTGGATTTAGATTGTAAATTAGATTAGGAATGGCATATAGGGCTCTTGGAATAGGATTCATAAATATATTATGTTGTTGAAGGGCTTCATTAATCATTGGTATTTGGTTATATGCATTTGGTTGATCCAATGAGGGTAAAGGGCCAAATTCATAACCTTATGGCATCATTTATTTCTCAATGTTAACAACTTCACTAAAATCCAAATATAATGATGATAAGGCTTTTAGGGTTCTCCTAAGGAACATAGAGGTCATAGAATCTAAATCTCTAAGGTAGGTTTATATGGTAGCTACTTTGGAATGGGTGTAAGGGTCTTTTAAATGTTGGTACAACTTGTGGAACCAAGCATTAAACATACTAGCTGGCTCATTGTGACCCTGCCATGTCAAGGGACTTATTTTAACTATTTGAATCAAAGGAATTAACTCTAACTAAATTATATAATGATTGTCAAGATTAAAGGATTTAATTCCTTTCACAAGATGACTTATTTCATGACTTGATCATGTCTAATAATAATAAAAAACAATGACAAACTTTTGAGATATAATTATAAAAGCAACCAAGATAGATAGTTAAATTCAGATTGATATATCCTTAGATTAAATGATTATAAATAAAAGGAAAAATATTATAGTTAGAGAGGTAAAAATGCTTGTTATAGACATAATCTATGAGATAGTTGACTAAATAAATCCCTATTTAAACCTATCCCTAGTTGAGCCATACTTAACACAAATCTAATTAAAGATGATGAAAGGATCTGGGAGAGAGAATGACTAAAAGAAAGAAGGGCATCACTGTCATAAAAATATATAAATAATGACAAATTAGACTTGAAAATATTCTAGTTATCTAAATATTCATTTTTATTTACAATACTAATAACTCATAAAATCATCAAATACTCAGAAAATAAATATGTAACTGCAAGCTAAAATGACAAAGAGAAGAAATTATCCTACGAAAGAAAGAAAATCTAATTCTATCTATCTCATTTTATAATCCACACAGATCCAACCCTTATTATGGGATAAGAGATGATATTAAATTGTTAGGGAATAAATATCCCTCACATTAATTTGTATATCGTAATGTGAATAATTATGAGAGTAATAATTCACTATTACATATAGTTAGTTATTATAATATATTTGTTAGAACCTATTGTTGGTTATATTATTATTGTGAGTTACAACAATAGTACATAAATAAGTTATTTATTATTTACCTATGATAAATTACAGGTATATGCATATTAATAGGGATTTGAGATATATATGATGATAAGGGTCACCTTGTTTATAGGAAAGACTTTTCCTATATATTTGTATTACCCATATGAATTTGTAATAGTGAGTGTGAATAATATTATATTATAAGTGTGATTAAATATTATCTCTATATTCAGATATATTACATAGTGCATGAAATAAATCTTGGTATAGGCTCCTATAATACCTAACATTGGTATCAGTGTAGGGATATTAGAGGATTGTGATGGAAGTATAATTTATTTATAGGGGTAGAATTATTACTATTTTGCCCTTGTAGATGAAATATATAATTTATATCCAATTCATATAATATTTATATTAGTTGTATAAACATATAGGCAAACATGCCATGCATAAAGCTTTGTGAGTGTCATCTTACATTTGAAGCAATTAATTGATACAATATAAATTTTAAGTGTAACCACCCTTGTAACTTTCCATCAAATCCATCTCATTATAAGTAGTGTTTATCTAAAAAAGAATATTAAATCATATTTTTCATTTATCCACCTTTGTTAGACAGTCAACATTTTATATCAATGTCACTATGAATATCTAGATCTAAAGTCTTTCACCCTTTTTATATTTCACCCTCTAGAGAGATTTCATGATAGCTTCTATAATTTTGGATTCAATAGGTTTATCTCGATGTATTTACCTTACATGGTGAATCCTATGATGTGTAATCTTAACATGTACCACTACTTAGTTTCCAACTTAGTCTGGTAGATCTAATAAATAAGATCAATGGCATCCTAGTTGAATATATTCATGACTTTGGTGATTTCCTTAATTTCTTTGTTTGATTCAACCATGTCAATAAATGCATTTTGATCATGTACTCGAGTGTTGAGATAATTTAAAATTATAGATCTATGCAATCTACTTCCACAATGTAGCTATTCTCATGTGGTCTTCATATGACCTACCCTTGGGTGACTTGTTTTATTTGCCAGGTTAGTTGTGCTTTAAATTTTTGTATACGTATTTGTGTTCTAGTTTTTACATCACTTGATAAATATGATAGTTATAATTGTATTCAACTATCGATTTAATAAGTCACTATCATTATTCATGTAATACTATAGTCTATTCACTTGTATGTGTGTAGTTTCTAAATCAATTTTGTTTGGTTATATGTTAGATATCTTTGGTATAGATATTAATTTATTTTATGTTTGGTCAATGCACAATACGTATCTTAATATTTAGTCATGTGGTTTAATATTCCTCATAAGCTCTGGTTAGTATATAAATATCATTAGAATCAATAAGTCTATATTAGATTTTATAAAATAGGTCTATGTGTTTATATATTTTGGTTTATGTCTATAAAAAGACTTTAAAATGTCAAGTCTTTTTAGAAAGTTATCACTGTCAAAAATTGTCAAAAGTAAAAATCTCATTGTGTGTGTGTGTGTGTGTGTGTGTGTGTGTGTGTGTGTGTGTGTGTGTGTGTGTGTGTGTGTGTGTGTGTGTGTGTACATATATACGGATGTATTATCACTTGTACATGATGTCCAAACTATGTGGGGATTTCCCTTAAAAAATTAATACATCTAAGCTTCATCGATATTTTTTTTGAGTGAGCAACTTCACCTGTTTGAGGTTGGAGGACACTAGAGGATGGAGGCTTTCTACACCTCTCATTAGCTACTAATGAAGGGGTGCTTCTATTATAGTGGCACATATAGATATTTTTTATTTAGCACTTGTCTGTATGTGTGATGAATAAGAGGTGTATTTTCTATTTTCCCATATAGTGTATTCTATAAAAAAGGTGTTTAGAGATACATGAGTGAAATTTGAACATATGATTCTTTATTGTGGTTCCTACATTATATAGGTTAATGTGGTTCTCTTAGTAAATGGTTGATGGTAGATGTACCTATTCAAAGTTCCCATAGTAATTCGATTGATGTGTTGTTGAAAGTGAATGGTTGATAAGAAGTTGATGTGTTCTTTCTTTACTTTAATTAAGTCCTATGAAACACAAATTACCAAAAATGGTATAAGGGGGGGGGAATGTTAGGAAATAATTGGCCCTCACATTAATTTGTATATTGCATTGTGAATAATTATGATAGTAATAATTCACTATTACATATAGTTAGTTGTTAGAATATATTGTTGATTATATTATTATTATGATTTAAAATAATAGTACATAAATAAGCTAGTTGTTATTTACCTATGAGAAATTATAGGCATATACATATTATATGGATGTGAGAGATATATGGTGATACAGGTCACCCTTTTTATAGGAAAGACTTTTCCTATATATTTGTATTACCCATATGAATTTGTAATAGTAAGTGTGAATAATATTATATTATCAATGTGATTAAATATTATCTCTATGTTGGGCTCTATTGTACAGTGCATTAAATAAATCTTAGTATAGGCTCCTATAATACCTAAAATTAATAGTCACATAGGCCTAAGGAGTTTGAATGAAGTTCAAATTTGAATTCACCCACTTATTGGGGTATTTGAAATAATAATTGATGTGACATGCCCACTCACAATCAATTAGGGGTAAGTCCCACTTTATTGCATCATGAAAATATTAGGGCCCAAGATAGACCAAATCAATAATGAATGCCAATAGGGAATTCAATTGAGATCACATTGGGATAGATAGCCACCATGATATGTGTTGTTAGAGCCATGCCTCCTAATGATTTTGATATCTAGATAGGTCATCAAATTCAAGCTAATGTTTTGTTGGCTAGACATCCAACATGTCATTTACTTTGATAGGTTACTACCACATAACTTATCCTCACTTTACCTATTCTTTTCCCTCACTTCATAGTTTTCTCTACATCTGTAGGCCCTATTATGACACTTGGAAACCTCCTTTCTCTTGGTCTTTTTGATGGTCTTGAAATCTAGATGGACCATCAAGTTTAGGCTCATGATCTTTTGGCTATGCAATCAATGCATCCTTAACTCTGATGGGTTTCCTACCATGTGGATTATACTTACTTATATGTTTCTTAGTTTAATTTTTAAGTGCATGTTGAATACTTTTTCTAATATGAGGCAAGGATTTTCCATGCATCATGATATCACTAACCCATTTCCTTAACATACTGCTCTATATACACAAACTACCATAGGGATAAAAAGTGTTAATATTTCAACATGAAATAACATCATGATCATCCACTTGAATATGGATGTGAAATAATTTATACCCTACAAAAAAATATTTAGGAGATCAGTGTAGTGGGATTATGCCATGTGACGTCATCCCACTCACTCACCCATAAGCTCTACACTTTATACAAACATATCTATGATATTGAAGTAGTGGGATGACTCCACATGGCATCATATCATTAACCCATTATCCCAAAAGCATTACGCTAGTACATACATATTTGAGATACATTATGTTATGTGGCATCATCTTAATGATTTGTTGATATAGGTAGATCTCTCCAATTATCAAAAGTTAAAGTCTTCATATTCTGATCAGAGTGATTACACAGTGTAGATCTCATCAAGAGATTTTTGATGCTTTTTTCACTTTGTAAAATGGACATCATATGCAAAAGATATAGTCTACTAAATTTTAATGTGGTGTCGTAGGTGATGTGGCATAACGTGCAAGTGCCAAGTGGACCAGTGAAAAATTGAAATGTGGTAGTCTAAATTGGATAAATATTTAATTTTTGGCTGATTTTGTCTTTGATAGCATGTATGGACCAGACAAATGGGCCCCACTATTAACTCGTTAGGGGCCCTCAACGAGGGTTGACACACTCTTTTTAAGGAGGGGTGCCTTGGCCTCCTATCTTTGAAATTACTTATATTTTAATTTGTATTTAAATCCTAATTTTCATTATAAATTCTTGAATATGGGATAATTCATATTGCAATATAAACCAAGGTGTGCTTCCTCAAGCTTCCATGAAGGAGGGTTCCTCTATTTCCAAGTGCCAAACCCACATTGAAGGGGTCGAGATTGGAACATGACATCCACATTCCTTACCAAGTCTACCAGGAATTCACCATGAACTATCAAAATGCCATGCAAATGCCAATGGTTTTCTATTAAAATGCAAGTGATGGAGGATACATGGCCTAAGCCACAACTTTATCATGGAATTCAAGGATTATTAAAGCCTTGAAATGTTGGTACCCACCAAATGTGGGATATATGCCTTATTGTCATATTAAAAATAGTCTTTCAAGACTATTTCAAAAATTAAATTAGGCTTGAACCCCAAAAATGTGGGACAAAAGGATGTGTTTTAAATGCTAAAACTAAGACAAGGGAATTAAACCATATCCTCCTGAGTAGAAGTTATAAGACCCAACCGAGTGGGCTACAATTTTGAATGGCTATATAAAGCCAATAAATTATATTTGAAGAGGTGTGAATATTTGATCATGTGATAAGAAAACATAGATAAAATTGCATTGTTTAGTCATTTTAGAGCCCTTAGAGTCTAAACTAGAGCTTGGACTAAACTACAAAGTTGTTTAGAAATCTGATACGCTCTATGTAGTATACTCATTTAACCTTTTTAGATAATTCTTGATAGCTTTTTGTGCCATATAACTCATTAGAAAATGAAAAGGAGAAGCTTCTACAAGTGATTTAGGAAGGTGAAGGGCATGTTAGGTTAGCCAAGGTCTTTTGAAGGTCTAAAACACTATTTGTTGATTGTAAGTATTGTTTGGGCTTGTAATTTTAGCAACATTAATGGATTGGTTCAATAAGAACTTAGGGATGTAAGAAATTTTGAACCCCATAAACAATTCCTGTGTCTCTTTTACTAATTTTGGTTTTACATTTAGTTTTCAATTAATTTAAAGATCATAATTTAGAATTTAAAGAGAATGAAAAATTACTTATTTTAATGTTTTTTATGTGAATTTGAGTAACTTGGATGTTTTAATATTTAGAAGGAATTTCAATGGGTAATTAATGTGAACAATCAAATTCACTTTTATTTTAGTTTGGAAACCCATTTTGATCAAAATTTTAAACAGTCCAAAAGCTTAATATAGAAAATATAATTTAGAAAATATAAGATCATAGTAAATGGTTTTAAAAGTAGTGAAGTTCCTACTGGTGTTTACAAATCAAGTTTTTGGTATCAGAGCAGTTAGTATGTTGGGTTAGCTTTTGATTGTGTGGATTTGATATCAGTTTGGTTTCTAATATTATTGTAGACTTTTTGGGCCTATCAATATTCCATTTTCAGTGTGAAATTTGTGGAATTAGGTTGTTTGCAGGGAATAGGAAGCCATGGGTAAAACCTTGCAAAGAAAGAGGTTTAATGAGCTTGAAGCAATTAATCAACAAACCTAAGAAGAGAATGCTTCCTAAGAACTTGATTAGACTCCTTGGATGAGGAGATTGTCCATTTGAAAACTAAGTTACAAGCCAAAGATGAACTTTTGGAAAAACTATAGAATGGTGGAGAAGTGAAGGATTTTCCTTCCACTGCAGATGCAGGCACTACGATAGATGAATACATTGTAAGTGAATGTAAGTCATCAATTGATTTTCCTTCCCATGAAGAAGCTAGTAATAATGATTTTGGTAGATTTGAACAATACACAAAAGGAATAGGTTAAAAATTACTTTTTAAAATGGGATTTAATGGTAAAGGCCTAGGAAAAGATGGCTAGGGTGATACTAACCCCATTTAGGTAGAGGTTAAGCCTAATCATGTAGGGTTAGGATATAGATCTAGTATTTACAATGAAATAGGTGAATTTTTTGAGAAAGTAGAAGCAAGAGGTGATATAGATAAGTGTAAACCATCTCATATGTAAGGTAAAACATAATATTTTCATTACACTTATAATAATGTTGATTCTAATTCTACCAAACAACATAAATATTCTAATGTTCCTTTTGATTATGGTACACAAAATTTGTGGCATGTATATCTATGCAGTTTTTATGGATTGTCTAATCATTTTATAGACAAATGTTGGAAACGTACATCTTTTTTTAAGAAATATTTTGAAAGACTATTCTCATAGATAGAGTTTTGAGAGTAGAAGTAAGAGTATGTTTTCCAAAAGAGTGGACAAAAGTTTTTGTACTCATTGTAACAAAAGTGGACATCAGGTTGAAAAATGTTGGAGAATTCAATCATTGTACCATCCTGATAATGGTAAGATTAATATGGTTTATAAACCTATCAATAAAGTAATCAATAAAGTTAAATGAAGTGATAAAAATGATAGTAAATCAATTAAATAAATATCACCAACTAAAAAAGGAAATTTGATTAAGAGTGTTGGCAAACAATTTTTGAATTTCATGCTATCATGATTAGTGGATTAACATTTCAAAGGATTTTTGGAAACTTCTATTGAATGTTGATATAGGAAACTTACCATGCTTTGACATATGCATTATAGAGCTAGTAAAAATACTTCGAGATAGGTTTATCATGTGAATTTTTTCTTTCTCACACTTATGTTTTTAAAATCTCTTGATTTGCTTTATGAGTTTCATGTTAAATGGTTAAGGAATGTAACTCATTTTATTATGTTGGGGATTAGATAGCAGTGTACATGTTGTTTGGATAGGATTCAATTTTCTTGTAGTACTTGTGATAGAATAAATACTATTTTGGGATGCATTTATTTTTGGCATGTGTATGATTGAATGCACTTGTAGACCTACTGGGAAATATTTGTAATGATAGACACTATATAGTTTATATTGTTCCCATATTGTTTAGAATTTTAAGACGCATGTCAGGGCAATGAATTACAACATGGTCATAGACCATAATTATTTAGCATAGTAAGACCTTTGTTTTGGGTAGTGCATTTCAACATGGCTACAACATTTAATGTATTTTTTGTTTGCATTAACAAATGTGTTTTGTAGTTGCATTGGTGATTGTTTTAGTGTTTGGTGGTTCACCACTTAAAGGATGTGATAGATGGGAAAATAGCTAAGAAATGTTGTGATCTTAATGACAATCATAGGAATTAATGTAACTCATGCTTTGTGTTTAAACCTTTATAGTTTGAGTTATGATTTAGCATATATTTTACCATCTATATCATAAGCTATAATCTAGTTCTATATTTGATGTGTTGTAGAGCATTTTAATGGAGACCACACTTTTGGGGCCCAAAATCACTTAATGGGATCCAAAAATTCCTAGTGGGGAGGTTTGATCCAGGTAGATCTCTCCATTTGTAAAAAATTAAAGTCTTCATATTCTGATCAGAGTGATTACACAGTGTAGAGCTTGTCAAGAGATTTTTAGCACTTTTCACAATTTGTAAAATGGACATCATATGCAAAAGATATGGTCCACTAAAGTTCAATGTGGTGTCAAAGGTGATGTGGTATAATGTGCAAGTGTTAAGTGGACCAATGAGAAACTGACATGTGGTAATCTAAATTGGCTAAAAAATTAGGTTTGGTTGATTTTGTCTTTGATAGTGTGTATGGACCAAACAAATGGGCCCTGCTATTGACTCATTGGGGGCCCTTAGTGAGGGTTGACACACTCTTTTTAAGGAGGGTGCCTTGGCCTCCTATTTTTGAAATTCATTATATTTGAATTTGTATTTAAATCCCAATTTTCATTATAAACTCCTAAATGTGGGATAATTCATATTGCAATGTAAACCAAGGCATGCTCTCTTGAGCTACCATGAAGGAGGGTTCCTCTATTACCAAGTGTTGAACCCATATTGAAGGGGTCAATATTAGAACATGACATCCACTTTCATTACCATGTCTACAACAAAGTCACCATGAACTATCGACATGCCACACAAATGTTAACAATTTTCTATTAAAAAGCAAGTGGTGGAGGATACATGGCCTAATACACAACTTTATCATGGAAGGTAAGGCTTATTAAATCCTTGAAATGTTGGTGCCGACCAAATGTGGGATATATTCCTTATTTTAATATTAAAAATATTCTTTCAAGACTATTTAAAAAACTAAATTAGGTTTGAACCCCACAAATGTGGGACAAAAGGATGTGTTTTAAATGCTAAAACTAAGCCCAGGGAATCAAATCTTATCCTCTCGAGTAAAATTGATAAGACCCAACCAAGTGGGCTATGGTTTTAAATGGTTATATAAAGCTGATAAATTATATTTGAATAGGTGTGAATATTTGACCGTGTGATAAGAAGACATAGACCAAATTGCATTGTTTGGTCATTTTAGAGCCCTTAAAGTGCAAACCAAAACTCTGAGTAAACTATAAAGTTGTTTAGAATTATTATACACTCCATGAAGTATAATCATTTTCAAATTTTTGATACTTATTGATGTCATTTTTTGTTAAAAAATTCATTAAAATATGTAAAGAAGAATCCTATGTGAGTGATTCAGGAAGGTGAAGGATGCGCTGAGTCAGCCAAGGTCTTTCGAAGGTCTAAAACACTATTTTTGTAGAGAGTAGATCTATTTGTTGATTGTAAGTATTATTTGGGCTTGAAATTTTAGAAACATTAATGGATTGGTTTAATAATAACTTGGGGATGTAGGAAATTCTGAAACCCGTAAACAATTCCTGTGTCTCTTTTACTGATTTTGGTTAAAGGGAATGCAAAATTAATCATTTTAATGTTTTTTATGAGAATTTTATTAAATTAGATGTTTTAAGATTTGAAAGGAATTTCAATGGGTAATTGATGTGAACAATCAAATTCACTTTTATTTTAGTTTGGAAACCCATTTTGATCATATTTTTAAATAGCCCAAAAGCTTAATATTTTGCATCCAATTCTATTTCAATTAAATAATTGAGAAAATATAAGATCATAGTAAATGGTTTTAAAAGTAGTGAAGTTCTTACTAGTTTTTATGGATCACTTGCTAGCCTATAATGTCAATGACATCATTACCCCACTAGTCAATCTCAAAGAAAATTAACTAAGTCTTTAAAATACTTTTGAATAGGCCTAAGACCACCAAGAGATTGACACATGGCACTGATAAATCTTTTGATGAGAAACAAATAAGTCTTTTGAATATAAAAAAACATGCCACTTAGTTCCATCTCACTCACCTACTTTCCTAAGGCTTTGACATCATTTTTGGACTGTATGAAAATCTCCAAGAGAGTAGGATAATGGGATTACACCACATGAAATCATCCCACTCATCCTCTTTCTCATTCACCCAGATATTTGTTGATGTTGAGACTCATAAAAAAATCATGTAAAATTGACTAAGTCTTTAAAAGACTCAAACACTTTAGGACCACTAGGAGATTGATGTGTGGCTTTGAGTAACCCTTTATAAAATTGGCTAAGTCTTGAAAGAATTTTTGGATAGATTTGGGTTGTCAGGAGCCACAAAGTTTTTCCACATTGAGCAAAAAATGCTCAAGGTATCTACAGGAAAAGAATAAACAAAGTATAACCAAAAATATTTAATTTAAAAGCCAAAAACTAAGTAAGTTTGAATAAAATAGCCAAGGCAAAGACAAAAAACAACTAAGTATATAAAATGAAGAATACATAGAGAATTAGTTACTTGCTCAATCCACAAACCAATTTCATCCATTTTAATGAAAAGTGAACAAGTAAAAGGATAAATACTTATAAAAACTTAGCTTTTTTAATCAAAAGGAAGCAAAATGGATCAAATTACTTTGGAAAAGAAGCAAGAAAACTCTAAAAAGTTAGATAGTTCATATAAACCTAAGGCAAAATAGTCTAAAAGTGAGCTATAAAATGTGTTTCAAAACACAAGAAAACATGTAAAATAAGACTTAGTATATTTATACAAATTCAAGTATTAAAATCAAAGAAAACTAAGATGTGAATTTTCATGCAAAGTTTTTGATAATACAAATTTACTTTTTTAGGCTTGTCTAAAATAATGAAACACAATCAGGTTTAAATCTTCACATCTAGCATAAGAAGCATCATTTAGAAGAAAGCTAATTTAAACCAGTAACCATAATGACCTCCTTAAGGAATAGGACTAAACTTCAAAGAAAAAAAGAGGGTCCCCATTTTTAGTCTAAAAATGGGGCATGTTGTGAAAGCAATAATAAATAGCATCAACAAACACCCCATTAGATTTATGGAGATTCCCTATTTATTATTTGAATTATTCCATCATGGTTGTGTTATCCTAGGAGTTTTGTGTGATAGTCCTTTTATAAAATATAACAACTAAATTTTATCTATTTTTTCCATTTCTTCCTTTGAAGGCTACACATTATGAAAATTTACACCATATTCTCTAACTACTAGGTAACTCATAGTGTAAGATTTAATTCATACTGAGGCCATGTCTTAATGAGGGATTTAATTATCCTCATGATGAACTCCTCCATATGTACACACCTTATCATCTATTTAGATATAGTAATCTACTATAAGGCATGACATACATACTTATTATAAATAGGGATAAATTTCCTTAAGTTCATTACCTATCCCTACTATGTTTTTTGTAGCATATGAGGGGAAATGCCTATACTCATTAGTTATGTTTGTTGTTTGGATAGAATAGATGTTATCTTTGAGATGGTATCATAATGTGCTTTTGATACTATTGGTGTTGTTTCAAAAAAACCTAGTGACATTTTTAATGTATGCAGTACTAACTTTCACCCCCATGTACTTATTAATTCCACCTTAGGGATATATTATTGCATTTTCTTTTCCTCTACCTATTCCATTTGTGCCACTACAATTTTTTGTGTTTTTTTATGATTTTCCTTAACCTTTTTATTTATTTCCTCCTCATGTATAATATTTAGGTGCTCATCCTAAAAACCAATATTTTATTCTTATGGCTTATTCTAGCACTCTATCTTAGATACATTATTATCATATTATTTATTTTTTATTTCCTTCTTTCCAACTCTTATTCCTTCCTCGACTATTATTTTTTAAAATATTATTCTTTCTTCAGATATTATTATTTTTTAAAATCTCCTCTTTTTCACTTATTTTTTCTATTTCACCTCTTTCATCCTAGATTTTCCTTTTCCAAAGCATGTTGTACCACTTGAGTGTTGATATTCAATTCATTATTTATTTTCTCCTTTTGAGTCTATATCCTTATCTAAGTGTATCCTTGGTGATTGTTCCATTTATTTTAGCAATTATAACTAACTTTTTATTTGAGTGTTTGTATTATTTGATTTTTTTTAATCTTATTTTTTTATATTTTTCTTAGAGTCTCTTTAGCCTCATGTGACATTTTATTCTCTATTGATACTTTCTATAAATATCCCTCCTGATATGCTTGGGTATAAATCTTGTCTTTTTATATGTTATTTTTTGTCCCAATAATATTATTTTGAAGGGAGGGTAGTAACATCTATATGATATAATATAACATGTATTAGCTCAATTTTGTGAGGTCTAATTGTCACAGTGTTATTTTTGGACCTTTTACTATTTTATACTTGTCCTTATATGTCACACTATATTTTTTATTTGAGGGATGAGATTCAATTTTATGATATTATGTTTCTTTGACAGTGTATTTTTACATACATGATATTCATATTTTATTTACATCAATTATATTCATATACTAGTTTAAGATGATGTTCTTAGTAGATCTAGATGTTTTATTTTTTCTCATTGATATGCATATTTGTGTAATATTGATAGTACAACTAACACTTCCTTACCATGTAATTGAGTATATGGGTACTTGGATTTTGAAATGATGATAGTACCTCATGATATATTGATATTTTGTACTTTGAGATGAATTTATGTTTGCATTGTGTTAATTTATGTTACTTAAAAATGTTATTTTTAGGTGTTTTGGCTATCCTAGGGCCAAAAATTTTAATGTGTGAAATGATTTTTAGGTTACATGATTTCATGTAAGGGAATTTGGACATGATAAACATGGGTAGACCACTTTTATTAGATGTGTAGTGTGTGAAGGAAATATAGAAATGCAAACTAAGCTAAGATAATAATTATCAAATGAAATATAATCTAAAATCAATCAATTGAGGATAGAGCTACAAATACAAGGAAACTAGAACACAAAATTATACCTTTGAAGTACCATGATATTCCTCCATTGTGAATAAAACTATATTTGATCTCTAAATGTGATTTCTCAACATTCTCCAATGCAAGGGAATTTGGGCAACATTTTGGTATGAGAATGATATTTATATGGCTTGGATTCACTTAGGATTCACTTGAGAATTTTATAATAATTTGTTAACACAAGTATGGTTGAAGGTGATAACTTGTATGTATATTTATAGGTTCATAGGGTGTCAATAAAATGGTGGAAGATTATTTGAATATTTATAATTAATAAAATAATAAATGGTGGATAATTAGTCCTCATTTATGAAGATGATGACCAATTCCATTGGCTGAGAGAATAGGGGAGTCAATTGGGTGAGTCATCAAGAAAGTGTCAAATTGGTTGAAAAGTTCCAAGGTGATTCACTAGGTGTTAAGGAAGTTGAGGAAGGTGTTGGATGAGTCAACATGTGAGGGAGATAAATGTGGAGGATGTTTGGGTGAGGTGTAAATTTTGGATTTATTAAATAAATTTTGATAAAAGTTGTGCATAATAAAGTAATTAATAATTATTGAATTATTTTAATTTTGGAGGGAAATCTTGTTAGTTTGAATTTAAATTTAGGGAATAAGAAGAGTGCATTTCAAAACTAAATTAAATTTAGTTGTATACATTTTACCCACTTTAAAATGATGTTGCAAAGTAATACCATTTCAAATAATAGTATAAGTAGAGCATTGATGATTGAGAAGCAAAAGTTTCCCCAAGTGAATGATAATGAATGTGATGATGTCCCATCAAGTGTTAATATGAGATAAATGGATGTGAATGAATGATCTAAATAATTATTAGTAAAATGATGAAGTGGTTATAATGATTACCATCAACAAAATTAAGTACTAAAAATTGATACCATACTAGTAAGGTTTAAATATGTGTAATAAGAGTTTCCCCTAGTGAAAAACTAGATAATGGATTGGAAAAATAATATTTATCATTAATAAACTACATGTTTGGATGGTGTACAAGAATCATAGGTCATATGAGTGGATGCAAGAATAATATATCCTGATGATGGTAAGTCATGGATTTGAAAATTTAAAAAATGATTATCCAATATTAGTAAACTTTTATGGTATTGATAATTACAAGTTTTGATAAAGATTTATAGTAGTTTGATTAATTATGGGTTTTAAGTTCAAATAAAAATGGGTGTAAAACATGAAAATTATATAATGGAGGGTAAAATATTTCAATAGGGGGATATATAGAGCAAGGGGTGATTTTGAAAATCATTTATGAAAAATGATTTTTAAAGTGATTTTTGAGTAGATCTTGACTAATAATATTTACTCTAGGGTTTTGGTATAAAATGGATCATATTAAAGTTCACCTGTACCATATCAAGTAAGTGAGGAGATACTACAGAACAGAGATGAACATGCAAATAGTAAGTGTAATTTCAAGTTTTGAATTATTGATTTTTGGCATTTCTTACACTTTAAAGTTGAATAAAATGATTTCAAAAATGACCCAATAGTTAATTTAGATGAAAAAGAATCCAATTATTTTCTTAGGGAATTTTTAAATTGAAAATAGCTATAAAAAAATCATAAAACTAGGTAGTGAAATTGTTAGAAGAAAAATAGGTTAGGGTATTAGTGAATTCATGATTAGCAATTGTGAAATTGCTAAAACCTATAGTGAAATTATAAATAGAAGTAAAAAATTTCAAGGGAAAATAAAATAATATGTAAATCATGAATTAAATACCCTAATAGTGAAATTGGGCATGAGTGAAACAAATTCATCAATGTCAGGAAAAAATTCATCAAAGTGAGTGATGAAATCATTCAAAATAGTGGTGAAATTGCTAAATTTGGATTTTAATGCTTGCTAACTAAGGAATTAGACATTATTGATTAATATATGGATAGTAGATGAAAATAATGTGTGTTTCTATGATGATTGAGATAGATTTAGATGATTTTTAGGATTAAAATTGTGTTATTAAATTATTTTATCGTAGGAGGTATTGCCAATTTTAGTGACATAACAATGGAGATCACATCCACTTCTATGGATTATGATATTTATAGAGTATTATTTTTGGTGTGATAGAGGTAGCTATATTATCATAAATTACAAATATTCTAGATATATGAGATGATAGAACACTATTGATGGTGTTGGATGAGAGATGGAATAGTGAGACGAGTAGATTTCCCCTACCGATAGGTGAGATGAAAATTATACTTGAGGATGCATGAAAGATATTTAAGATCATGATATGGGGTAGAAAAGTATACTATAGATAAGGATAACATGAAATGGCATTATATAGGATTTTTTGTGAAGATTTTATTCCTATGGTTAGAGGTGGTGTGGATATTAAAACATGAATATATGTAGAATTGAATACATTGATAGTTATTCTCATGGACATTATTAGTGGCATTATTATATTTGAAAATAATGATAGGTTATGACCCATTGGACTACTATATGTGATAGGTGATATGATGGATATGGGGTAGAGATTCACATAGGGGACTTGAATTCTAGATCACTTATATAGAGACTTACACCATGCAGGTTATTCATATGGGAAGGAGATAGGGAATTCAAATTTAATTATATGTATGTTGTTAAGAAGACATTATGGTGGACAAGTACATATAAAACATGAGTGTGACATCAATGGATTATCCCATTTCATATATATGTCATGTGATGATTGGTACACAGAGACCACGCTTACGAGGTTTGGAGTGGTACAAGAAAGAATTAGATGAGATTAGTGAGGACCAAATTATATGGAAATCATACATGGAGATAGACTTCTATTAGGCACATTATGTATTATACATTGATTATATGATGACTTAGTGCTATATTATGGGTGTACATGATTACATTATAGAGAGATATATGTTGGACAAAGCATTATGATATTTTACCATTAGACACCACATACCATTGGGTCCACATGTGTTTATAAAATATGTGAGGGAGAGATAAAAGTGGGGACCAAGTATTGGTCCTCATATTTTTAAGCATATATGGATGCATGTGAAAATAATGACCTAGGTATATATGAGAGATTTTATTAATTTAGGTCTAGTAGATGGATATGTTGAGTGGTGGGTTAGATAATGACTGATGAGAGTGACTATGACATATGTTCCTCCACATAATTGGAGACATATATTAGTAACTAGTTTTAGTTAGGCATCCATGAGGTAAAAAACTTGGTTTGAGGATTAAGAGAGTAGTGACAAGATAGAGACGAGGGATATAGATGAGCTATAAGGAGATAAGGAAAAATTGGAAGACATTCAAGGGATGATCAGAGGAGACTAACGAGTGTTGAAATATATCTTGAGGATGTGGAGGTGAGACATGATATAAGTGATGATATAGTAATGATAAATACTATAAAAGAGCCAATTGTAGGAGGAGAAACATTAATTATAGTTATTTACAGTGATGAGGAGAGTGATATAGGGGAGATAGAGATGCATCCTAGGACAAACACATATGGAGAAGAGGGAGATAGAGTACAGACATCAAGCCCATCTAGATCTTTATAAGATCATATACTCTTGCACAAGTTACATCGAGATATTATTGTGTGGGATATTGATATTGTAGGTTTATAAGGATAAGTTACTAGATTATAGGGGGAGGTAGATGGTAAGGATGTGTATTTGGGATTGAGAGTGGAAGATATTGGACAAATATATGGAGAGTTTTATGGTTTATATGTTGAGATTAATAGAATATAGGGTGAGGGTTTTGATAGATCAGCTGAGTAATAAATAATAGATGCAAAGACTTAGACTCCAAATGATACAAGACTAACATATAGGTATAATAAGGAGAGGGATACACTACATGTAGAGTTGGCTGAGGTGAGAGTGCTTTTGATAGTGCCTAGATAACTATCAATATTAGACAAGGATATGAGAGTGATGGAGTAGGTGACATACTATAGGAATTTATATGAGTAGGCCATTCCATGAGCTCAATGAGCACCATCCTTTAAAGAGTACTCTATTAGGATATCTTTATTAAGGAGATATATATACCCAGTGGACTTAGAGAGATATGTAAAACAATCCTCATAGTGTGTGATGGGTCCTCTTAGGAGTGCACCATAATGACACAATCCTATTCCTACTAAAAATTCCCCATATGAGGGTTAGGGAGAGACTTGAGATGGTTTTTACTATGATGTATTGATGTATATATATTTTTGAGATGTATCATTGTATAAATACATTCAATTTTTATATATGTATACATGATTCATTTTGTGTATGGGTCTTGTGTTATGGATATGTGATGGACATTATGGACTATTTATTATTTTTATCATGGATGGTATATGGCTTATATGGATATTATATGGTAATTTCTTTCCTAATTTTTTGGTTTATACTAGCACATGTTAATCCTTTTTAGCTATTTATTATGGTGTCAAATGTATGAATGGATGGTTAGATAAATAGCTACCTTTTGTTTATTTTTATCTTGAATTGGAATTCCAACACAAATAAGATTTGAACAACCTAATTTTTAATCTAGCTTTAAAATAATAATAATGAATGATATGAAACAATCATGATGATTATTTATGTTGTATGTGTAAGGACTTGAAAGATTTATTTGTGAAAAACAAAGTGCATCATTATATGGAAAATCATAATCACACTGTAATGTAATACACAAAATATTCTTGAATTTGACAAACACACAAACAATTGAAAAATAGGACACAATTTTAGGTTGTGCCACATGGAGTGCATCATGATATGTGAAATCATAATAAAACTAGATTGTAATACAAAAATAATTCTGACCTAAAATAAACACATAAAAAGTACGAGATAATAAACAATGGAAAATAAGATAAATACAAATTAAAAAATATATATCGTATAAATAAATAAATAAAGGATAAAATAAAATAATTAAATGACAAGACATGTAATATTTAATAAATGATGATCACATAAGCCAAAACTAAGACTTAAAGCAAAAAACATCCAAAATAAGGTAACCAACTATGAAAACATCCTAGGCTAGGATTAAGACCTTTGGTAGCCAATATCCATGACAACATTGAATGATAAATTTATGAATCCATAAGAGAACCAAATGGGGATGGAAGTGAATGTGAAAAAGTTAATTCACCATGCTTGGGATAATGGAATGATATGAATTATGGTGGTTAAGGTGATCCTAGAGACCACATGTCTCTAAACACTACCTACATAATCCACCTTACACAAAGTCCATGTGGGGATATGGCCAGATGTAGTTATCTCAATATGGGAAGTGATGATAAAATTGCTTAAATGATGATTACTTTGTAGATGAATATATGAACGGTGTCCCTCCCAATTAATTGATCAACTGAATGATGACACATGGTTTGAAATATAGTTAGGATAGTAGATGTTGATAAGTTAAGTGTTTGTGTGTAGTTGAAATGTTTTTTAAAAGTGTTTATGAAAATTAATGTGATAAAATTGATCATACATAAGACATTCTTCTAACATAAAAAGTATATAGTTACAAAAATACAAGGAGAAAACCTTAAGCTAATATGCTATGAAATGGATGCTAAGACACACAACAACATGGAAATATACAAGTGATAACTATAATGTGTTTCCCCAAGTAACTAAGGTGAATAAAGATAATGGATTAATCATGGTGCCAAAAACCTAGTTTTCACCATGGTACTTGACCAAATCACCAATAAATTTATTTTCACTTGTGGATGCACTATTTTTTTCTTTTAATCATTGTTTTTAGTGTTTATTTTTATTTAAGTTTTTTAGTTTTTTTACTTTTTTAAAGTTTTTGACACTTTTTTTTGACTTTTTGAATCTTAAGATATAAAAAACAACATTAAAATAAGTTAGGCACAAAATATTTTATGCTATGTGATTTCATAGGTTCATCAAGCTCCTCTCAATATTCATTATTGAACCTATAAGTTCTAGATCCATACTTGGCAATAGTGGCATATGGGCCCAAACAATTGGGTTGAAATTTTACTTTCTTCTCCCTCCCAATATTAGTATTATGTTGTTTTTAATTTAGAACAAGGTCCCTAATGTTTAATTCCCTAGATTTAATCCATTTATCATCAAGAAGGTTGAGTTCACTAAAGTGTGAAATGTAGTAGGATCCATCATTAATAATAATTTGTATGGATATTCACAAATATTGAATCTCAAATTATATAGGTAGAATATTCTCACTTCCTAGACAAGTGAATATGGGATTGCCCCTATGGGTATGCATATGATATTATGGTATGCCTAGAGGGTGGGATAAAGATGTGTATTCTAGTCATGACCAATTTCATTAAAAACTAGTTTAAAGATTTAGAAAATTATTTTATTTATTTCCCCTACTTGGCCATTTCATTGTGAGTAATATGGATTTGAACATTTATGTTTGATATGGTAGGTAGTGCAAAGGGCTTGAAATTATTTTTTATTAAAGGATTGCCATTATCAGAGATGATAGTGGATGGGATACCAAAGTGGAAAATAATATTATATGGGGTGAATGAAATGAACCTTTAATTAATTATTTAACTCTTCTTTTACTAATAGTGTAACTGATCTGGATGACAATTCAGATGACAATTCGGGTGATGGGTCCACCCCAATTGATGGCCCACAAGGTGATAAAAAACTAGAGAAGGATCAAGCCTTAGCATATATGAATAAGAACATGAAAATACATCTAAGAATTATCTAATCAAAAGAGTGAGTATTTATTATTCTTACTGAGTTGAGGAAGTAGTAAGCTTGACTATTTTTAGATTTTCTTTGATTCCAATGTTGATAGAAATAGTGTCCTCAACTAGGAGAGTTGACTCTTCTTGATACTTTAGGGGTAGTGGAGTAAGATATAATTAATCCTATATGTATTCTTCATGTGATATTGATGCTAAAATTATCTAGTTATGTGATAATTTTTTCCTAAAATATGTAGAATTATCTAACTAAATAGAAAATCCCTTCTTATGGTTGCTTGTTAGAATGTATTCTATTGTTCCCAAAAAATCTAAAATTTCTTAATTATTTTGACAATGATCAAGAATAGGTGTTTCATGTTAGTCTCATTAGATTAAATATGGATATGTGAGGTCAAGTGTCAAAATGGAATTCTCATGTAAAAGGTTGGTTAAAGATAGGTCTTCAAAGCAACTATAAATGGAATCTATTTCACTATCCAATGAATATTCTTCCAACTGACTAGAAGAATCACTTTGGAAAATCATGGTATTTAAATTGAGTGGATTACACCATATTCCATGGGAAGATTAATTATATTTTAATTTTTAAGGATATATTAACCCTTTTCCATGAAGATCAAGGCCCTTGCCTTTATAGTTCATTATTTTACACAATGGATTTAACTATGGGGTATTTATTATTAGTGAAACAAGTAGATAGTTCATTAGAGTAAAGCCAAGAAAAATTTAAATCTTCAATGTGTTCATCATAAAGAAGACCACCTTCTATGAATTTTGTTTTGCCAAATTCACAAACTACTTAAGTGTCCCTTTGATAATGAGGCTTTCCATGATTATATGGAGACATATGAATTATTCTTGTATAATTATAATCTTAGATCTCATATTCACCTATGCCTTTATCAATGATTTTAAATTGGGATGAATGAGGTAGAGTAGATTTAGAAGTGGATGGGTTATTATAGGCCTGATTGGTAGATGGTGATTTTATGGAAGTAGAATTAGATGGTATGTTTAACCAAAAACTAAGAGGAGGTGTTTGAAATAATGTATTAGGATGGATGTAATTTTAAAATGTAGGTAAGTCCTCAAGGGGAGTAAAGTTGTCTTTAGTAAAAGGGAGATGGTTAGCTTTTTGATAATAACCTTCCAATAGTTTGTAATATTAGAAGGGTTGAGGATCACTTGGAATGGTTAATTCCATGCCATCATGCAAAAATTTCAAACATTGGTGTAAAGTGGAGGGTAAAACATTTATTGAATGTATCCATGGATGGCCAAAGAGTAAGTTATAGGGTAAATTAACATAAAGCGCATGGACTATTTTTTATTGTATGATAGGTCCCACAGTCAAGGGAAGATAAATGAAACCCATAGACTAATACTCATTATTATCATATTCCTTGATTGTGATTATGTTGGATTCTAATGATATTGTTGAATATCCTAAATGTTTCATTAACCTCAATGTACATAAATTTAAAGTTGATCCATTATCTATAAAAACCCTCTTTAATTTGTGTCTTGAGATAATGAATTTCATATAAAATGGGAGATTATTAAAAGATACAAAAATGGGGACATCAAAATTGTCTAACATGATCTCATTTTTAGTGGATAGATTTCTAACTAATGCTTGAAAACTAGATGGATTGATGTATTTTGGGACACTAGACTCTTGGAGGACTTTATATAAAATTTGATTATATACAAGTGAAGTCTTGATAAGTTATAAGATGTAAATGTTGGAAAATGTATTCTAAATATTATCTATAATGTTGTATTTATGTTAAAAATTGGATGATAATGCACTAGGAATTGTAGTTTTTCTGCACCTTGTGATAACAATGCAATCTTGTACTTGTAAAGTAATGACTGAAACATGGTTGTGTGTGTAATAAACATAATTGAATATGGATTCAAAAGGATGATTAGCTTAGTTTTTATTACTTATTTTATTGGAATATTACTTTTTATTACCATTACCTTGCTTATTTTTAGGGAATGTGTCTTCATATATCCTTAATTTTTGGTTGTTAAATGTCGTAGATGGGTGGTTTTTGATGGCTATTTCCCCACAATCTATAATATCTTATAAATAGTGGTTGAGGAACATACACCTATTTTTATAGTATCATTTTATCCTATGGTACTCATATTATTCATCTTCCTCATACCAATCAAGTTTTAAAATGTTATCTTCAAAAGGCTTGGTGTTAGGCCAAATGATCATGTTAGCTTGGGCTAAGTTTTGAAAAACCAATTTGTAAGAGTCACCCAATTGGGTAAAATTAAATTTATGATTTTCTTGTCTTGGTTAACCACCATAAATGGTAATTTTATTAATGGGTTTTGTATAAAATTATTGTTGTTTAGGTTAGTTTTGTATTTATTTGACATCGGCCACACCATCACCTATAATATTCTTGTTGTTGGCAAAGAACTTGGGTTTTTTAGGTTATTTTGAGTATTTGTTTTTAGGTTTAAATATATTAATAACACCCACATTGATTAAATTTATTTAATATGAACTCCTTTTTCAATAATTTCATCAAAATAACTTTGAAAAAGCAATTTCAAGTGATGTCTCAAGTTTAAGCTAAGGTTGTTTATAAATATTGCAACAAGTTTAGTTATAGGAAAAGACCATGAAAAATGGCTTGCCAATGCCCACCATCTTTTTGAGAAGGAATAAAAATTTTCACCATTGCATTACTTCATGTTTTGTAGGTTAAGTGTGGTTAATTACTTTTCAACATTATATGAAAAATGACAAACAAACTTCTCAGATATGTCCTCAAAGGTTAAAATTGATCCTTTGGGTAGGAATAAAAATCATTCAAGGGACTAACCCCTGAGAATTCATGGAAATAATCTCAAAATATACTCATTTTTATAAGAAAATCTCGTACATGCATGATAGAAGTCATTAAGGTTCTCCCTAAGACCACCTTTTCCTTTGTATTTGTCAAATTTGGGAGGTTTAAAATGTTTAGGGAAAGGTGTTATCATGGTACTTAAATCGTATGGGTAAGAACAAATTTATTCAAATTTATATTATTTTTTCCATGAAAAGTGCCATCTTGTAAGCATTAAACTATTTATTTCATGTTTTGAAACTCTTAAATAAAATATGGTCATAATTAGTTCATTTGGTTTGAAGAGATATATAAATTAGAAGGTTCACCCATGTATTGGTTTGTTTTGGTGTTTTTTTGTGAAAATTGGTTAAGGGGTGGATTATTAATGAAGTGTGTAGGATGTGGGTTAGAAAAGTTAGAATGGTGTGAATGTGCAAAGTTATATGGGTTGGTGGAAAAATTAAGGTTTGTTGGGGTTGGACTAGTGTTAAAACTAGAATATGTTTGTTTGGGATTGCTAAAGTTTAAATTTGGATTAGATTAGTTTTGATTTATGTTAAAATTAGTGTTGGTTTGATTTATATTGGTTTGGTTTGGGGTTGGATTAAAACTAGGATTAGATTAACTAAACAAATTGGGGTTGGTTGTATAAGGTGGATTTGGGTTAGCTTAGTTTAAGTTTTGATTTTGGTGTGAACCAATCACATGGTTCAAATGGGTGTTAGGGTTGGATGGTTTAAATGGATTCATGTTGGTTGGAACTTAATTTTAATAGGATGGGAAAAAAATTAAAAAATAATGCAAATTGGAAAACTATTTTTTTAGATTTCCTAAACTAACATTTAGATTGATAATGCATTTGAAGTAATACCAATGTTTGGATTTGATGATAATTAGTTGATTGGTGAGTCAAAAAGACTCAAGTTGGGATTTATTGGTGAGCTATAATTAGTATTAAATATCAAAATTAAATATTACATTAATTGGATTTGTGATTGGTAAACTTGAATGAAAATTCAAGTTTGGATTAATTGGATTTGTGATGGGTAAATTTGAATGAAAATTCAATTTTGGATTGGTTGAAATTATAATGGGTAGACTTGAATGAATATTCAATTTTAGATTGGTTGGATATAAAGTTGGTGAAATTAAATGAACATTAAAGTTTAGACTGGGTTGGTTGATATTTGATAAACCTAAAAGAACATTCAAGTTTGGATTAAATGAAGGAATAAATGAGGGTGAATTAGAATTCACACAAAAATTGGGATGGGTGTTGGATTTTGGATTAACTAAAATATTATTTATTTGATTGGGTTGGATATTAACGATGTCAAATTGACCCCCAAAAATGTGTAGATCTATTTACACAAGTATACATGCTAATGCACCCATGTGTCAGTGGATACACAAGGGACATCCACCAATCCTTCATAAACACATACATGTGTGGTCTCTAAAGGCTAGCTGTTACATGCTAAACTATCTGAATCTATATATAATTGAAGGAAAGGATCATTTTACTCATTTTTACTCTATGTCTAGATATTATACCCCCTATTTTCTTCATGCCAATGAATATTTACCCAAAGTTTTCCTACATTCCCTATGAAATTTTATATACCCTTTTAACAATATACCATGTACATAGAGATTCCCATCCCTCATAAAAAATCGATTCTAATATCATTCCCCCATTCTTAGTAATTTACCATATGATCACTTCTTTCCACTCATTTCAATAAATCTAGCATTTCATATCCTTAGATCCATTTAGACTCCTATCTCTTGCATATGAAACCAATTTCATGTACTTAGAGTTTTCAAACATGAAGATAAAATATATGGGTTATGATCCATTGTTGGTATTGGAAAATTATATTACAAAAATTATTGAATCATAAATTAGACACATGAAAGTAGAGGAGTTTCATCATAGACTAAATCTTGAAAATCTAATCACCTTGGTTATCCACCTTGTATAAAATGGCCTTCCTCAGGTGGAACATTTTCTTACTTAAGTCTAGTGTTTTGACTTAGTGTTCAATTACATGAGGAAATATGATCCATCAACCTATGAAATCAAAGAAAGTGGAAAGTATCTCTTATTTAAAGTTGACAATACTATAATGGGAATGACACTAAGGTTTCTAGTTCCTGAGGACATTATCAACATGAGTAATTATAAAGGGCAAATATAATGGGATAAGGATTAATTCTTTTTATGGTTATCAATAATTCATGTCTAAATCATAAAAGAGAGAGAGAGAGAGTCTTAAAATTTCCCAATAATTTCTATATATTAAACTTTCAATATGATATATTAGACATGATTACTCTTAGATAGGTCATAGGCAATAAGGACAACAAAAGTTTTCACCCTTAGATGTTCATGAGAATGAAATCATCTACTATATAAAATAAGTTATTGATTAGGGTGAGATGATTTCATACATTAGTATCTACTATAGGTTTAATCAAATAAGCCATGCTTCATGACCTCCTAATTTGTGTATACATTGGATTCTTAGATGATCTATCAAGGAATTTCATATAATGGAAGTATCAATCCTATAACTCAAGCCTACATTTTTTTCCCTCAACTGAATCTTAAATAAATATATAAAAAATTCACCAAGGTGAATGATGCATTTAAAATAAGGGTGGTGTGATCTTTTGATGAGTATTGGGGTAGAAGAATACCAAATGAAGCTACCACCCTAATCAAGTAATGTGACAACTACTACCTCTAGTATTAAAATTTCACCTACATTAGGGTTGGTGGTTTTAAAGGATAAATATTGAGACTTATAAGTATAAAAAATTATAAAATTATATTATATAACTATGCATATAGTAAATTATAATGAAAAAATATTGTAAGGATATACATGTCTTGGGTGTCTCATTTCCTATTTCATTGGGATAATTCACATGTTAAATAGTGATCAATTTTTAAGTCATTGAATCAACCATATCCTAATTTACTCTTAGATAATATGATATTATATCTTCTATAGATAAGAAGAGATATGTAAAAATATGCTTTGGTATTAGTTTAGCTTATGAGTATATACTTCACTTAGAGGACTACTGGGTAGATTGTTGTAATGAATATCAAGTAGTCTAGAGAGACTAGATCCACATGACCATATATTAGATTAGAATTTTCATCAATGAATGGGTCCCTGATGACATGATTGATGAGATAATTTATCTCATTGACCTAGATTATGTTGAGAGGTTTGTATCTTATCCCTCACCTACTATTAATTGATCAATAAGAAAGCTAGTAGATGTATATGGGAAACTAAAAGAGTATGGTTTAAAACTAGAAAATGGTTCAATAAGAAGTTATCTAAAGTGATTGGAGTAGTTATTTATATAAAAGGAAAGACTTTAACTCCTCCAAAATAGAATCCTAAACTAATTCTAAGGAAGAGAAACACTAAAATGATGACTACAACACCTAGTTATTCAAGTTTTGAGGATGGTGATAATGAATACCATAAATAAAGAAAACAACGTAAATAAATTTATGAAGGCTATCCTATTTTTATAGGAATAAATTGAAAAATAAATATATGCTGATTTAGTCTTATTATATCACTCTTAGTGAATCCTCTCTCCTAATTCCTAATATAGTACAACAATACCATGCCTCCAATCAAGGAAAAATTCTATAAGAATTTGATAAGGAGTTTGAGTTTGTACTCCCTTCATATTCTTTAATATCTCCAAGTGTACCTACACTACCATAATATAATCCAAATTAGCCTACCCCCTCCCATTAGAACTCAAATGACCATTTTAAGTGATATGTCCTTTTGATGGATGTAGTTAATGCTCAATGAAATAAATAGGGTGGTATAAGTACATCTTAATTTTTTTGAATTGTTTTATAATATTATAAAATATACTCCTAAAAAAAAATAAAACCACTTCTATATTTGTGTCATATTATTTTGTAACTAAGTTCATCAAAATTATAGAGCCTAATGTGGAGAAAGATGTTGGACAATTATGACTGTGTGTGATGATACTCTTAATATAATATCAATCAAAGAGGAAACTAAAGAGAGTGATATTCACAACCTAAATTAGACCATTTAGATAAAAAATAAAATTTTAGATAAATTTGACCTCAACCAAGAACAACTATAATAATAGATAAAGTAGTTGGTAGGTTATGTCAACTACCTTCTCAACCCAGTTGATACACCTGGGACACCTCAAGTTAATGATAATTATCAATTTCATATTATAAGAAAATAATTTATTTATATAATGAATAAATATAATTCACATGAAAAACTTTAGAGGCTTGGGTGGAATAAGTGTTGTCAAGTGGAATGAAATAGGTGATAAAGTTATTCATAACCATTGATTTTGAGGTTATCAATATGGAAAAAAAAATCAAAGATCATGAGAGTTAGTTAAATATATGGTAAAACATCAAAGGTGATATTCAATAAATTATTGATGTTGAAAAATCAATTATAATCAAGGCTAAAGTCTTTAAAAATGTAGAGCATGACACTTCATGCAAATGGTCTAAATACATCCTACAAAAGATTGAGATTTTGGATAGGGAAATAGAGAGCTAGAGGAACATGTCGACAATGCAAAATAAAAATAGAAAACAATTTCATCTAATAATGATGAGATACATTATGATCTATTCAAAGAAGATGTGACCATCCTACATGCTACTAATGAGGTGAAGGAGTAGTTCGATAAAGCAATAAAGTCAAATTTCTTCAAGGAGAATAATTTTAGTGTAAATTTCATGTCTATGATCAATGATATTCATATTTTTATTTAAGAAATGAATAATTAATTTATTAAATTAATGGAAGTTCTAAATTTATTACTATTAACTTTAGAAAGGTCATTGACATGGTGCAAACATGTTGTAGTCCCAAAAATAAATGACACCACCAAGGTAGTAAAAATATTCAATAAATTTAAAACTAATCAAAGTGAAGGACAAGCCAAAAGTTATACTGCCTCTTGAGGTCCTTCAATACTAGCCACAACATAGAATAAGAATTCCTAGTTGAGTACATTATTTTTCCTTTTCTTTTTTGTCTATTTTCTATTTTAGGAAATTCATATTTTCTTTTTTATAAAATTGAAAATTGTAAAAAATAGAAGATGATTAAAAATATAATACCAAGATACAATTTATAATGTGAAGTGTCAATACATTCCATCTTGATACAAATATAAGAAATGCCTATTGTAAAAGGGATTTTTTATGTCTGTGAGAATTGAATCTTGAAGAGGAGGAATATGGAAACATTGTGTTCAATGTTTAACCAAGAACCAAATAATCTAAAAAAATTGTGTCTTGTTTTCTTTCATGGGTATGCATTTTATTATTTTAATGCATGTTTCATAGTTCCAAGTAGTAATCATGTTTGACGCTAAAAAATCATGTTAATTCCATTAATTTTTTATCTCTCATTACATGGGTGTATGAAATCTATGTATGCTTATTCACTTGTGATTCTTCACCTTCCTTTCTCCATATCTTTTCAATTAGATGTCAAAAAAACAAAACCCCCCAATTAAACCTATTAATATTATAAATACTTTAGATTAGTTTTTACTACATTCAATAAATGGAAACTCCCCTCATAATAGAGGATATACTTTTAATCTCCTATACTATTGTCAAATATAGTTTTATCATAAGATATGAAATATTTCACCAATTTTTTTGAAGCCCATAACCTTTGGATACAGAATTGAAATGACATGCCATTTTTTTTGAGTTTTTATAATTTTTCAAGAGTAACTCAAATATATACAATTTTTTAAATTTTGATCAAAACATTAGGTTGTTTTATCCCATACAAAAAAACTAATATTTTCTTAGGACTCACCATAGTGCAAACTACTCATATATGATAGCTGAGTGTCTTACTAACTAAATTTGATGAAATACATGGTCAAATTTTTATCATAGACCTAAAATTTAAAGGAAATTGGGTCTCATAAAATCTATAAAAATAATATGAATTTTTTACCTCCTATCTTCTAAAGTGAGAAACCAAACTTATCATCCTCTTTGATAGTACCTTGTTTAGGTTCCAATCTGATCATATTTTTTATAGTACCTTCTTTAGGTTCCAATATGATCATATTTTAGATAATAAATTTTGCATGTTATAATATGATCAACCATTCAATTTGAAGGCTTTTAGTCCAAACATTTTAGAAACTTGAGTGACAAGGAAAATATTTACCTAACTTCTTTGAATACCCTTTGGATTTATTTGGCAATCATATTTTCAACCCAATTTTTAATTCACTTACTCTTCCTTTATTTATTCTCTTTACTTCAGATACATAAACACATTTGTCCCTCTCTTAGCTATTATGAGTAAGGATAAATAATTAAATGTAAAAATACCTTCTTTATTCCACACGGAAGGCTTAAAGTAACATCAATTTTTGAATAAAAATGAGTCAACTCCAATTATGAAAACATTATGTATAAACTTCATAGTTTTACCTTTGGATCCTTTATTTTATCAAATAAAATAATAACGTATTGTCACAAGGAAACTAGTCTCAAATCCATATTGAACATGTTTTGTTTTACACTTTTTTCAACTCTTTTAATGTTTATTTATTTTGGAAGAGTATTTTTTCAAGTTTAATGTTCAACCTTTTTGAATTCTTGAATTCACATTTTCACATACCTTGGATGGGTGTCCATAAGAAAATTATAAATACCATCATATCATACAACCCATAATGTCTTGCATCAACAATAATAATAATGATATTTGAACTCACCTTGATTCCAATGAATCAAGATAATCTTTCCACTAGCAACTTTTATCTCAAATTATATTCCATATAAAAGAACCAAAATTCCATTTTAATAAGTATTCTAGATTTTATGATTGCCATCTTCTCTGATCGATAAATTATGTGGATATGCCACTCTATGTTTCACAACATGGGCCCTTTAAAGTCAAGGTGTTTATCTCATGTTCTATGCCATATAAAAACACCCAAAATTCTATGTTAAGAAGTATTTCATCTCTTATTATTTTCATGTATAACATATAAAACAAATTTTAACCATTTAAATAAAGTATCCACATATTACATACGTTTCATATATTCCTCCACTCTTTAAAGATTCTACTACTCTCCATACATGATTTTAATTAACATTATTGCATATATGTGAAATACCAAATTTGAAGTTATTTAATCTTAAATTTTGATTTTTGATATCTCTTAAATGTTTGTTGTGTTAGCCTAATGGAAAGGAAGGTAAACATGAGAGTAAAGGGAAAAAATATATCGATAACAAAGAGAGATAACATAATACATACCCTGGAGAAACTCAATGTCATAAAACTACAACAAGAGTGAATCCATGTTTCTTCATCTCCACTATGTTATATCATTTTTTTTCCTTCTTGGGTTTACCAAAAAAAAAACCACATTCATGGTTCTCATACTCATAGTGATATCTAAATTTTTTGGTGAAAGACTTATATCTCAAACAATAAAAACTATTAAACTCAACTATATTCTCCCTATCACCCAAAACTAAGCAAAAATTATAAAATAAGAATAAAAAATCAAACTAAAAAATAATAAATGTGAATCTAATTTCCATCCATCTCATTATACTTGCTACTATTTTATAATATTCTCTAATCTCTCCTAATTTCTATGTATTATTTATGCCTTGCCAAAACCTATATTTATGATTTCCTATCCCTATAACCCACCAAGAATATCAACTAAACCACCAAAGGGAAGGATAAATGTAATAAAATAATGGCTCTAGAGATGAAACTCAAGCTCTGGAGACTGACAATCAACACCTAAAATGGACTTGAAAGAAAGTCTACTACCTTTAAAAGGCCATAAATTTTGTATGCAAACTCTAAATGACATGCTAATTATTTTGAACTTGTATATATTTTCAAGAGTAATGAAAATAATTATAAATTATTTTGATGCCAAAAAGATGCTATTTTATCCCATCCAATAGAAATTAGCACTTTCTTAGGACTCAAAATATTACTAATTACTCATATTTGATAGTCAATTATCTTACTGACTAAATTGGATGATATACATGATAACATTTTTGATCATTTAGATAGATAATACTAGGATAAGTTAATTTAGTTAATAAAACTTCACTCTTTCTATTTATATTATTATATAAATAATTAAAGAGGTTTAGGGTTTGAATGAATATTTATATTTTATGGATTATTCTCAAATTAGACAAACCCTAATTTGAGGATAACCACTAAAGATATAGTTATTTATAATTATATTATAAATAATTTATGGATAATGATGTGAACATAATAATATGTTTATCCATTAAAATTAATGTATTATAAGTGAATCTTAGACTATACAAAAGTGTATTTCCTAATATACATTAATATCCCCCTTAATATTTTGTTTGATAAATGAGAGTATAAATTAAGATACATTAGCCAAAATAAGCTTAAAAATGAAAGGTGTAGTGGACACCAGCACCCCCATTAAAAGAAATTTAATGAAAGTGAGAGAGATAAAACCTCTAACATGGGTTTAAAAAAATAGGCCATGTCAGGTACATATGTAAAAAAAAAAAAAACATAATTGTATGAAAAGGGGTAAAATGCATAATTACATAAAACATACACCACCAAGAAATAATATAATCACACACTTAACAATATATACATTTCATTAATGATAAATTGAGTGATATAACATAATATGTGAGTGTCACTAAATAATGAATATAAAGTAGTTGGTTACCATGTAGGTTATAAGCATCATACTAACTAAAATAAACATGACTAAAGACTAAATATTTGAATACTTCAGGTTGTGATGGCATGGTTGTAGTAGATGATCAAATCACACTTGATGTAATGAAGGTAATTCAAGCATATATTGATGTTTAATGAGCCATAAATGACACCTATAATTATATCTTCTTTATTAAAAACAAAAAAAAATGAATGTGAAATAAAAAACAATAACATCAAATAATTACCATGATATTTTATCTAAGAGGTAAAATAATTTACTATTTTGAATATGATGTTGAATTGAACTTAAAAATGAGTATAAATTTCATAAAATATAATCTTACATTAAATTGTATCAAAATGGGTTACTAAAACCATTGAATATATATTTATGAATATGATACAATACAAAGGTCCTTATGGATGCCATTCCATATTCACTATAATTTCCATGCCAAGAAGGAAATGGTTTTAAGTACAAGGATATCTATAAAACTATAGGATGAAAAAAACTAAAATGTTTAATGATATTTTGGAAATATATCTCATAAAAATCATATATGATTGGGTATGTTACACTTCTCAAACATTATACATAAGAAATACATTGGGAGAAAAAAATTCAATCCACACAAGAAGAATGTCACTTGTCAAGGGTGTTAAAATAATGATGAGAGGACACAATTAGTAATTTAAGAAATATATCTCACATGATCAAGGTATGAGTGGTATGCATACACTATTAAGTGTGCCAAGCAATGGATTAACCAGCCATAAATAAAAACAAATTTTTGATCCATCCCATAATGTGCTCAAGTATAAACTATCCACAAAATGGGTCTTAGAAATAAATGTAATATGTTTGGTACCCATCTAGAAATGAGGGATCATTATTAAATCATGGAAAATAATTAAAAAATGAAAACATTAAATTAAAAAATTAAATGTGGACAATAATACCCTTTATATTCCCAAAATACAAGATGATTAAATTTAAAATAAATGAAAAAAAATATGGCTACACTAATGCATTCTTTTCAAAAAAATACACAGTTTAAAAAGCATTGATAATTGTAGATTTAAATGAGAAATATTTATATGGTGGTTGAATAATTGATAATATTAGGAATAATAATTTGCATTTCCATAAAGTTTTTACATAGCTATAAAGCTCTCAAAACAATAGACATGATATTTTTTCACTTAAATAAATTAATTAATCACCAAGTAATGGTATATTAGATGTTGGGTGTCAAAATAATTATGGATTATGTAAGGTCATGATCAAAAGACAAAACACTATCTTGGTTATCATAAATATAAATTTACATTGGTTGGAAAAAATATCAACATAAAATATAACCAACTCATACTAGGTGTTCAAATCTAGTTGTGCTTGGTATGGACTCTATGGCTATAAAATAAGACAAATTATTATTCGACTCATGGGAGAATGATATTATATTTTTGTTTCATGGTAGAGAAAATGTTTATTTATAAACCATTTATAGTATCTTATGTTACGTGTTTAGAAGCTTCTCAAAAAAATTAGGAATATGAGGTTGAATGTGGTTATGGGATTAGAGAACTCAAGTAATCAAAAAGCACAAGTCACTAGAGATCATTAGCATTTTGAGAGTGAAATTTAATAAATATTTCACATCACTATATAACACATCATTGAAGAGTTTATATGAATAGAACATTCACATGATATATTAAGAGTGTACATGGGAGGTAAATACTAGAAGGAGTCATCAGAGACTATAAGAGACTAGAGTTTGAATGTTGGTATTAGAGATCACAAGGACTCAAAACATACATATGAGACTCAAATAGTTCAAATGAATTATAGAGAGTGTAAAATTAACTTATAAACTTCATAAACAACTTAGATAATGCACATGGAACCTAAAGATGTAAGGGTTCACTAGAGAGATCAATGTGTACCTAAGTGAGAAAGTTGATGGATTAGAAGGGGAAAACTACATTTTTTTCATGAAAATAACTATACCAAGGATCTTGAGTAGTAGGCTACTATAGACACTATTTATAAATTATACAACACCTCAGTACTATACACTTGGAAAATACATATCATGGATGTAAGTTTAGCATATGGACCTTTCATGATGCCAAAAGGATTGCATACACTATCTATATATGCATAATTAATTATATTCTAGTCAAAAACATGTAATTATGATGACTCATGCCTTCTACCTTTCCCATAATGTTATAAACATACTTATCTTACATCTCTATAAGTTCTGGACCTATACTTATTTTCCAAATTCTTAGACACTTGTGTCTTAGTCAAACACCTATGTCAATGCAAGTGTCATATCCCAACACAATTTTCCATTGCCATAAAGTCATCTAATTTGTAAATGAAATTTATTAATATGGTAAGCCTAAGTGATTTAATGTGAGATATTATCTAGAGATATTGGTATAAACATAAGATCAATCCTTATCGATTCCTCACCTAGAAATACCTAGAAACTCATAAGGCAACTTACCAAAAGCATTATATAAAATAATAAAATGATCAAAGCTTCCTTTATTTTATAATATTTTCATATCATTCATAGGGAAAACAAATCTATAGGTATGAAATATTGAAGGAGCATTCAAATATTTTTATTTTATAAGTTATAAGCTAGGTCACTTTTGTACTTTCTTATCACACATTTCATTATTCACACACAATCCAACACATAAGGGATAACTACATAAGTTTGAATCCCTCTTTAGAGTATTGTCTATGTAGGCTATGCTCATTGATAGAGGGTTATTTGGGGTAGCTCACAACCATGTTCCCACTAGACCATTTTTCCCACAATCACTATGAATATGAATAACTAGGGTTTTATTATTTGAAAAGGAGAGATAGTCCATGACCTAGATATAAATGCACTAGTATGAAGGTGACACAGAACCTAGATACACTAAATGGTCACATTTAGTTTTAATAGGTATTTTATACTAGACACTTAAATCTAAGTTAGACAATAGCATCAATGCAACTATCCTAGGTTGACACAAGTGTCTACAATTAAAAAGGTCAAATTGATAAATTTAGGTGACTATTGTAGAGTCTAAATTTAGTCCATTTTCTACTTTTTCTAGAACCAGATTTTTATTATCATCAAAATCAACTATCCTTTTTATTTATCATTTTGATATATAACTTAGTTGTAATTTCTATCTTTAGCATCTCAACATAATAAAATTATTATATGTTTTATCCAAGTTTTATAAATAATTTTCCTACCTTATAGATTGTCTAACATTCTTATTCCCTAAGATATCTTAACCCCTTTAGTCGTATATTCCCCTTAATCTATATTTTAGGGTTAAAATTTTGTGAAACTGGTATTTGAACATTATTCTTTCCTAAGAGTATAATATAATATGTTTCTTACCTACTTTGTCCTAATATTTGTTTTCTATATCTCCTTTATCATGGATGATATTTATTTATTTGATGATTATGATTACAAAAATATTCAAATTTCTATCAAATAAGGGGTATAAATTAATTACTCTTGTATTCTTCCAAATGTTAAACCATCTAATCTCAAATATTTGAATGGTGGTAGCTATCATCCCTCCAATTAGGTCCATTCTCCCATAATTTTAGGAGATGATTTGATCCATGTCAAGGAAGATAAATATCCCTTACATGTACTTCCTACACCACCATCATATGATTCTAGCCTTTGATATTTTCTAAAATATCTATACAAAAGCCAAGGTTTGGGAGACAATGAAAAATGTTTAACCCACCCTATATCTATTTGATATTATAAAATTATGTAAGTATTGGTATTTTCATAAAACTCCATGAGTCGCTAGTTAGTTAAGTCATCTAATCATGCCCTTCATACACATTCTACCACAAAAGTAGGTACATATGACCAACATGATCCTTCATATGATCACCAAAAAATTTGACAAATATATAAGGAAATTATGATTAATTTAAAAATTAATTATAAGGGGAATATTACTTAAAATAAATTAATTCAAACCCCTATAATTCCCACATTTACAAATAATATCCCCCTTATCAAGGGTGATGATTCTTTTCCCCCTCATTTGACATTGAAAGCTCATGAAATCTGAAATAATACAACATGGCATATTTATCAAACCTTCCTCTAATACCAATTATATATCTATAGAAAAGGTTCATGAAAAAATATCTTAAAATGAGATACCAAAAGTACCATAAATAAGAGATTTAATACCATTACCAAAGTATCCCAAATTCAATGATTCAGAACTTGCACTTATTATCTATGCAGATGATGATACTCATATACTTGGATTCAAGAGAGGTGGTGGATTATAATAAATGATAACACCTATTCTAAGAACCACCATTCCTATTAAGTATATTATTTATGTGATGAACACTATTGTGGATCTTAAAAAATAGGTTTCCATACTTCAAATTCAAATGGCTTTCCATAACACTAATGCACATGTAACCTCATTCAAAAATCAACCTCTTGCATATGTATATTTGAATATAATTATCCATTATATTTTGAAATACCATATTTACCTCTCTTTTTGAGTCATAGGGACCCATTTAATCACATGATACACTATGTACATTCTTTTATTCAATGGGAAGATAATGACAAACTATTGTTATAATTATTCCATATGATCATTTTTGACGAGGCTCATAATTGATTCTATATGCTATCAAAAGGTTCCTTATCCAATTTTGCACAATTAAAATGTGTTATTTATGGATTTTAATATATATAATTTTCCAAAACATACATTATAACATTTTCATAATTTTAAAAAATGTAATGATGAATCCCTTCAAGATAATACCATTTAATTTAAAAGTACATCATATAATTTTCCAAAACATACATTAGAACATTTTCATAATTTTAAAAAATGTAATGATGAATCCCTTAAAGATAATACCATTTAATTTAAAAGTACATCATATGAACTAGCATTTAGAACTTCATTTTTGGATTTATAATTAATTTTTAGTAGAGGTCTTATTTCTCCATTGAAATAAAGATCATTGCATAAATAATATGAGTCATTTACCCATTTATATGTAGATGTGCATAGATATGATTCATTCATACTTACTCATCCTAATGAGATTAACACATCCCATTATAAATACCAAAGTTTTATTCATCACACAAAGGAGGGATATGAATTACCAAATTAACATTATGAATGAAAATGTGGAGTTACTAATATTTATATGGGAGATCTACAAAGTTTTCTCAGTATGAAACCAATACAAGGTCCATATCCTATGCAAAAACCCCAAGGTGAACAATAAAAAAATCATCCACGTCAAAAATATTTGACAATCACATTTTTCATGGGTGGTGCTTATTTTTGGCATAGATATTCATCCTACACAAACAAAATTTAAATTCAATACACGATTCCTACAACAACTGGGTTTTGACCTAAAAGACTTACAAAGCAAAGTAGGTTCAAAAGAATCCTTGGGAAACATAACAATATCAATTTATTGTGGTGCTTAAATGATTCAAACATAGGTTTGGGTTATGCCACAAACCTCTCCATATGCATTTACATTGGAAACTCTTTGGTTATATCAAATGGAAATAAAAATTGATCATTATCAAAAAGGTATTTCTTTTTCTCATGAAATAAAATGGATCCATATTCCAAATGATAAAATTGGTTCTTCTATTATATAGGTAAAGTATGAGGATGAACATGTCATGTACCATTTACACTTATCTAACAATGATCCAAACAATGTAAAATATCAAACTTGATTTTGTAAGGTCTCACATATTCCAAAAATATAAAATTAAAAAAAAAACTTTAAAAGTCCAAAAATATGTTCAACATTTACATGTCCTATTAGATCCTTAGAATATATATTTTTGGTTCTATATTAGTAAATGGAATATTATTATTTTATATATACATGTGTTTCATGCATATTTTGAATGTGCTTTAGGCATACATAAATTCATGATCCATGCACTTTTAGATGTTGGGTTTTTTCCTCTACTCATATCACCATGACATTGGGGGAATCTACCTCTGTGATCATGATACACCCAAGTTATAAAATTTTATTATAACTTTAAATTATAATGTTTGAGCTCATATAGTACTTACACATGCATTTATTCATGGTTATATCTTTCACTATGTACTAGATATGATATGTACTTAACATTTTTTTATAACACTTATATCTAGGGACGAGTATGATATGTTAATGTTGGATGATTATACTTTCATTTATGAACTTTATTGAGTGTCATGCCTTGATAATGTCTTGCATGTTTGAGAATTTGAATATGCTACTTTGTTTTTAGCCCCCATGCTTTTTTTTATCTCTTCAAAATTTAAATATGTCATTATTAATTTTATGTTAGAATTTGAATATGTCATTATTATTTTATGGAAATTTGACTAAGTCATGTCCCTTTGATTTTGTATCATTTGAACATGCCTCTTATTTGAAGTCTCCTTAGATCATTATTTTTTATTCCCTTTGATTTCTCTTATGTGTGTTTTTTATTACATTTTGAGTTTATATGTTACTGTCTAGATGTTGCCATGATATACATCATGCATATTAGGACTTAGTGTGATCAAATTATTTATGATTTAATGATATATCTAATTAGACATGTTGCATCTATATGATACATGGTACATTCATAATTTACATGGTTATGATATCATTTTGAGGTAGGGTAACTACCAACTACTACTTACCCTAAAATTAAAAGGGAGGCATATTAGTGGTGGCATGCAATAGAGTAATGAATTCTAGATTACTTAAAATATTTAGTTTAAAGTGGGGGTATGTTTTGGAAACATGTCCACATTTGTCACAACTTCAAATTTATTGGGGGCATGTTTTAAAAACTTGTTATCCAAATTTGTCACAACTTCAAATTTATCAGGGGCATGTTTTATAAACATGTTCTCCAAACTTATTAACTATGAAACACACCCAAATTATAGTGGGGGAATGTTTTATAAACATTTCCTCTACATTGGCACTTACACTAGTTCATGGATTTAGATTATTGGGGGGGCATGTTTTGAAAACATGTCCTCCACATTGACTTTTACATGCTTTCTCAGATTTAGATTATAGTGGTGACCTATTTTGGAAACATGTCCTCCACATTGGATATTTCACCAGTTATCAAATTTAGATTATAATGGGGGCATGTTTTTTTAACATGTTATCCACACTTACATAGTTTTTAATTAGCCAAATTACATAGTTATATGATTTAAATACACACTTGTGGCATAATTATATACATTAGTACCATTTTTATACAAAATTTTGGTATGATACATATTTAAGGTGTATATTATATGAAATTTGCACCTAATATTGAAAAATAAAATTAGTTTTATACTTCAAACAATTTTAGGGAGTGTCACCACCCACTAGGTTAGAATGTTATGAATTGTATTGAGCCAATCTACTACAATAGTTGGTTCACTTTTTGGTCTGGTTGAGTTGATTAAATCACTTAATATTGATAATTTTATAGGTTGAACTTTATTACATGATCTAACCTCACCAGTTTTATAGTTTGAGTTAACTTGATTCACTCACACTCACCATGTTGCAAGTATGATTAGGTTGCATCATTGAACTCATCTCAAATATCAAATGGAAACTCACCTTTTCTCCAAGGTTAGGGATTTGTTTCCTCCAATATCTATCTATATATTTATATATATGCACTTTCTAGATTTAAATTTTTCCTAATCTTAGTTTTAGTGATTCATAATGATACATATTTCTAATCAAATTACCAAAATTGAATATGGTTGCATCAATATAGAGGTGTAATTATAAACCTTGGTCTTTATTAATTTAAATAATTTTAATGCTTTTCAATTTCATATTATATGGACTGATTATATAGTAAAACAGTCTCTTGGTTTTAGGTTAGTCACCAACAAATCACTCAAGTTATACTAAAGTAAAGATAAGGTGTGTTATACACACCCAGGTACACATTTATACTCCTTTAAACCAACAATTTCATTACTAGATTAAAGGGGGGAAATGTAGATACTATTTTTAAATTATATATCACCTAAGTATTATACACTTGGTAAATACATATCATGGATGTGACTTAAGCTTCTAGAACTTTCCCACTACCATAAGTCTTGAATAAATATATCTCTATACATAATTTCTTATCTCTTAGTTTGACCAATTCCATTATGAATACCTAGGCTTTATACCTTACCTAAAATATTATAAACTTTCTTATCTTCCACCTCTGTAAGTTTTAGACCCATAATTTTTTTCTAACTACCCAAACACTTACATCCTAATTCGATAGTTACATCAATGCAAGTGTCTTATCCCAACATAAGTATCCACTACCCTAAAGTCATCCAATTTTCAAATTAAATATATTACTATGGTTATCCTAAGTGATTTAATGTGATATATTATCCAAAGGGATTAGTATAAATATAATATTAGCCCTCATTCATTCCTCATCTAGAAACACCTAGAACCTCAAAAGGTAACTTACCAAAAGTATTCTATCAAGCACTCAAGTGAGTAAAGCTTCCCTATTTTCTCCTATTTTCATATAAATCATAATAAAATCATATCTATAGGTATGAATTATTGAAGGATCATTCCAAGGTATATATTTAGCAAATTACAAGTTAGGTCATTATTATACTTGATTATCATAGATTGCATGATTCACACAAAATCCAACACATAGGGGATAATTAAATAAATATAAGGCCCTATAAGGAGTATTGTATATGTAAGTACCAATCATCAATATAGGGGTATTTGGGGTAGCTTGAAACTATGTGCCCACTAATACATTTTTTCCATAATACTATGAAGATGAAGAATTAGGTTTTTCTATTTGGAAAGTGGTAACAGTCCATGATCTAGATTTGAATTCACTAGAGTGAATGTGACATAGAAATAAAAATCATCTTTGTGGTCACATATATTTTAAATAGGTATTCCATACTAGACACTTGCATTTGGTTCATATAGTAGCATTTATGTAACCATCCTAGGTTGATACAAGTGTTTGTAACTATATATGTCAAATTTATAGAATCATGTGACTATTCTATAATCTAGATCCAGTCCACTTTCTTCCTATTTTAAATCCAAATATATATTAGCATAAAATTTATCTAAGTATATTGATTTATTTATCATTTTAATAACTAGATTATCTATACTTTCTATATTAAGAATCTTAGCATAATAAATTTAGTATATGTTTTATCCAAATTTAATAAATAATTAGCTTACTTTAGAGATAGTCTACCATCATTTTACCCTAGGATATCTATACCCATTTAACCCTAAATTCCCCTTAATCTATATTTTTAAGGTTAAATAAATTGCAAGATAATTGTCTAGAGGGGGATTTCAATGGGTTGAGAATATTGCAAGTGATGTATCTAGTAGGGGAAATGATGACTAAGATAATAGTGTATTATAA